>JAYESD010000012.1:40693102-41193275 GCA_036927565.1 Tuctoria greenei | reverse complement strand
AGCATTCCAACGCTACCTGCTAACCTGAGCTAGCTAACTGATCAGTCATCTCAGCAAAATAAGGTAATGATGCAACTTAGTATATTAGCGGTATTTCATATAGCAGTGTTGGTTACAGCAATACCTTACACTAATCTGTAATCTCATCACCATATATGTAATCAAGAAATAACAAAATAAAAGTTGGTTTATGTCTACCCACATCACTCAGGAGGTTATACAAAATTATTAGAGATGTTCCATATTGCTGCTGTGGAGTGCATAAAAAAGTTACAAGTGAAGGTAAATACGCGGGATGTTACTCGCTAGCATAAAATTGATTAACTGTGTAAACAAGACTTCCGTACAAATGATCATAAATATACCTTCTCGTCCACCAGCGCAGCAGAAGATGACTCGTAATCGATGTGTTGACATCAGGGAGGTAGTTGTTCGGCTGACGAAGTGCGCAACCCAACAGCACCTCTTCGGACATCCACACGTACGGAGAGATGAACACCGAATGTGCTAGCGTTTCATGGTATGAATGCGGAATCCTGCGAACAACCTTTGTTAGTGAGAGGACGTGGAGCAGATCGACCTCACAACAGCGATCTCACGCGTCTCACACGGAGGAGCAGAACCTCTCGTGCGAGGACTGCTGCGGTGGAGGCTCTATTCCAATTAGTGTTAAGGGGCAGCCACATATTATTTATAAAGTAAATAATGTGTCAACCCACATGGCTTAACTCCAACTTGTTGGCAGACCTCAACAATATCCCACTTGCACTAGAGTTGAACAAATGTGTCTTAATGCTCTCACATGTTGGACACAATCCAATTGATCTAGTTAATTCTTTGATTGCCGCTCTTTAAGCATGTGACCCTGCATGCAACCAACAACCACGACTCAAAAATCATTACTCGTCAATAATTAGCATTGACTTCTGGCAAGGCTTACTAACTCTTGAAGTTTCATGAAGATCATATCTTGCATCACATCTAACACTTGTCAATACTATGTCCTTCTGCCACACGACACCTAGCCAAGTACAAAGCGAGTGAGGTGCTATCCTTGTCAACTCGATCTTATCTCGCTCTGTGTATAGAATATCTTATCTACTAACCTTTAGTCAAGGCATGACCATGCACTTTAATTCCAAACACATCGAGTGGTAGGGATGCACGTTCGGTGTATCTGTTAATTCAGTTCGGGTATTTTGGTCTTTTTTAAAATTTAGGTTTTCCCAAATCACTACTAGAAATGTTGTAAAAATATTCGGTAACCCAACATTTTGGGTACCTAAATTTCGGTTTGGCCTTTGTTCTTACCGAAAATGCCCGAATAGTACATTGTACCTATCATATGCTCTCAATGTCAATAGAAGTCCAATATTTTTGAAAAACATAATATCACGGATCAATGAATTATAAGTTCACTAATTATGGATCTTACATAAATGGTTTAATCTAATGACTTCTCATACAATAACTCATAAAAAAATATCAAAATTTATAGCGTGCATAGTTTGTGTACCATAATTTAACATAAAATGGATCAACTATTCGGGTATTTTGGATACCCGAGGGTGATACTTGAATTCGAAACATATATTATGGTTATTTAGATTTGTTACCCAAATATGTAACCGATACCTGACATTTTGGTCTTTTTGGTTTTGGTTTCTCGTTTTTTTGCCAAGCCCTATCGAGAGGGCCTAGAGGAGTCTCTCCCCAATGCGAGAGGGGCAGATTCCATCTTTACTCGATGCACCCAGCGACTTGCTCCAGTCCATACCCGAAAGCTACTTTTGTAATTACCTAGTTACAAAGTAGCATTGGACAACCCCAAAGTATGACTTACTCAATCCGGGGCTCTTCGTAGATCCCACATTAGATGACGCAAGTATGTGTGGTATTCCGAGACCACCAATAGCACTGTATTCATGGTGTCTTGTAGTGGGTCAGATCCAGCCCCACGTTCCTAACATGTACCTGCAATACTGGTGCAATATCCCATATTGCTATGACCTGTGAAACATGATCATCTACTCAGCACATGCATGGGCTTATGTCTACATCACAGTTCCACATGATGGATAGAAGCCGAGAATCACATTAAGTACAATGTCAATCTATATAATGTAGTTTCACAAACAAATCATGTATTCATTAATAAACGAAATGACAAATTCATTGAACATATCATTTAAACATGCACATCTCAAAAGTTGACATCATGTCATTATCCTATAACTACCAACAAGGTACACATCATCATAAGCCTCCACTCACACTAATCAATCCAACATCCTATTTCCATTGATCTTGTGTGTGCGTCATGCTTTGCTTGTAGAGGTCGGTGTGCACTTTGCATATCTTCACATTACCTTGATCGACGATATCTCGAATAAGGCGATGCATCGCAGTATGTGCTTAGACTTTTGGTTCGTTCTTGGCTCCTTTACTTGTGCGATTGCATCACTATTATCACAATATAGGTAAATCGAAACAGAGCTTCTAGGGACCATGCCTAATTCAGAAACAATTTTTTGTTCAATACAACTTCCTTTGCAGCTTCCGAAGCTACAATGTACTTGACTTCTGTTGTTGAGTCTGTGATCATTTCTTGCTTAGAAATCTTCTAGCCCATCGTGCCACCATTGATGTAGAAGACTTATCCAGATTGTGATTTGCTATCATACTTGTTAGTTTGGACCTATCACATCTTTTCACCGCCGCCATCTTCATACGGTGGTCGTGGACGTTTTTGGGGCGTGGCCCCCGACCACCAGGAGCTGCAGCAGCAGCAGTAGGTGTGCCGTCCGATGACTTTTTCTTGCAGTTGGACTTCTTCTTTGTCTTTTTTCCACTGCCAGAAGCAGTGGCTTCAGCCTTGGAGGAGGATTTACCAGCCTACATAGCTGGTTTGGAGTGCATCTCTTGACCCCCTGCAATCCTAGCAAATTTGTCGGCTAGGCTGAAGAGCTTCGTGACACTGCTGACTTCTTTTGTGTCCATCTTCTCCAGTATCTTCTTATCTCTAACTCCCTGTTGAAATGCGACAACGACAGAGGCGTTAGAGATTGAAGGAATAGTATTCTGTAACTAAGAAAACCGCTGGATGAATGATCGCAGTGATTCTCCCGTCGTCTGTTGTACGGCAAATAGATCCAGCCCCGTGCCAAGTCGGGTGTAGGAGCTCCCGAAGTTGGCAGTGAACTAGCGGCAAAGCTATGCCCAACTGTTGATGGAGTCATGCGGAAGACTCAAGAACTAGGACCTGGCTGTCCCAGTTAAAGCCACTGAGAAGTAATTGGCCATCACAGCCTCATTGCCTCCCGCCGTGAGGATAGCTCTAGAGTAGATCTGGAGAAACTCAGCGGGGTTGATAGTCCCATTGTACTTCTCCAGTAGATGAAGCCGGAACATCAGTGGACATTCGACCATGCGAAGATGCATGGCCAGGGCTGAACAACCGCCCCCTACTCCCAAAGGAGATGGGTTTTCACGGGCAGCTTGCCTCTCGCGAGCATGCTCTATGGGAACGCAGCCATCCTGCTGCCTATATCGGTGGTAGAGCTCCGACCGGAGATCATGCATGGAAAGCCTCGACGCCGTATGAGTGCGGCATGCCCCAGCGAGCAGCGATGTCGCTTGTTGGGATGTAGCATGTCTTCTGTGCTGTGACGTTTGAGGACCAAGTCGGCCAGACAAGGTCCTGTTCTTTGAAGGTGCCTGCCCAGCAGGGGGCGGACCTTGGTTGCTGATGGCATCGGCCGCGCCTACAACTAAATGCTCTGCATCAGCGCGTCACTATTCCATCACACCTTGAGGTGCTCTGAGCACCGGTGGATGCTGAAGAAGAGTCTACGCTGCATTCAGCGTGTTCTTAGGGTTGTTTGTCGATGCAGTGACTGACATGAGGATACCATCCTACTATCCGGTGTTGGCTGCCAGAGCAGGTGGTGGTGGTGGTGCAACAACACCTGCTGGGACAATAGCTCCAGCTAGCTGTTGCACATTGGAGGGATTCCCTCCATCAGACTGTCCAGCATGGCCGTTGGACGATGCTGCGGTGGAATTCACCATCTTGAAATCTAGAGCGATCCCCCTTACTGGCGCGCCAAGGGGCGAAGTGTTGCTACGACACTTCCCCCGTTACTACTAAAGCGTAGTCCACGGAGGTTCGTATACGGTTGGGGTGCGCGTAAGATCAAGAGCGAGACGGTGACACAAAGGACTTTTACGTGGTTCGGGCTGCCTGAGCATAATACCCTACTCTACGGGGTGGTTGTTGGTTGTATGAAAGTGTATGTGTAGTGTGCCTGTGAGCTTGGTTGGACTTGTCTTCTACCATGCGACACAACCCTTTTATATGCTAAGGACTCTCCATTACATGGTCTGCCTGGCCTGACAGGTAGCCCCAGCTGTATTAAACACCCCATACATGTTCTACTAGTGTTATTGGTGATTAACTAAGTAATAACATGTCTAAATGATAATGTTAATGGTATTTATGGTCCTCTGATTGCGCGTCATTACTATACCATTAATGACGTGTTAACCAGGTCTTGTAACAATTGTTTTAATAGCCTCTTGAATGTTCATGCCGTCAGAGATCCAATAGTCTTCCTGTTGCAGGCTTAGGTCCAGAGGCTCAACACGTGGAAGCTCAGGAACTTCACCCTATGGGGAGGCAGGTCCGGAGCTGCTAAACACATGGCAGCACCGGAGCTTCCCTCAACTGGGGGTTAAGTCCGGGGCCACTGTACACATGGCTTGATTGGAGTTTCCCTATGAAGGGATTCAGGTCCGACCCTGCGATACATGTGGCAGCGCCGGAGCTACCCAAACGAGGGAGGCAGGTCCAGTGCCGCGGGACACGTGGAGCCTTTGGAGGTCTTCAACTTGGTTAGGTGCAACACCGTAGTTTTAATCACGATAACAATGGGTACCTGATATCCAGGGTACCGACATATATTCTTTACTACTACCTAGTGACTATCAGTCAGGTTTGATTGGTACCTACTCGTAACACTTAGAGCATACGATACATTTGAATGTGTACACAACATGTCATACATTATAGAACCAATAGTTGAAGCATACAAGATACTACTCATCCTCTCTTGATTATCAGATGACATAGCACACTGATTCTTGCTCAAGGATATGCCATGTGACATACGCATAAATACTTTCCTAGAATCATTCATGTTGACCTATTCAACACTTTACCAATGTACATACTTTTGTTTAAATTAATTAATCGTTTAGATCTATGTCTATAGATCTTTATGCCCAGAATGTAGGATGACTCTCCAAGGTCCTTCATAGAGAAATTGTTTCTTTGTGAAGATTTTACATCCTCCTTGAGTAGAAAATCATTCTCGATAGATAACGTATCATCCACATACAACATCAAAAATATGAGTGCGCTCCCACTAGACTTCTTGTACACACATGACTCTTTTTCATTTTTTAAAGAAGCCAAACAATTTGACCACCTCATCAAAATGAAGATTCCAACTTCGAGATTCTTGTTCTAGCCAGTATATAAACTTCCGCAGTCTAATACTTTTCCACCATTTTTTTGTTGACAAAACTTTTAGATTGTTTCATGTACATATCCTCACTTAGGTTTCCATTAAGCAAATCCATTTTGACATTCATCACCATATTTCATAATCATAGCACGCGACAATTGCTAGAAGGATCCAGATAGACTGCAACATTGTGACCGACAAAAATGTTTCGTCATAATCAACATTTTGAATTTGATGAAAACCTTTCAACACTAGTCGTGCTTTATAGATGTGAACCTTTCCATCAGCGTCTATCATTTCCATGAAAATCAACTTACAGTCAATTGATTTCACATTATCGGTTAGATCAATCAAGTTCCAAACAAGATTTTCTTTCATGGATTGCAATTCGAATCGCATAGCCTCAAGCCATCTCTTAGATTTTGGTGCCATCATTGCGTTCTTATATGTGTTAGGCTCATTGTTATATAGCAACAAGATGTCACATTGCCCTGTACTAAGCAATGTGTACTTCACCTTAAGGCGATGAAGTCATATTTATCGAGGTGGTTGAGGTTCAACATTTTGATTAGTGACAATCACTGGCTCATCTTGTTGTGCCTCGTTAGTGGAAGTTGGAACATCTTCTGGTGCCTCTCAAGCTTCTTGTAGTTGCACCGTGATCCCACTGACTTCTTTCAAAAAAACTCTTTCTCGAGAAACACTGCATTTCGAGCAACAACACTTTGTTCTCTTGTTGGCTATAGAAGTAGTATCCTTTAGTTTCCCTTGGATATCCCACAAAGACACGCTTATCAAATCCAGGCTCAAGCTTAGTCAGAATCAAATGCTTCCCATAAGCGTCGCAACACCAAGTCTTTAAGAACGACAAACTGGGATGCTTCTCAGTCCATATCTCATATGACATACTTTCAATAGACTTAGAGGTACACGGTTTAGTATGAAACAACCGTCTCTAGCGCATATCTCCATAAATACAAGGATGATTTGCTTGATGCACTATCAACCTCACCATGTCCAATAAGGTTTGGTTTCTCTGCTCCACACACCATTCCAGTGCAGTGTTCCAAGCGGAGTGAGTTGTGGAACAATTCCAAAAAATTTCAGTGACTTTGTACTTCAATTTAGAACTCCTTGAAACTTTCAAAGGATTACTCCTTATTTCACATCTAATAGATATAACCATATCTACTTCAATCATCGGTAAAGGTTATGAAGTACTGATAACCACCTCTTGTGGCTGAGTTCATTGGACCATATACATCAGCATGTCTTAATCCCAATAACTCACTTGCTCTCTCACTTTGACCAGCAAAGGGAGCTTTAGTCATCTTACCAATTAGGGATGACTCACATGCCTCAATTGATTCATAATCAAACATGTCAAGCAAACCATCTTTATGGAGTTTCTCTATGCGTTTCTTGCATATATAGCCTAAATGACAATGTCACAAGTATGTAGGATTTGAGTCATTAGCACATTCTCTTAGAATCCACATTATTGATTTCAGAACTCCCCAGAACATGAACATGAAACCTGTCACAACGAGGTAACGACCATAATACATCCCATTTATAACAATAGAGCAACACTTGTTTTTTATTATGAAATCATAGCCTTCTTCATCAAAGCATGAAGAAGAAAAAAATAATATTCTCATTAAGTGCGGAAATATAATAATTATTTAATTATAGCACCAATTCATAGCGCAACACGAGTGGGTAAACACCAATGACCAATGCAACAACCTTTGCTACATTCCCGGTGGGTATGTCCACCTCGTCTCTTTCGAACCATCGAATTCTTTTCAGTGTCTGTAACAATCTGAATGTGTGAATCATAGCACCAGTCTCAAGTACCCATGCTTTATTAGAACAAGTTGCAAGATTAATTTCAATAATGTTAATACCTTAAGTAGAGGTCCAACCTCTCTTTTATTGATTTCTTCCAAATACTTCTCACAGTTCCTTGACCAATGTCCACTAGCATTGCAATGGCAACAAACATCGTCTGGAGAGGGGCCAACCTTTTTCTAAACCTTAGAAACTTGCTTGAAAGTCTTACTTTTGGCAGTCTTTGCATTGGTTGGGAGCTTACATTTCTACCTTTTTGTACTATCATTACATGAATAGGAGCCTTACTAAATGTTAGCGTATCAATTGCGAGTACCGTATGTACCACACATTTTGCATCGAGGCGGCCTAACAGCTAGAACAAAGGATGTATACTGGTTCGGGCAATGTGCCTGTGACACCCTCATTTTCATACATCATGCATTGCATACATTCTAGTACACGTCTAACATTAATCCACGTAAAAAGGAACAAGTTAAAAATGAATTGATAACAAAACCGCACTTAAGAATTCTGGGAAGTGCGGACTAGTCCGTTTTTGCTGCGGACTAGTCCGGTTTCTCTCTAACTTCAAACGGACTTGCCTGTTTTTCTGCGGACTAGTCTGTTTTTTCCCTATGGACAACTTCGGACTTGTCCGGCCCGTAGCGGACTAGTCCGTTATCCCAAATTGCTTGGAAATTTTGCTAAGTCCCTACACTTATCTAGACTTGTCCGGTGTTCCAGCGGACTTGTCCATTTTTCCCTCTCACTAAAGTCGGACTTGTCCGATTTTAGTCAGACTTGTCTGTTTTTCCCCTCTGTATAAGTTCGGACTTGTCCGATTTCTTTTTGTCAAACTTCGGACTAGTCCGACCCTTTTCGGACATGTTCGATAAATCGCGACTCCGAGCTGATCTTTAGTTTCTCTACTTGTTTCTTGGGTTTTATGTTAAGTGGGCCTAGGGACGTCGTGCCTAACTCTTTTAGAGCCCATGTGGGACTCCAAACCGACCTCTACTCATCTCAAACTCGAAATCCATCTAACCCTAGCCTCCACCTCTATTGGTACCCTGGGTACCATATACCCCTTGGGATTGCAAAGATATCAAGGGAATATCATCTACTTGATTTGAAGACCTTCGGAGGCCCACATGTCAGACATAACCGGACCCGCTTCTCCAACTTGGTTAGTCCCAGGGTTGCCACGTGTACTATCAAACCGGAGCTACCGCCCACAAGGGGGAAGCTCCGGGCTATGTACCATAGCGGCACCTCCGGACCTAACCCCAGACCGAGAGAAGCTCCGGAACTGACACGTGCTAGGTAGCATCGGGCCTACCTGTTCCCCATGGTATGCTCCGGAGCTGCCACGTGTCCAACCATCGGACCTCCAGCCTCTAACCTCCGGAAGACTCCACAACGGCTCCGGATCTTCAAAGGGAATCAAGGACTTCAAAACCTGATTAAGTGTCATTAATACTATATTAATGACACACGATCGGACAACCTTAATTACCAGTAACGGTGCTATCAAAGCTCGTAATTCAGTTATTAAGGGTAATTAAGCGCATCAAATGTGTATCAATATTAGTAACCGCCGGGGCCACATGTCGGGTCAGGCTGACTTGTAACGGCCTGCCCTTGTACTATAAAAGGACAGGCCAACGATACATAGAGCAGACGGACTAGACACGCTCACTCGACACCCTGAACTCACTTTGAGCTCATACATCCAATACAACACCAACACACCCCGTGGAGTAGGGTATTATGCTCAGGCGGCTCGAACCACGTAAATCTTCGTGTCTCTTGTGTCATTTACACTTCACCTTCTTGAATCTCCGCGCGCCCACACCGAACCACAAACTCCTCTAGCACTTTAGTAGTGTCGGGAGATCTGCCGGGTCAAAACCACCGACAGTTGGCGCGCCAGGTAGGGGGAGCCTGAGATTTCAAGAATGATGAACTCAGCTGCCGGATCATCCAGCGGTCATCCTGCTGCTCAAGCTGTTGGGGGCAATCCCACCAATATGCAGCCACCAGCAGGAGCCTCAGTTCCAGCAGGAGTCACGCTACCACCACCGCCGCCTCCACCAGCAAATCAAGCTGGGCAGCGTGATGGTGCACCGGCGTCAATCACTGTGTCGGCAAATCATGACAACCCGGAACACGCGCTCCATGCAGCATGTGCTCTTCTTCAGCGCCCACCACCTCCGGACGCATCCCGGGGTGCAATGGAGCAGTGGAGGGCCGATGTGGAACACTTGTTGCAGCCGCAGCCGACCGCATCAGCAACCAAGGTCCTCCTCCTTCAGGACGGGCCCTGTCGCAGCGATGGACCTTGTCTGGCAGACTTGGTCCGCAAGTTTCCAACAACAGGAGACGTGCTGCGTCGCAGCAAGTGACGTCATTGCCCTCCGGGGCACGACGCACTCACACGGTGTCAAGGCTTTCAACTCATGACCTCCGGGCGGAGCTTGATCGCCGATACCGTCAACAGGACGGCCGAGTCCATATTGAGCGTGCTCGTGAAAGACGAGAAGCTCAGGACATTCCTGCTCCTGAAGGAGTAGGAGGAGGCTGTTCGGCCCTGGCCATGCATCTGCGTATGGTCAGGTGGCCACAGAAATTCCGGCCTCACCTGCCAGAGAAGTTTGACGGGACCGTAAATCCTGTGGAATTTCTTCAAATTTACTTCACTGCTATCCTAGCAGCTGGAGGAAATGAGGCCGTAATGTCCAATTATTTTCCAATGGCTTTAACTGGGACCGCCTGGTCCTGGTTTATGAGCCTTCCACCCAACTCCATCAGCAGTTGGGAGGAGCTGTGCCAGCAGTTCACCGCCAACTTCGAGAGTTCATACACCCGACCAGGCACTGAACTAGAACTTTTTGCAGTCGTGCAAAAAGGGGGGGAATCCCTGCGATCATTCATCTAGAGGTTCTCTCAGGTACGAAACACTATCCCTTCTATCTCTAGCGCTTCTTTCATTGTGGCATTCAGACAGGGTGTACGGGATAAGAAGATGTTGGAGAAACTGGCGATCAAGGAGATCACCAGTGTCACAGAACTCTTCAGCTTGGCTGACAAATGTGCTAGAGCTGCGGAGGGCCGTGAAATGCACTCCAAACCACCTCCAGAGGATCACAAAAAATCCTCCAAAGGCGAAGCCACTACCTCCGGGAGTGGTAAGAAGAAGAAAAAGACCAACGGCAAGAAGAAGCCATCGGCCGACGCATCTAATGCTGCAGCTCCGGGTGGCCGGGGGCCACGCCCTGAGAAGCGACCACGACCGTCTTCTAAAGACGGTGGCAAACCCAAGGTGTGGTGTCCAATTCACAAAACGGACAGCCACAGTTTGGAAGACTGCCGGGAGGTCCAAAACCTTGCCGAGCGCTACAACAAGCACCGGGAAGAAGCTCCTTTCCAACAGAGGGAAGGAAAGCAAAAAGTTGACGAAGCTCCGGCTGAAGAGGAGTTAGGTTTTCAGGATCCCAAAAAGGTCTTGAAGGCCATCTACACCTCCGTCGACGACAATTCTGACGTCTCTGACAACGAGTGTCGGAAGACCATGAACACCATTTTTGGTGGATCATGGGGCATCACCTCCTGTCGCGTCCTCAAGACAATGCGCCGGGACATGGCCGCTGTAGCTCCTACAGCCCGGGCGGGCCTCATCGGAAGTGGATGGACACAACCATCACTTTTGATGCTTCGGACTGCCCTCGAAGCATGGTTGGAGCAGGCCAGTTACCTTTGATGGTATCTCCTACCATCAATAACATCCAGCTTCACCATGTTATGGTAGACGGAGGTTCGGGGATCAACCTCATCAGCTTTGAAGCATTTACCAAGCTTCAGCTTCGACCTTCGGATCTTCACCCCTCCCGACCTTTCTCCGGAGTAGGTCCGGGGGCCATTACCCCACTCGGTGCTATCACTCTCCCCATTACCTTCGGGACCCGGGAGAAGTATCGCACCGAGAAGTTGGTCTTTGATGTTGCTCAGATCAACTTACCCTTCAATGCCATCTTGGGTAGGCCTGCTTTGTACAAATTCATGGCAGCTGCTCGTTATGGCTACTTGGTGTTGAAGATGCCAACACCAGTAGGCGTTCTTCAGATCCGTGGAGATCGTACTGCCGGAGTAACTACTCTGGAAGAACTTCATGCGCTTACCACGACGCAAAAGGAGGACTCCAGGCAGGAACAAGCTCCAAAACCCCCGAGCATTCGTCAGCGGGGCTCGACTTCTGCACCTCGTGTGCAGCCAAGCGGCGACTCCGACATTCCCGTCAAAGTCGTCCAAATAGGTTCCGATGCCGCTCAGACCACCTGTATATCGGGAGGACTGAATGACAAATAGGAACTCGCGCTCATTGCTTTCCTCCGGGCTAATGTCGACGTGTTTGCCTGGCAACCGTCACAAATGCCTGGGATCCCTAGGGAAGTGATTGAGCACAATCTGAAGATCTACCCTGATGCCCGACCTGTACACCAGAAGCCTCGGAAGCAATCCGTGGAGCGACAAAACTTCATTTGACAAGAAGTGAAGAAGTTGCTCGAAGCTGGATTCATCCGAGAAGTCTTCCATCCAAAATGGCTGGCAAACCCAGTCGTTGTACCCAAGGCCGGCGGGAAGCTTCGGATGTGTATCGACTACACAACACTAAATAATGCATGCCCAAAAGATCCATTCACACTACCTAGAATAGATCAGATAGTGGATTCCACCTCCGGGTGTGAACTACTGTGTTTCCTAGATGCATATTCTGGGTATCATCAAATTAGAATGTCTAGGGAAGATGAAGAGCATACCTCTTTTATCACAGTAGATGGATTGTACTGTTATACAACCATGCCATTTGGTCTCAAGAATGCAGCTTCAACCGTTGTACGAGCTATGTACAAAACTTTTGAAGAACTCATTAGAGACATAGTGGAAGTGTACGTCGATGACATCGTGGTCAAGGTCAGGAACAAGGAGTCACTCCTTGACACCTTACAGGCTGTCTTCGACAAGTTGCAGATCACGCGCACCACAAAGCTAAACCCAGACAAGTGTGTCTTCAGGGTTAGCTCCGGAAAACTTCTTGGTTTCCTGGTAAGTCACCGAGGCATAGAAGCTAATCCGGCGAAGATCAAAGCCATTGAAGACATGCGGCCACCAGCCCGCATCAAGGATGTCCAAAAGCTGACTAGATGTCTGGCAGCCCTTAGCCGATTCATTTCAAGATTGGCGGAACGGGCACTTCCCTTCTTCAAGTTATTGAGGAAGTCCGGACCATTCCAATGGTCTGAAGAAGCAGAAAAGGCATTCCAGGAGCTAAAACAGTTCCTCACCACCCTACCAACTCCGGTAGCTCCGAACCCTAGTGAGCCTTTACTGCTTTACATTTCAGCAACTGACGAAGTCGTCAGTATGGTCCTGGTTGCGGAGAGACCAGAACTATCCCATGCTCAGGAATCCAAACACCTCCGAGAGGGTCCGGAGGTTCCTGAAAGCGAGTCTGGGTCCCAGCTCCCAGACTTGAGTTCACAAAAAGTTACATCAGAAGACTCAGACCCCTCTGGTAGGGTCCAGGTCGCTTCTGAAGAAGCTCCGGGTCTCTCCAGCCAGGACCCGGAGGTCCCCGAAGAAGGTCTGGATCCCTCAGGGAGGATCCGGGTCAGTGAAGAGGAAGCTCCGGGCACCTCTGGGAGGGTCCGGACCATCCAACACCCAGTGTACTTCATCAGTGAAGTACTTCATGACGCCAAGACTCGGTACCTAGAGGTGCATAAGCTGCTCTATGCAGTTCTCATTGCCTCCAGGAAGCTTCGCCATTACTTCCAAGCTCACAAGATTCCAGTGGTGACCTCTTACCCACTTCAAGCAATTTTGCATAATCCCAATTCAACTGGGAATATTGCAAAGTGGGCAGCGGAATTGGCTGAACTCGATCTCGAATTCATTTCAAGGCAAGCAATCAAGAGTCAAGCATTGGCGGATTTCGTGGCTGAATGGACTCCCTCTGCATCAAACCCTGGGGGCCCCAGTGAGAAAAAGCCAGAACCCAAGGCTCCGGTCTTCACCGAGCCTCACTGGACCCTTTACTTTGACGGCTCCATGCAAAAGCGGGGGGCCAGGGCTGGAATCCTTCTCCTCGCACCAACCGGAGAGAAGGTAAAATACATGGTACACCTTGACTTCAAGGCGACCAACAACATGGTGGAATACAAAGCACTCATCTACTGACTAAGGGTGGCACTGTCATACGGTGTCAAGCAACTGCTGGTCAAGGGAGATTCACAGCTCATCATTAAGCAAGTGAAGGGTGAATGCTCCCGCAACAATCTCCAGCTAGCTGCCTACCTCCTTGAAGTCTAGAGGCTTCAGAAGGACTACGAAGTCCTAAATCTCCACCATGTCCAGCGTGCCCTCAGTGCTGAAGCCGACGAACTCTCGACGAAAGCGTCAACCGGAGCTCCAGCTCCTGATGGAACTTTTGTCCGGAGGTTGTCAAAACCTCTACTGGTGTTGGCATATTCTCACAGCTGTAATAGGTCCCGATGGCCCTATTACCATGGCAGCCATCAAGGGTCGTAGGTGCTGCCGGAAGCTCTGAGCAACCCAGCACGCAAGACTCAAATACTCAAGTTAGCTCCGATGCATGGATCTCGGAGATCCGGAGCTACTTGAAAGAAAACATCCTTCCTGATGATGATGTATCCGCTGACCGGATAGTCCTATTGGCTAAAAGACACACGTTGGTAGAAGGGGATCTCTACCGGCGCGGTGCCAACGGCGTCCTAATGTGGTGCATCACAAGGGAAGAAGGCTGCGAGCTCCTCGCAGAAATCCATGAGGCGAGTGTGGGAACCACGCATCTTCCCGCACGCTGGTCGGTAAAGCCTTCCAGCATGGCTTCTACCGGCCTACAGCACTCCAGGATGCAACTGAGCTGGTGAAGAAATGCGAAGCATGCCAATTTCATGCAAAGCAAATTCACACACCGGCTCAGCCTCTACAAATGATACCTCCTACATGGCCCTTCGCCATGTGGGGGATGGACATCTTGGGACCTTTCCCAAGAGCCGTCGGAGGTTACAAGTTCCTGTATGTCGCCATTGACAAGTTCACCAAGTGGCTGAAAGCAACTCCAGTTGTGACAATAAACCAGCAATCTGCTATCAACTTTTTGCAGTCCATCGTATGCAGAGTTGGAGTCCCAAAAAAAAATCATTACTGATAACGGGACCCAATTCACAAGCTCTGCATTTCAAGGATATTGCGAAGACCTCGGCATTCAAGTTTGCTAAGCCTCCGTAGCTCACCCGGCAAGCAATGGCCAGGCCGAGAGAGCAAATGCTTAAATCCTGAAAGGACTCAAAACGCGCACCTATGAGCTCTTGAAAAAACATGGAGCCAACTGGATTGAAGAGCTTCTGCCCACTCTATGGGCCAATAGGACAACTCCAAACCGGTCAACTGGAGAGACACCCTTCTTCCTGGTGTACGGAGCTGAAGCAATCCTTCCTCCGGAAATCACCTTGGGGTCATTCCGGGTTTGGACCTTCGACAAAGCCACGCAGGACCAGCTCCGGCGTGAAGACCTAGACCTCCTCGAGGAGGGAAGGTGCCAAGCAGCTGAGCAAAGCCAACGACTCCCTACTGGTTTGGGAGTTCCTGAGCAAAGCCAACGACTCCCTACAGGGTTGGGAGTCTCGTGCGTCCGGATGATCCAGAGCCAGAGCCGGACCTGGCGTTGCAGGCGTTGAGCTCGGCAGGTAGCAAACTCTCCAAGGTGGGCGACGTCATCGCGGACCAATTGGAGGTTGAGGGGCAATCCCTGGCAAAGAACATCGCAGAGTATGTGCTGACGTGCTACACCAGCTGGGATCCTCAATTCCCTCTGGACCCGGTGCTTGAAGGTCCCGTCGAAGGAGAAGGTGAAGCCACCCGAGCCAACGTGTTGGAGGTTGCTCAGAAGGTCGCCCGGTTCTTCCATAGGGTCTAGGACCATCTCTGTAGCTCCCACTTGTATTCTCTCTTTTTCTTCCCCAATTTTGTAACCCTTTGTCTCCAGATGAATGAAATCCAAATTTTTGCGAATTTCATTTTTTGTCTTCAACACTTTTGTCTTCACTTGGCCCCCTGGTAGATGTACACAATTTGATTGTGAGCATGTACCAAGAGGATATTGTGTTTTCAATATTTAACATCGATTATAAGCCACCTAGGGGGAGTCGGAGCTTCGTAAGCTCCGGCTTTTCTCCATCAACGTGAATTCTTTATTTTTCCTGCACACCGAAGCCAAGAAAAATAGTAAAATTCGCTCCTTGCCTATAACTTCGTCATGGCTTACGATTCTCAAGAAAATTTTAGGTTAAACACGATTCTGAATGCAACCGAATGCATTGTCTTCTTTCTTCTGGATCCAATTGCACTTGGACCCGCCTTACTTTGGCCTGCCGAGGTGTAGGTAGAGTGGCGTACTTAGGGTGCTTGACCAGGCTAAGTCGATAGCACACTCCGGCCCTAGATTGGCTTGGTGACATTCAGGCGAGTGGGCCATGAACAATATTTGAATCCAAAAGAATCAACAATACAGCTCGAATCGCATATGAACCAGTCGAACTAATGTTTCTTAAGAATTACACGTCCTTGTTATAGACAAGAAAGAGAAAAATAAAAAATGTTGAGCCTGTACAAAGTAAATGCACGTGGAGTCTGTTTCACATGAAGATGTCTTTCATTATAGGTCCGGGGTACAGGGGAGACTAGTACACTCTTAGGGTACGGAACCAGACTAAGCGTGTTTCATTCCTGTTTGACCCAGGGTAGCTAGCCACAATTTTAGTCTTGAGACCGTGACAAGCGTTGCATGAACTTTGCGGACCTTTCGAGAAAGGTCCGGCTGTTCTCCCGGAGGAACTACCCGACTCTGTACAGTGACTCTATAACATACACCGCAAGTTACTACAGACTCACCTCCATGATATTAGGTGTAGAACTTACGGAGGTGCTCAATGTTCCAAGGATTCGGGAGAGGTGTCCCATCCTCGGTTGCCAAGCGAACGCTTCTGGGACGGGATACTTTAATCACTCGGAAGGGTCCTTCCCAGTTGGGGGAGAGTTTGTTTAATCCTTCTCTGGATTGTATTCTCCGTAGCACCAGATCGCCTTCCTCGAGCTGTCGGTTGTGTACATGTCGCTGATGATAGCGCCGAAGGGCTTGACGGTATCGGGCATTCCGAACAGCTGCTTGGCACCTTCCCTCCTCGAGGAGGTCTAGGTCTTCACGCCGGAGCTGGTCCTGCGTGGCTTTGTCGAAGGTCCGGACCCGGAGTGACCCCAAGGTGATTTCCGGAGGAAGGATTGCTTCAGCTCCGTACACAAGGAAGAAGGGTGTCTCTCTAGTTGACCGGTTTGGAGTTCTCCTGTTGGCCCATAGAGTGAGGGAAGCTCTTCAATCCAGTTGGCTCCATGTTTTTTCAAGCGCTCATAGGTGCGCGTTTTGAGTCCTTTCAGGATTTCAGCATTTGCTCTCTCGGCCTGTCCATTGCTTGCCGGGTGAGCTACGGAGGTTTAGCAAACTTGAATGCCGAGGTCTTCGCAATATCCTTGAAATGCAGAGCTTGTGAATTGGGTCCCGTTATCAGTAATGATTTTGTTTGGGACTCCAAATCTGCATACGATGGACTACAAAAAGTTGATAGCAGATTGCTTGTTTATTGTCACAACTGGAGTTGCTTCCGGCCACTTGGTGAACTAGTCAATGGCGACATACAGGAACTTGTAACCTCCGACGGCTCTTGGGAAAGGTCCCAAGATGTCCATCCCCCACACGGCGAAGGGCCATGTAGGAGGTATCATTTGTAGAGGCTGAGCCGGTGTGTGAATTTGCTTTGCATGAAATTGGCATGCTTCGCATTTCTTCACCAGCTCAGTTGCAACCTGGAGTGTTGTAGGCCAGTAGAAGCCATGCCGGAAGGCTTTACCGACCAGTGTGCGGGAAGACGCGTGGTTCCCACACTCGCCTCCATGGATTTCTGCGAGGAGCTCGCAGCCTTCTTCCCTTGTGATGCACCGCATTAGGACGCTGTTGGCACCGCGCCGGTAGAGATCCCCTTCTACCAACGTGTATCTTTTAGCCAATCTGACTATCCGGTCAGCGGATACATCATCGTCAGGAAGGATGTTTTCTTTCAAGTAGCTCCAGATCTCCGAGATCCATGCATCGGAGCTAACTTGAGTATTTGAGTCTTGCGTGCTGGGTTGCTCGGAGCTTCCAGCAGCACCTACGACCCTTGATGGCTGCCATGGTAACAGGGCCATCGGGACCGTCAGCTTCGGGATGCTGATCTCGCCCCCTTCGCTCAGTTCGGCAGGCTGAGCTGTGGGTTTTGACAACCTCCGGACAAAAGTTCCATCAGGAGCTGGAGCTCCGGTTGACGCTTTCGTCGAGAGTTCGTCGGCTTCAGCACTGAGGGCACGCTGGACATGGTGGAGATTTAGGACTTCGTAGTCCTTCTAAAGCCTCTAGACTTCAAGGAGGTAGGCAGCTAGCTGGAGATTGTTGCGGGAGCATTCACCCTTCACTTGCTTAATGATGAGTTGTGAATCTCCCTGGACCAGCAGTTGCTTGACACCGTATGACAGTGCCACCCTTAGTCCGTAGATGAGTGCTTCGTATTCCGCCATGTTGTTGGTCGCCTTGAAGTCAAGGTGTACCATGTATTTTACCTTCTCTCTGATTGGTGCGAGGAGAAGGATTCCAGCTCCGACCCCCTGCTTTTGCATGGAGCCGTCAAAGTAAAGGGTCCGAGTGAGGCTCGATGAAGGCCGGAGCCTTGGGTTCCGGCTTCTGCTCACTGGGGCCCCCAGGGTTTGATGGAGAGGGAGTCCATTCAGCCACGAAATCCGCCAATGCTTGACTCTTGATTGCTTGCCTTGATATGAATTCGAGATCGAATTCAGCCAATTCCGCTGCCCACTTTGCAATATTTCCAGTTGAATTGGGATTATGCAAAATTGCTCGAAGTGGGTAAGAGGTCACCACTGAAATCTTGTGAACTTGGAAGTAATGGCGAAGCTTTCTGGAGGCAATGAGAACTGCATAGAGCAGCTTATGAACCTCTAGGTACCGAGTCTTGGCGTCATGAAGTACTTCACTGATGAAGTACACTGGGCGCTGGATGGTTTGGACCCTCCCGGAGGGGCCCGGAGCTTCCTCTTCATTGACCCGGATCCTCCCTGAGGGATCCGGACCTTCTTCGGGAACCTCCAGGTCCTAGCTGGAGGGACCTGGAGCTTCTTCAGAAGCGACCTGGACCCTCCCGGAGGGGTCTGAGTCTTCTGAAGTAACTTTTTGTGAACTCAAGTCTGGGAGCTGGGACCCAGACTCGCTTTCAGGAACCTCCGGACCCTCCCGGAGGGGTCTGGATTCCTGAGCATGGGATAGTTCTAGTCTCTCCGCAACCAGGACCATACTGACGACTTCGTCAGTTGCTGAAATGTAAAGCAGTAAAGGCTCACCAGGGTTCGGAGCTACCAGAGTTGGTAGGGTGGTGAGGAACTATTTTAGCTCCTGGAACGCCTTTTCTGCTTCTTCAGACCATTGGAATGGTTCGGACTTCCTCAATAACTAGAAGAAGGGAAGTGCCCGTTCCGCCAATCTTGAAATGAACCGGCTAAGAGCTGCCAGACATCCAGTCAGCTTTTGGACATCCTTGATGCGGGCTGGTGGCCGCATGTCTTCAATGGATTTGATCTTCGCCGGATTAGCTTCTATGCCCCGGTGACTTACCAGGAAACCAAGAAGTTTTCCGGAGCTAACCCCGAAGACACACTTTTCTGGGTTTAGCTTTGTGTGCGTGATCCGCAACTTGTCGAAGACAGCCTGTGAGGTGTCATGGAGTGACTCCTTGTTCCTGACCTTGACCACGATGTCATCGACGTACAGTTCCACTATGTCTCTAATGAGTTCTTTAAAAGTTTTGTACATAGCTCGAACAAAGGTTGAAGCTGCATTCTTGAGACCAAATGGCATGGCTGTATAACAGTACAATCCATCTATTGTGATAAAAGAGGTATGCTCTTCAACTTCCCTAGACATTCTGATTTGATGATACCCAGAATATGCGTCTAGGAAACACAGTATTTCACACCCGGAGGTGGAATCCACTATCTGATCTATTCTAGGTAGTGGGAACGGATCTTTTGGGCATGCCTTATTTAGTGTTGTGTAGTCGATACACATCCGGAGGAAAGCGATGAGCGCGAGTTCCTATTTGTCATTCAGTCCTCCCGATATACAGGTGGTCTGAGCGGCGTCGGAACCTATTTGGACGACTTTGACGGGAATGTCGGAGTCGCCGCTTGGCTGCACACGAGGTGCAGAAGTCGAGCCCCGCTGACGAATGCTCGGGGGTTTTGGAGCTTGTTCCTGCCTGGAGTCCTCCTTTTGCGTCGTGGTAAGCGCATGAAGTTCTTCTAGAGTAGTTACTCCGGCAGTACGATCTCCACGGATCTGAAGAACGCCTACTGGTGTTGGCATCTTCAACACCAAGTAGCCATAACGAGCAGCTGCCATGAATTTGTACAAAGCAGGCCTACCCAAGATGGCATTGAAGGGTAAGTTGATCTGAGCAACATCAAAGACCAACTTCTCGGTGCGATACTTCTCCCGGGTCCCGAAGGCAATGGGGAGAGTGATAGCACCGAGTGGGGTAATGGCCCCCGGACCTACTCCGGAGAAAGGTCGGGAGGGGTGAAGATCCGAAGGTCGAAGCTGAAGCTTGGTAAATGCTTCAAAGCTGATGAGGTTGATCCCCGAACCTCCGTCTACCATAACATGGTGAAGCTGGATGTTATTGATGGTAGGAGATACCATCAAAGGTAACTGGCCTGCTCCAACCATGCTTCGAGGGCAGTCCGAAGCATCAAAAGTGATGGTTGTGTCCATCCACTTCCGATGAGGCCCGCCCGGGCTGTAGGAGCTACAGCGGCCATGTCCCGGCGCATTGTCTTGAGGACGCGACAGGAGGTGATGCCCCATGATCCACCAAAAATGGTGTTCATGGTCTTCCGACACTCGTTGTCAGAGACGTCAGAATTGTCGTCGACGGAGGTGTAGACGGCCTTCAAGACCTTTTTGGGATCCTGAAAACCTAACTCCTCTTCAGCCGGAGCTTCGTCAACTTTTTGCTTTCCTTCCCTCTGTTGGAAAGGAGCTTCTTCCCGGTGCTTGTTGTAGCGCTCGGCAAGGTTTTGGACCTCCCGGCAGTCTTCCAAACTGTGGCTGTCCGTTTTGTGAATTGGACACCACACCTTGGGTTTGCCACCGTCTTTAGAAGACGGTCGAGGTCGCTTCTCAGGGCGTGGCCCCCGGCCACCCGGAGCTGCAGCATTAGATGCGCCGGCCGATGGCTTCTTCTTGCCGTTGGTCTTTTTCTTCTTCTTACCACTCCCGGAGGTAGTGGCTTCGCCTTTGGAGGATTTTTTGTGATCCTCCGGAGGTGGTTTGGAGTGCATTTCACGGCCCCCCGCAGCTCTAGCACATTTGTCAGCCAAGCTGAAGAGTTCTGTGACACTGGTGATCTCCTTGATCGCCAGTTTCTCCAACATCTTCTTATCCCGTACACCCTGTCTGAATGCCACAATGAAAGAAGCGCTAGAGATAGAAGGGATAGTGTTTCGTACCTGAGAGAACCTCTAGATGAATGATCGCAGGGATTCCCCCCCTTTTTGAACGACTGCAAAAAGTTCTAGTTCAGTGCCTGGTCGGGTGTATGAACTCTCGAAGTTGGCGATGAACTGCTGGCACAGCTCCTCCCAACTGCTGATGGAGTTGGGTGGAAGGCTCATAAACCAGGACCAGGCGGTCCCAGTTAAAGCCATTGGAAAATAATTGGACATTACGGCCTCATTTCCTCCAGCTGCTAGGATAGCAGTGAAGTAAATTTGAAGAAATTCCACAGGATTTACGGTCCCGTCAAACTTCTCTGGCAGGTGAGGCCGGAATTTCTGTGGCCACCTGACCATACGCAGATGCATGGCCAGGGCCGAACAGCCTCCTCCTACTCCTTCAGGAGCAGGAATGTCCTGAGCTTCTCGTCTTTCACGAGCACGCTCAATATGGACTCGGCCGTCCTGTTGACGGTATCGGCGATCAAGCTCCGCCCGGAGGTCATGAGTTGAAAGCCTTGACACCGTGTGAGTGCGTCGTGCCCCGGAGGGCAATGACGTCACTTGCTGCGATGCAGCACGTCTCCTGTTGTTGGAAACTTGCGGACCAAGTCTGCCAGACAAGGTCCATCGCTGCGACAGGGCCCGTCCGGAAGGAGGAGGACCTTGGTTGCTGATGCGGTCGGCTGCGGCTGCAACAAGTGTTCCACATCGGCCCTCCACTGCTCCATTGCACCCCGGGATGCGTCCGGAGGTGGTGGGCGCTGAAGAAGAGCACATGCTGCATGGAGCGCGTGTTCCGGGTTGTCATGATTTGCCGACACAGTGATTGACGCCGGTGCACCATCACGCTGCCCAGCTTGATTTGCTGGTGGAGGCGGCGGTGGTGGTAGCGTGACTCCTGCTGGAACTGAGGCTCCTGCTGGTGGCTGCATATTGGTGGGATTGCCCCCAACAGCTTGAGCAGCAGGATGACCGCTGGATGATCCAGCAGCTGAGTTCATCATTCTTGAAATCTCAGGCTCCCCCTACCTGGCGCGCCAACTGTCGGTGGTTTTGATCCGGTAGATCTCCCGACACTACTAAAGTGTTAGAGGAGTTTGAGGTTCAGTGTGAGCGCGCGGAGATTCAAGAAGGTGAAGTGTAAATGACACAAGAGACACGAAGATTTACGTGGTTCGGGCCGCCTGAGCATAATACCCTACTCCACGGGGTGTGTTGGTGTTGTATTGGATGTATGAGCTCAAAGTGAGTTCAGGGTGTCGAGTGAGCGTGTCTAGTCGGTTTGCTCTATGTATTGTCGGCCTGTCCTTTTATAGTACAAGGGCAGGCCGTTACAAGTCAGCCTGACCCGACATGTGGCCCCGGCGGTTACTAATATTGATACACATTTGATGCGCTTAATTACCCTTAATAACTGAATTACAGGCTTTGACACTTAATCAGGTCTTGAAGTCCTTGATTCCCTTTGAAGATCCGAAGCCGTTGTGGAGTCTTCCGGAGGTTAGAGGCTGAAGGTCCGACGGTTGGACACGTGGCAGCTCCGGAGCATACCGTGGGGAACAGGTAGGCCCAGTGCTATCTAGCACGTGTCAGTTCCAGAGCTTCTCTCGGTCTGGGGTTAGGTCCGGAGGTGCCGCTATGGTACATAGCCCGGAGCTTCCCCCTTGTCAGCGGTAGCTCCGGTTTGATAGTACACGTGGCGACCCTGGGACTAACCAAGTTGGGGAAGCGGGTCCGGTTATGTCTAACATGTGGGCCTCCGAAGGTCTTCAGATCAAGTAGATGATATTCACTTGAGATCTTTGCAATCCAAAGGGGTATATGGTACCCAGGGTACCGACAACCCTTGTCACCCGAAATTCATGGTAGAGAGTTAGGATGGGCTTTTTACCCTTTTTGCTCCGCTTAATTAATTGGGATGGGAAGACAACTATACCACTTAACTTAATTATGCATTTATGAGATTATGAATAATATGAACTGGTTAATATGATATGGTATGGGTGATCTAAGCATGCCTGGTATGTGGATGGGTTGGATGTTATGGTGGTTCGCTTACTTTAGATCTAAGGATCGGTTCATGCGAGAATAAGCTAGGACTACAGTGCCACCACGAGGGAAAGTATGGTTGTGGCATAGCTGATTAATTAGGGCTTTGCCAGTGCTATTTGGACCATTAAGGATTCTTGGGGAAGGGGTAGTTGGATTGGGTTTGTTGATGATTGGTGGGACTATCCTGGGACCCGAATGGCTCAAGAGGGGGCCCTTGGTTGAAGATGTGCTCAGTTGGAGGCATCGCCACTAGTGAAACCTCAGTGGGGTCTAAATAGGCTAGTAATCCCTTTGTAAAGGCTATTTTGTGATCTCTTGTCCATACACCAAAGGAAGTGTATTGACATAAGGGGGGTTCTTTAGTCGCCGACGGATGATGAAATCACAAACACGTGGGTAAAGTGGTACAAACTCCGCAGAGTGTCTAATAAAACTATCACGATAGTCATGCTCCGAGTTATGAGCGCCTGGATGACCTACATGATTAGAGGGAACTTGGTATTGGGATGGTTTTTGGGATGGTTATGGTTTGGTAATGATTATTGTTGGTTATGGATTAAGTTCTGATATTGGATACGATTAATGGTAATGGTGAGATCTGGTTTATGGATGATGGTAATGAAATATGGACTTATACTATGATACTTGTATGGTTTATGATGGGTTTACTTCACATACATATATTATATTGCTTCTCAAATGTTTTAATGTACTTTTCAACACTTAGCCATTGTTACATTCGTCTTTTGAATCATCTACATGTCATACTTTCCACACTTGCTGAGTACGACATGTACTCAGCCTTGCACCCCCAACAGTTGCAGGTCAGCTTTCGGAGTTTAACGATGATAATGTGGAGTTCTAGGCCGTGTCTACCGTCAGCTTTGCCTGTGGAGTGTTGGATCTGCGCTATCCCTTTTGCTTAGTTGCTTAAATAGTTAATTTCTGTTGCATTAGTTCAAACTTGTCATTAATATTCATTAGAGTTGTATTCGATGATATTATGAATTGTGTACTAAAAGTGCTTAATTAATCTTGTTCTGTGGTGATTTTCTATATATCATTTTGTGAATGCACTCTTGTATGTGTGTTGAACATCCTAGGCACACATATGCGTTCACTTGGTTCATTTTTGGAACCGGGTGTCACAAACTGGTATCAGAGTCGACCCTCGCGGTTTCACAGGTGCGTACGGGTCAGGGACATGGGTACGTACGCATGACGCGTGGGTCCTCTAGGAGGGACACAGTATGGTACGTATGCCAGTACTGAACATATGGACATTGCCGAGAGGGGATGTTCCTGGCTTGGGAGTTGACCAACGAGGAAGTCGATCTTCTAAGGGTGTGTGGATTGTGACATCCTTACTCGATGCTTAATAGGATTGATAGAATAACTCATACCACCAAGGTATACCTTCTTTTCACGGAGCCCACCTGCAAAGAACTTTCAGGTTAAGCGTGCTTGGCCCAGAGCAATTTACGAATGGGTGACCGACCGGGAAGTCTTCCCAGGTGCGCACGAGTGAGGAGAAAATGCGCAGAAAAGACTAGTGTTAGTCTTTGGGGCTAGTCTGTGATCTAGAGAGCTGTAAGATGTAACAACCGCCAGGCCCGTAGTGGTTGGGATCGGTTAACTAAGTCAGCTCATTTCGTTCCTGTCAAGACCACCTATACCACAAGACCACCTATACCACCGCGAAGCTAGCAGAGCTATACATGGAGTACATTGTGTGCCGACATGGGATTTCGAAGAAGATAGTGTCGGATAGAGGTTTTCAGTTTACCTCCAGGTTTTGGTGAAAATTGCATGAAGCTTTGAGAACAAGGTTGAATTTCAGCTCAGCATATCACCCCCAAACGAATGGACAAACTGAGAGGACCAATCAGATTTTAGAGGACATGTTAAGAGCTTGTGCTTTGAAGCATGGGAAAAATTGGGAAAAGAGCTTGCCATATGCAGAATTCTCATGCAACAATAGTTACCAAGACAGTTTGAAGATGTCACCATACGAAGCACTATATGGAAGGAAGTGTAGGACACCCTTGTTTTGGAGTGAGACAGGGGAGAATCAAGTATTTGGACCCGATGTGTTGCAAGAAGCTGAGAAACAAGTTCAGATTATTCGAGAAAACTTGAGGGCTGCTCAATCAAGACAAAAGGGCTATGTGGATAATAGGCGGAGAAAACTAGTCTTCGAAGTTGGAGACTTCGTATACCTCAAGGTGTCACCAATGAGAGGTCATAAGAGGTTTAATATAAGAGGCAAGCTAGCACCTCGCTACATGTAACACCCTAGCTTTCATGCATCATGCCCTACATGCACTCATATACATGTTTAACATTAGCCCACGACAAGAGAAACAAGTTTAAAATTGATTCGGAGCATTTAAAATTGATTTGGAACAAAACCGCACTTAAAACGCAGGAAAGTGCGGACTAGTCCGATTTTACTGAGGACTAGTCCGATTTCTCTCTGACTAAAAACGGACTTGTCCGTTTTTGCTTCGGACTAGTCCGATTTTGTTCGGACTAGTCCGATATTCCATGAATCCTTGAAAATTTGCTATGTCCCTAGACTTTTCCGGACTAGTCCGGTGTTCCAACGGACTTGTCCGTTTTTCCTCTCTGTTCAAATTCGGACTTGTCCGATTTTTGGCCAGACTTGTCCGATTTTCTCTCTGGAGGACTTCGGACTAGTCCGGTCCTGTCCGAACTTGTCCGATATTTCGCGACTCCGAGTTGATCTTTTGTTTTACGACTTGTTTCTGGGGTTTCACGTTAAGTGGGCCTAGGGACGTCGTGCCTAACTCTTTTAGAGCCCATGTGGGACTCTAAACCGGCCTCTACTCATCCCAAAACTCGAAATCCATCTAACCCTAGCCTCCACCTCTATATAAACAGCCCCACCCCTTGGTTTGACATCTATTTGCCACTTTTCCACCCACCCAAACCCTAGTTCGTGGGGAGCCAACATCAAGGAGGGAGGAGAAGATCCCAAGCAAGAAGAAGAAGAGGAGGAAATGAAAAAGAACCAAGATCTCCACCAAGTTTCGTCCTTCACCACCAATTCATCTCCAAGTTCATCACCAACCCTAGATCATCAAGATCCAAGTGCTACCTCCATGTTTCTTGATTCATTGGAGTTCTAAACACCTGGTATACCTTCTATTCTCTTTTCCTTATGTGAATTCAACCCCTAATCTCCAAATTCACGTCGATCTAGAAAACCCTAATCTGCTGATCTCGTCAAGTGCGGACTTGTCCGGTCCCTAGCGGACTAGTCCGATCTTTCTGGTTAAATTGTGTTGAATTAATTCTAAAATTTGATCTAATCGAATCCAAACCTGTATAAACTTGTTAAAAGCTATTAGAACTAGTTAGTTATCATTAAAAGCAATCTAGTAACAAGTTCTACCTTGCATTTGCAACAATCATGCATGTCATGTCATATTGAGTAATATTTGTGCACTCTTTGATTGTGTTTCTTGTCTTGTATGTTTATTGTGTTGATTAGACGAATTTGCGCTAGAGAGTGCCACGGAGGATCTACAGCACCAAGAGTTTGAAGGCTTTGATCCAAACCAACCGCAAGAGCAAGGCAAGTGTCCTTGAAGCATATTGATCCTATTTTGAAATAAATGTTTTGTTTGCAAAACTGCATGCTGTGTCAATTTGATGGGAATCCTATGGTAGGAAGTTTACTAGACTTGCTAAACCACCCTTGTCACCTAGAATTTATGGTAGAGCGTCGGGATGGACTTTTTACCTTTTGCTTCGCTTAATCAACTGGGATGGGAATAACTATACCACTCAATTTAATTATGCATGGATGAGATTATGGTTAACATGAACTGGTTAAATATTTTATGGTAATGGGTGATCTAAGCAAGCCTGGTATGTGGATGGGTTGGATGTTATGGTGGTTTTGCTTGCTTTAGATCTAAGGACCGGTTCATGCGAGAATAAGCCAGGACTACAGTGCCACCACGAGGCCAAGTATGGGTGCAGTGTAGTTGATTAATTAGGGCTTTGCTAGTGCTGTTTGTACCATTGTGGATGCTCGGGGAAGGGGTAGTCGGATTGGGTTTGTTGATGATTGGTGGGACTACCCTGGGATCCGAATGGCTCAAGAGGGGGCCCTTGCTTGAAGATGTGCTCTGCGGGAGACATCGCCACCGGTGAAACCTCAGTGGGGTATAAATAGGCTAGTAATCCCTTTGTAAAGGCTATTTTGTGATCTCTTGGCCACACACCAACGGAAGTGTGTAATGTGACCGATGGGTCATGGGCATAAGGGAGGTTCTTAGTCGCCGAAAGGTGATGAAATCACGAACACGTGGGTAAAGAGGTACAAACTCTGTAGAGTGTCAAATAAAACTATCATGATAGTCGTGCTCCCGGTTATGAGCACCTGTACAACTTCCATGATTAGAGGGAAATTGGAATTTGGGATGGTTATGGTTTGGTAATGGTTATGGATGGTTATGGATTAATTTCTGGTATTGAATATGGTTATTGACGATGGTGAAATCTGGAATTAATGATGGTGGTAGTGAATTCAGATTGGTATTATGGTATTACTTATGATTATGATGGGTTTACTTCACATACATATAATATATATATATATATATTGCTTTTCAAATGTTTTACTGTACTTTTCAGCACTTTGCTATTATTATTGTCGTCATTTGAATCAGCCACATGTCATACTTTCCACACTTGCTGAGTACGACATGTACTCACTCTTGCAATCCCCCGCAACAGTTGCAGGTCAGGATTGGGAGTTTAATGGTGATAATGCGGAGTTCTAGGCCGTGTCTACCGTCAACTTTGCTTGTGGTGTTGATTGGAGCTGCGCATATATACCCTATTGCTTTTGCTTAGTTTGCTTAGTTGCTTAATTAGTTTATTTCCGCCGCATTAGTTGAACTTGTCATTAACATTCATTAGGGCTTGTATTCGAGGATAATATGGTTTGTGTAATAAAATTTGATAATTAATCTTGTTCTGTGGTAATTTTCTGTATACTCTTTTGTGATTGCACTCGTGTATGTGTGTTGAACATCCTGGGCACACATATGCGTTAGCTTGGTTCAGTTTTCGGAACCGGGCGTCACACTACATTGGGCCATTCAAGATTTTGGATAAAAGAAGGGAGGTAGCATATAAGTTGGGGATGCCAGCTCATCTTTCAGATGTCCATGATGTGTTTCATGTTTCTCAGCTCAAGAAGTGCTTGAGAGTACCAGAAGAACAAGTGCCAATGGGAGAATTGGAACTAGAGGAAGACTTGACTTATGCTAAACAACCGGTCAAAATCTTGGAAACCAAGGAGAGATTCACAAGAAACAAGGTTATTAGAAGGTGTAAAGTCCAATGAAAGCATCATACATAATCAAAAGCAACTTGGGAGCTAGAGGATGATCTCAAGAAGGAATTTCCCTATCTCTTCTCTTCCGCGTCGAATCTCGAGGACGGATTCATATTAAGGGGGTAGATTTGTAACACCCTCATTTTCATCCATCATGAATTGAATACATTCTAATACACGTCTAACATTAATCCACGTAAAAAGGAACAAGTTAAAAATGAACTGAGAACAAAACCGCACTTAAGAATTCTGGGAAGTGCGGACTAGTCCATTTTTGGTGCGGACTAGTGATTTCTCTCTGACTTCAAATGGACTTGCCCGTTTTTCTACGGACTAGTCTGTTTTTCCCTCTGGACAATTTCAGACGTGTCCGGCACGTAGCGGACTAGTACGGTATCCCAAATTGCTTGGAAATTTTGCTAAGTCCCTCGACTTGTCCGGACTTGTCCGGTGTTCCAGCGGACTTGTCCGTTTTTTCCCAATGTCTAAAGTCGGACTTGTCCGATTTTGTCCAGACTTGTTTGTTTTTCCCCTCTGGATAAGTTCGGACTTGTTCGATGTCCAGTCCGGACTTGTCCGATTTCTCTCTGTCCAACTTCGGACTAGCCCGTCCCTTTTTGGACTTGTCCGATAAATCGTGACTCCGAGTTTATCTTTAGTTTCATGACTTGTTTCTTGAGTTTTACGTTAAGTGGGCCTAGGGACGTCGTGCCTAACTCTTTTAGAGCCCATGTGGGACTCCAAACCGATCTCTACTCATCTCAAACTCGAAATCCATCTAACCCTAGCCTCCACCTCTATATAAACAACCCCACCCCTTAGCTTGACATCTATTTGCCACTTCTCCACCTGACCCAAACAAGTTAAAATTCGAGGAGCTCGACATTTTCTGCAACAACAGATATATGCAACAATTAACACTACTTTCCTTATAACATTTTTAACTAAAGTAACCCCACTATGTTTTGCTAATGTCTCTCCAGCATTGTATAGGGGGACGAGGTCCAATGTTTTCTATGAAACTAGTGAGCTTTGGCATCACTGCTAGCATCATAGCCAACAAGGTAGGCAAACTTTGTCAATCGCGTCCAATACGACTCTCGTGTGTTGGGTGGCATCTTATGTCCCGACTCCCAACACTTATGCCTCAGTGCCCAAGTCCGACTTGATAGCTCTGTCAACCAAACCCATACTATGATTTGGTGTCCGGCACCATCCTCTAGGTCAAGATAGAAGATGACACCCTGCTTTGGCAGACCCATCATCGACTAACCTGACCCAATAGGTGCAGCTATTGATATTGCATCAAAAACTTAATTTTTTGGATATATTTTTCACATTTTTCACATGCAGTGCTTAAATAAAAACATCACAAATAATCAAATTATTGTGACAGTTTGACCTTTCTTCGTCCAACAAAAATCAGCACATGTAGACATCCGTAGTGTAGGCGCCTACTTCTTAGACGTGTTTGCTCGTGCGTCTGGTGGTAGTCGTTCTATCTTGCCTCATGTCAATGAATTACATCATTTAATAAACTATTACACACTATTAGTAATAGAGTAAATAAATTACATCACAAGGGAACTCCACAGATCGGCACGCATACAGAATACAATAAGCGAACAGGCTTAACCCGGTTGTAATTAACTTGTGTCATGCAGGATACACAAATAATTACACAGATTATCTCACGTAATTTTGATGCTATACTATCACAACATTCTATGCAAAAATAAGCTAGACATTTCTACGAAACTCATGTGACACGTATTTTTATAAGACACAAAATTAGCACCATTAGTCGATGATGGATAGAACAAAGTTTTTGCATGCTGTTACACACTAACAAATATGGCATTTCAGATTACACAGTTGTTCACGCCGTGCATCAGACTAATTTACTCAAAGCACTCGCAACCTCATGGTCAGTTGCGTAACTGTAGGATCGAAGAGCACGTGAAAAGCTATCAGAGGGGGGTGAATAGTAGAATAAAAATCTTACACAGCGGAAACAATTAAATCCCAAACCCTTCGGTAGAAAAACGATCTGTTAAAGAAATTGTGTGTGAGACTAATCTAAACGTGTTTCACCGTGACAAAAGTGATATATATCAGAGAGAATCAACTCACGAAGACAACACAACAAGAATCACTCAAATCCGTCGAGAGAATAAGTTACGATTGAAAGATGGAACAAGGGTCAATCTGTCCTACCCGAGAAAAACAGTTCTTGAACACTGCAAAGAAAATCGTGTAGATCAGAAACCACAAATCCAATGACCGTGAAATTTTGATAGATGATAGATAAACCAAAAATAATCACGTCAATTGGATCTTTTAAACTCGAGTTATGATAAAACCACCGACGAAAGGTAGTGCTGTCCAGAAACTCGACGAGTAAAACTTGTCTGGAACAAGTCGGACGGACAAGGCAAAAAAGTTCCTTCAAACTACGAATTTTATTCAATAGAACACAAGAGGAACAGCCCCAAAGTCATGCACCACGAGCTCTGGCCTCCCTTGCTTATATAACCAGCCCTTAGGCCAACCCAATCTCAACGCGGACTCTAGTCCTACTCAAATCGTGAATCGAGACTTTTCATAACTGCTTAGGACTCTTCTATACGCAGATAGAAGCAATCTTAAGACTTCCAAACACCTTATAAACGTATCCCACATTCCTAAAACAACTCAAATTCGTGACCCACATGAAATTCTATCATAACCAACTCAAATCTTTACATATTTGAGTCAAACCCGACTCAGCCGCAGCCTGAGTCCATAACCTAGTCGGTTGGACCTTTCCGACCAATTTTTTATGTCCACATCTCTTCATCACGCCTCAGAACCATATAGCCACGTCCATGCACTCCTTGCACACGTGCAAACATCTTCCAACGACATCCACGATACCTTCATATGCATTGTTCTTGATTCAAGCATGTTGCGCAACCTCCCGATCAACTCAACCATAATTCCTCCCGAACTTGGTTGTTGAACCTCATCTTCTCCCTAAGACTAGTTCAATGGATCCCGTCACCAGCCATGTCTTGAACTCAAGCAACACCTGCACATGAATAGACAACCAATCCGTACGAGCCCAAGTCCGCGACTTGATTCAAGTCAGTTCCGAGGACAACACCTTACGTGAGCACCTCACATAAGCATGTTGCAAACCATATCAAGACGATATCATCCATATCAACCAAAACGAACCAAAAACTTAGTAAAAGAATACTAAGCAACCTTTCCATAAGTGTAAAGCAAGTTCGAAACATTTCACATGAAAATTTGGAACATTACGATCAAGCTCCGAGCCTTGCCAAAGCTAACCGGAGCTTGAGCTGGAGCTTACCAAAACTAATACAACCTAGCGCCGGAGCTTACCAAAGCTAGTCGGACATAGTGTCGGAGCTAACCAAAGCCAGTCAGACCTAGCGCCGGAGCTAACTAAAACTAGTAGAAACTAGTCAACCCAAAAGCCGGAGCTTGAGAAACATGTCGAAGCTTAACAAAGACATGCCAGAGCTATCAAAGAAATGCCAAAGCTAACCAACATATGTCAGACCTAGCAAAACATATCGGACCTTACGTCGGACCTTGAAAAAGCTCGAAGCTTGAGTCGGACCTTGCTAAAAAAATGTTTTAGCAGAATTTCAAAACCTTTATCATCAAAGCCAATGTATTTAGTACAAGCCAATGTATTCAGCACACATAGGTCTTACAATCTCCCCCTTGATGAATGCATTGGCAACACCACTTAAAATCCGAACATTGGCTTATTCACATTAAAAGTTTTGAAAACAATTTCTCCCCCTTTGTAAAACAAAATTAAAATGAGAAGAAAAACTAACCCCCCCCCCCCCCCCCCCCCCGAGAAGAATCATGCTAAAATAATTGTGAATATGTGCAATGTGTAATCAATTTCTCCCCCTTGCATACTTATCTTTAAAAATTCACATATTATCTCTCCCCCTTTGACAATGTATTCAGCAAGATTCAAAAGAGAAAATTTAATTGTTATGAGCATATTATAACATATACATATAGAACAAAGCTCATCCAAATAATACTATCAAGTAACTTACACTATCACATCAATGAGATACATAAAGTAGTGTAAGCCATGCTAGAGATCAAATGTAATTTTCAATTTAAATAAGTCATGATCTCACAAACTTAACTATCTCAAAACCTTAAAGCATGACACTTGTTGCTGCAATTTTCTTTTCTTTTAAGCACAAATTTTGATCATATGAAATTTGCAAGAGATTATATGCGCATCTGCCTTATTCTAACCAACCAAGCCAAGCCTATGTCATTTGGCAATCAAAAGCTTAACGACATGGTTTTAGTCATACACAACTTCTTCCAAGTTTATATCTAAGTGCAATGATGAGCCATCTCAAAAGAAGAAGTGTGATGCATGCATATTCTCTTGATCTTTTCTCAATTTATATTTGTTCATAAAAACTCAACATGTGAGTTGATTACTTGATTAATTCTTCATTATTAAAAGCAATTGTGAGCATGCAACAAGTTCAAAACAGCAAGAAAGTTCGACCATGACCAGATTTAGTGTAAGTAATTATTCCAATTACTAGACATGGCAAAAACTACAAAATGTATAACACGAGTAATGTAGTAAGAACTTTCAGCATGTAAAAGGAATCACAAAGTCATATATGTATGAAATACTATGCTCATATTATTTTAATTTCAGATTCACACATAGACTTCTAGGGTTTGAAAACTCCCCCTCAATGTAAGCCATGAGGATGCATAACCCCTATTTCACTACGAATGTAACAAAAACGAGTGAAATCCAAATGTTTTGTAAAAATGTCAGCCAATTGTTGTTCGGTATTTACATAGTGAAGCACAATGTTTCCTTTTTCAACATTATCACGGAGAAAGTGATACCTAATATCAATGTGCTTAGTTCTAGAATGTTGCACAGAGTTTTTAGCAATGCAAATGGTAGTGTTATCACAAAATAGTTGAGCACTATCTAGATCAACCCCATAGTCCTTAAGTGTTTGAACAGTCCAAAGAATTTGTGAGCAAGCACTAGCAGCAGCTACATATTCAGATTCGGCTGTGGATTGTGCAACTAAATTTTGTTTTCTAGAGGACCAAACAACAAGTGAATTACCAAGAAAATGACAAGCATCGGAAGTACTTTTCCTATCAATCCTACAACCTCCAAAATCAGCATCGGAAAAAGCTTTCAAAGTAACGGTTGAGGAAGAAGGAAGAAAAATGCTAAATTCTTGAGTTCCATGTAAGTACCTGAGAATCCTATTGAAGGCTTGACGATGTGAAGTACATGGGGAGGCTTGAAACCGTGCACAAAGACATACGCTGAATTGTATGTCCGGTCTTGATGCCGTGAGGTACAAAAGTGATCCGATCATGCTTCTGTATTCTTTTTGATCCACGGGTTCACCATCTTCATCAAGTTCATGTGTTGTTGTTGTTCCCATTTGTGTCCTAAGAGGCTTGATTTTGTCCATGTTGAAGCGCCTTAGGAGGTCTTTTGTATACTTCGTTTGATGCACAAAGGTACCCTCCTTGGTTTGCTTGATTTGCAGCACCAAAAAGTACGTGAGCTCTCCCATCATACTCATCTCAAATTCTGAACTCATCATAGCTGAAAATTTGGACACAAGATCATGACAAGCACAACCAAAGATAATATCATCCACATACACTTGAATGAATAATGAGTCATTGCCATGCTTAAGTACAAAAATAGTTTTATCAACCTTGCCCATGGTAAACCCTTTTCAAGTAAAAATGTTTTTAACCTATCATACCATGCTCTAGGGGCTTGTTTGAGACCGTACAAGGCTATGGACGGTTTATAATCATGGTTAGGAAAATCTGAATTTTCAAAACCCGGTGGTTGTTTGACATAAACCTCCTCATCTATGTAGCCATTAAGAAAAGCACTTTTAACATCCATTTGATATAGCTTAAAACCTTTAGATGCAGCAAAAGCTAACAAAATTCTTATGGCTTCTAATCTAGCAACAGGAGCAAAAGTTTCATCAAAATCTAGACCTTCAACTTGGGTGAAACCTTGAGCAACCAACCTAGCCTTATTCCTAACCACAACCCCATCCTCACTTTGTTTATTTTTAAACACCCATTTAGTTTCAATTAAAGTGTGACCTTGAGGTGGAGGTACAAGTTTTCAAACATTATTTCTTTCAAAATTTTCTAACTCTTCTTGCATGGCAATAATCCAAGATTCATTAGTGAGTGCGTGTGATATATCTTTGGGTTCAAAAGAAGCAATAAAAGCAGAATGAGCATGAGAGTTTGGATCGCAAAACCTGGACCGCGTAACTCGTTCGTGCAAGCTTCCAATAATCTGTTGTGGAGGATGAATTTTGAGAACCCGGAGGGGAGTGGACACTTCACAAGTTTATTCTTCTTCAGTTTCATCACAAATCGATGAGCTTGTGACTTGAGGAGGATCTGGACCAGCAATGGTGGTCGTCGGTGCTGGCTGTGAATCATAATCAGGGGCTCGAACATTGTCATTAGCTGCTGAATTTTCGGGCAGCAGCTCCACCTCTTACTCATCTTCAACGAAAATGCTCCCCCCATGCGGATATGGATCTGGACCTGCAATGTTTGAGCTAGTACCTGGGTTAGCTTCATCAAAAGACACTTCACAAGTCTCCACAATTTTGTTACTGTCAAGTAAAAGAACACGGTAGCCTCTAGTATGAGATGGATAACCAAGAAACATGCCATCAACGGATCTAGGATCAAATTTATCAAGATTACCATGTTTCTTAATAAAGCATTTGTAACCAAAGACCATAAAGTGTGTAACACTAGGCGTATGTCAAAACTAGAGCTCATATGGGGTTTTACCTAGCTTAGCGTGCAAGAAAACACGATTTGAGACATAACAAGCAGTTGCAATTGCATCAGCCCAAAATTTCCTAGGAGTTTGATATTCATCAAGCATATTCCTAGCCATCTCAACTAAGGTTCTGTTCTTTCTTTCTACAACACCATTTTGTTGAGGTACATATGGTGAAGAAAATTGATGATCTATTGTATTTTCGGCACAAAAATGATCAAAAGATTGATTTTTAAATTCAGTTCCGTTATCACTTCTAATTGCTTTTAAAGATCCTGGGTGATCAATTGATAATCTAAGAAATAAAGTTCTAAAGTGACCAAAAGCTTCATTCTTAGACTCCATAAAGTAAACCCAAGATTATCTAGAATAATCATCAACAATAACAAGAACATACCATTTACCTCCGAAGGATTGAACACGTGAAGGTCCTACGGTGTCAAGGTGCAAAAGTTGACCCGGTTCAGTTGTCATGATCATTGTGAGAGGAGTATGTGAACCTGCAACCATCTTAGCATGTCTACGAGAAGAGCACACAATTTCTTTGTCCCCTTTAAGCTTAGGCAGCCCACGTATGCGATCAAGAGCACTAACATGCGTTAGGTGATCAAAGCCTACGTGACCAAGTCTACAATGCCAAAAATATAAGTCCTTTGAATCATTAGCAACTAGACACCTATGCTTAGAGGAAGACAAATCCGAATCAGCTTTAAAAACTCTTCCAAACCGAGACATGTTAAAAATAATCTCACTATTTGAACCTACAACTTTGCAGCAGTTTTTATTGAAAACAATTTCCAGATTTTCATGTAGAATTTGTGAAACAGAAAGCAAGTTGTATTTCAAATTTTTGACAAGTGCCACATCCTTCAAAGTGTTGTGATTATTTACTCTAACCAAACCCTTAGCAATTATAGGAGTTGAAGAATTATCGGCAAAAGTAACATTCTCTACACGTGGCACAAAAGAGAGGGAGGAGAACCATTCTTTGTTACCGGTCATGTGGCGTGAGCAAACCGAATCCACAATCCAAAAGTTCTCCTTCCTCAAATGTGTAACCTACATAGAAGCACAATACGTCGATGACTCAATACTGGAGTTAGTCAAAAGGCATTTAGAAATCCAGTACTGAGTCACACGACGTGCAACAGGAACAACACGCGAAAGCTGAGATAAAACAGCAGGTTTATGAGTCAAAGTTTGAGGTTTTTTATTCTTAACTATTGACCTATAAGGTGTTACTTGTATAGCACAAAAATCAGTAGCTCCGGAGGCAAAAACAGAAGGTCCGGAGGTAAACTTTGAATGTTTTTACTCATAACAACAGGTTGCATGTTCATGGCATTCGGTTTAATATGTGCAACAAATTTTGCATGAAAGTTATGAGATCTAGCAATCATTCTTTCCCTTTTCTATTGTTTAGCTAGTCTATAACAAAAATCTATGACATGACCATCTCTACCACAATAGGTACAATGAAATATAACTTTGTGTTCATGTCTAGATGAGCAAGCAATAATTTTATTTGAAACCGAATGAGACAACACTCCTGCAGATTTGAAAACCACTTCTTTTTGTTTAGGAACTGTTTGAATCAAACCACTTCCTAATGACTTTACAATTTTAGGTGAATGTGCCTTAGCATGAGCATGAGAATCAAAACCTAAACCAGTTTTATCATTGCAAGACTTGGAAGAATTCAGAAGCAAGTTTAGGTTCTTATTCCCATTACAAAACCGATCTAATGTCCTATGCATGTTATCAAGTTTATTGGACAGATCAAGGCAATTTTCACATGAAGTTTTTCCTTTTAATTTGCAATTGGAACAATATTTAGCTTCATGAGAACGTAAAGCATTATTCAATATTGGAATTTCATTCATAGCATCTTTTAGTTTCTTTTCAAGATCATCACAACTAGAACAATGCAAATCAATTGTAGAACAAGAAGCATCTTTTAAGTTTCCAATGTCAAGTGCAGCAAGCTTTTTGTTCTTTTCAATTCAAGTTCAAGTCTATCTAGAGTAGAGGAATGTGTAGTTCTTAATGTGGACAATTGTTCATAGATTAAATCACACGAGGGACAAGAATCATCACTAGGAATCAAGATTTTCAAATGGTTGATTTCAGATTCTAGTGATTCAATTTTAACAGCATTATCATTATGCTTTTTGTCCTTTTTATTAATAATAATAGTTGCACGAGAAATTGCATCACACATTTCATTACAGGTAGAACATACCTCATTGTCGTCACTGTTGTGTTCTGCATCCTCCTGACTTGATCCTGATCTTGTTTTGCCCGCCATGAAGCATAAGTTGGCCAAATCATCTTCATATTCATCACTTCCAATGTCCACGTCGCTTGAGCCAAGTTCCTGGAGTGCAGAGATAAAACTGTTCACCAGTTGGCGACCTATAAATGCCTTCTTCTTCTTCTTATCATTTGTTGAGGAGTGCTTCATCCTTGATTGTTTTTCTTCTCGTGAGGTAGAACCTGAAAGATTAGGACAATATATATATGAAAGTGTCCCATCTTACCACATTTGAAACATCGTTGAGGTCCGAAGCTTCCTCTCCTTCTAGTTCTCACATTTTGGAATGCTTTTGAGAATCTAGTAGAGAGAAGTGCTAGCTCCTCCTCTGGAAATTCCTCGATCTGCTCCAGGGTTAGTGAGGACAACAAAGCAAGAGTATTGCAAGATCATGATTGGCCGGAGCAAGGCATATCACGTTGTGAGACATATGCAATAGACTTATTTGGGTTCTTACGTGATAAGATGTCAATTTCATGAGTTTTGTGTTTAGAGTAAAGCACATCTAAAGTAATTGTACTCATGATAGTAGATTCACAAATAAATGTAACTTTCATCTACAGATTGACATGTCTAATGCACTAGGAAGTTGCCTAGAATTTTCGGCATCAGAAAAATTAACGTTGACACTACGCAAGTTACTGAGAATTTTGTTAAAGCGAGCAAAGAGATCATCGATGGACTCACCGGATTGCATCTCGAAGCGCATGTATTGTTTCTTGAACATGTCTTACCTTACCTCCTTGATCATTTGGGATCCTTCATAATAGTCACAAAGTGCTCTCCATACATCGTATGCCGATCGGAGATGTGCAACGCGGTCAAAGTCCCTCTGAGTGAGTCGTTGGATGATCAAGTTTTGGACTTTGTTGTTGTTGTCGACGTTCCGTAGGTTTGTAGCCGTAACTTGATCGTTAGGTGGCACTTCGTAATGCTTGTACACCTTCTCCCATATTGCGAAGCCCTGCGCCTGGATGAAAGCCTCCATGCGTGCCTTCCAAACCTGAAAATCAATACCAGCAAACACAAAAGGTTTGGTGGTGTATTTCTCCAAGATGATTAGTCAAAAACACGTGCAAATCACAATGATTAGAGCACTGTGGCTCTGATACCAATTGTAGGATCGAAGAGCATGTGAACAGCTACCAGAGGGGGGTGAATGGTAGATTAAAAAAATCTTACACAGCAGAAACAATTAAATCTCAAACCTTTCGACAGAAAAACGATTTGTTCAAGAAATTGTGTGTGAGACCTATCTAAACGTGTTTCACCATGACAAAAGTGATAGATATCAGAGAGAATCAATTCACAAAAATGACACAATTAGAATCACTCAAATCCATCGAGAGAAACTCAAGTTACGATTGAAAGATCGAACAAGGGTCAATCTGTCCTACCCGAGAAAAACAGTTCTGGAACGCTGTAAAGAAACTCGTGTAGATCAGAAACTACAAATCCAATGACCGTGAAATTTTGAAAGATTATAGATAATCAAGTTGTGAAGACAACCCAAAAATAATCACGTCAATTGGATCTGTAAAACTCGAGTTATGATAAAACCACCGACGAAATGTAGTGCTGTCCAGAAACTTGATGAGTAAAACTTGTCTGGAACAAGTTGGACGGACAAGGCACAAAAGTTCCTTCAAACAATGAATTTTTTTCAATAGAACACAATAGGAACAACCCCAAATTCATGCACCACGAGCTCTGGCCTCCCTTGCTTATATAACCAGCCCTTAGGCCAACCCAATCTCAACAAGGACTCTAGTCCTACTCAAATCATGAATCGAAACTTTCTATAACTGCTTACGACTCTTCTATACGCAGATAGAAGCAATCTTAAGACTTCCAAACACCTTAGAAACGTATCCCACATTCCTAAAACAACTCAAATTCGTGACCCACACGAAATCCTATCATAACCAACTCAAATCTTTTCATATTTGAGTCAAACCCGACTCAGCCGCAGCCTGAGTCCATAACCTAGTCGGTTGGAGCTTTCTGACCAATTCTTTATGTCCACATCTCTTCATCACGCCTCGGAACCATGTATCCACGTCCATGCACTCCTTGCACACGTGCAAACATCTTCCAACGACGTACACGATTCCTTCATATGCATTGTTCTTGATTCAAACATGCTGCGCAACCTCCCGATCAACTCAACCACAATTCCTCCCGAACTTAATTGTTGAACCTCATCTTCTCCCTAAGACTAGTTCAATGAATCCCGTCACCAGCCATGTCTTGAACTCAAGCAACACCTGCACATGAATAAACAACCAATCCGTACGAGCCCAAGTCCGCGACTTGACTCAAGTCAGTTCCGAACACAACACCTTACGTGAGCACCTCACATACGCATGTTGCAAACCATATCAAAATGATATCAGCCATATCAACCAAAATGCACCAAAAACTTAGTAAAAGAATACTAAGCAACCTTTCCATAAGTGTAAAGCAAGTTCGAAACATTTCACATGAAAATTTGGAACATTACGATCAAGCTCCGAACCTTGCCAAAGCTAGCCGGAGCTTGAGCTGGAGCTTACCAAAACTAGTACAACCTAGCGCCGGATCTTACCAAAGCTAGTCGGACCTAGTGCCGGAGCTAACCAAAGCCAGTCGGACCTAGCGCCAGAGCTAACCAAAACTAGTCGGAACTAGTCAACCCAAAAGCCGGAGCTTGAGAAACATGTCGAAGCTTAACAAAGACATGCCGAAGCTATCAAAGACATGCCGGAGATAACCAACATAAGTCGGACCTAGAAAAACATACCGGACCTTACGTTGGACCTTGCAAAAGCTCGGAGCTAGAGTCGGATGTTGCTAAAAAATGTTTTAGCAGAATCTCGGAACTTTTATCATCAAAGCCAATGTATTCAGCACACATAGGTCTCACAGTAACACTTACGTGCTGTCATGAATATAGCCAACTGTGTAATATTAAAACAGTCTGATTTACGTGTAACACTATCTGTCAAACCGATATGTGCTACAACCAACTGCGTAATGTTAATATAGACCAAAAACATCGCAAGCACGACTCTCATACCCCTAAAGGGAAATATGCGGGATGCTACTGACTAGCAAACAATTAGTTAACTGCGTAAACAAGATCACTTGCATATAAATCATATATATATATATATATATATATATATATATATATATATATATATATATATATATATATATATATATATATATATATATATATATATATATATATATATATATATATATATATATACCTTTCTGTCTACCAGCACAGCGGAAGGCGGCCCATAGTCGATATGATCGACATTGGGGAGGTAGCCATTCGGCCTGACGAAGTGCGCAACCCAGCAGCACCTCTATGCACGCTCACATGTTGTAGGATCGAAGAGCATGTGAAAAGCTACCAGAGCGGGGGGTGAATGCTTAGATAACAACTTTTTCAGTGGAAGCAACAAAAAACCCTCGATAGAAAATTGATCTATTAAAGAAATCGTGTGTGCGACTAATCTAAATGTGATCAATTGTGACAAAACCAGTATAAAGAATCAAATCACGAAGATGTCACAACAAGAATCACGAAAATCCGTTGAGAAAACTCAAGTTACAATCAAAAGATCGAACATAAGTCAATTTGTTCTACCCAAGAAAAATCAGATCTACAACACTGCAAAGAAACTAGTGTAGATCAGAAACTACAAATGCAATGACCGTGAAATTTTTACAGATGATAGATAATCAAGTTGTGAAGACAACCCAAAAGGAATGACATCAATTGGATCTGTAAAACTCGAGTTATTATAAAACCACCGAAGAAAGGTAGTGATGTGTAGAATCTCGACAAGAAAACTTGTTTGAAACAAGTCAGACGAACAAGGCACAAAAGGTCCTTTAAACTAAGATCTTTATTCAATAGAAAACAAGAGGAACAACCCAAAATCCGTGCACCACGAGCTCTGGTCTCCCTTGCTTATATAACCAGCCATGAGGCCAACCCAAACAAAATTAGGACTCGTATCCTACTCAGTTTGCACCGAAACTTTCCATAACTGCTCAAGACTCTTCTATATGCAGATAGAAGCAATCTTAAGATTTCGAAATACCTTAGGAACGTATACCATATTCCTAAAAACAACTCAACTTCGTGACCCACAAAAAAGCTATCATAACCAACTCAAATTTTTCAATATTTGAGTCAAACACGACTCAGCCGCAGCCTGAGTCCATAAACAAGTCGGTTGGACCTTTTCAACCAATTTTTTACGTCCACATCTCTTCATCACGCCTTGGAACCTTGTAGCCACGTCCATGCACTCCTTTCACACGTGCAAACATCTTCCAATGACATCCACGATACCTTCATATGTATTGTTCTTGATTCAAACATGCTGCGCAACCTCCCAATCAACTCAACCACAATTCCTTCCGAACTTGGTTGTTTAACCTCATCTTCTCCCTAAGACCAGTTCAATGGACCCTGTCACCAGCCATGTCTTAAAATCAAGCAACATCTGCACATGAATAAACAACTGATACTTCAGAGCACAAGTTCTCGACTTGACTCACGTTAGTTCCGAAACCACAACACATTACTTGAGCACCTCACATAAGCATGTTGCAAACCGTAGCAAAAACATTAACCACAATTGTCGGTACCCTGGGTACCATATACCCCTTGGGATTGCAAAGATCTCAAGGGAATATCATCTACTTGATTTGAAGCCTTCGGAGGCCCACATGTCAGACATAACCGGACCCGTTCCCCAACATGATTAGTCCCAGGGTCGCCACGTGTACTATCAAACCGGAGCTACCGCCCACAAGGGGGAAGCTCCGAGCTATGTACCATAGAGGCACCCCCCGGACCTAACCCCAGACCGAGGGAAGCTCCAGAACTGACACGTGTTAGGTGGCACCGGACCTATCTGTTCCCCACAGTATGCTCCGGAGCTACCACGTGTCCAACCGTCGGATCTTCAGCCTCTAATCTCCGAAAGACTCCACAACGGCTCCGGATCTTCAAAGGGAATCAAGGACTTCAAGACCCGATTAAGTGTCATCAATGCTATATTAATGACACACGATCGGATGACCTTAATTACCAGTAACGGTGCTATCAAAGCCCGTAACTCGGTTATTAAGGGCAATTAAGCGCATCAAATGTGTATCAATATTAGTAACCATCGGGGCCACATGTCGGGCCAGGCTAACTTGTAATGGCCTGCCCTTGTACTATTAAAGGACAGGCGGACGATACATAGGGGGGACTCTACGTGCTCACTCTACACTCTCAACTCACGTTGAGCTCATACAACCAATACAACACCAACACACCCCGTGGAGTAGGGTATTACGCTCAGGCGGCCCGAACCATGTAAATCTTCGCGTCTCTTTCGTTTTCTTACATATCACCTTCTTGAATCTCCGCGCACCCACACCAAACCTCAAACTCCGCAAACACCTTAGTAGTGTCGGGAGATCTGCCGGATCAAAACCACCGGTAGTTGGCGCGCTAGGTAGGGGGCGCCTGAGATTTCAAGAATGGTGAACTCAGCTGCTGGATCATCCAACGGTCATCCCGCTATTCAAGTTTTTGGGGGCAATCCCTCCAATATGCAGCCACTAGCAGGAGCCTCAGTTCCAGCAGGAGTCATGCTACCACCACCGCCGCCTCCACCAGCAAATCAAGCTGGGCAGCGCGATGGTGCACCGGTGTCAATCACTGCGTCGACAAATCATGATAACCCGGAACACGCGCTCCATGCAGCACGTGCTCTTCTTCAGCACCCACCACCTCCGGAAGCATCCCGGGATGCAATGGAGCAGTGGAGGGCCGATGTGGAACACTTGGTTGCAGCAGCAGCCGACCGCATTAGCAACCAGGGTCCTCCTCCTTCAGGACGGGCCCCGTCGCAGCGACGGACCTTATCTAGCAGGCTTGGTCCGCACGTTTCCAACAACAGGAGACGTGCTGCGTCGCAGCAAGTGACGTCGTTGCCCTCCGGGGCACGGCGCACTCACACGGTATCAAGGCTTTCAACTCATGACTTCCAGGCGGAGCTTGATCGCAGATACCGTCAACAAGACGGCCGAGTCCATATTGAGCGTGCTCGTGAAAGACGAGAAGCTCAGGACATTCCTGCTCCTAAAGGAGTAGGAGGAGGTTGTTCGGCCCTGGCCATGCATATGCGTATGGTCAGGTGGCCACAGAAATTCCGACCTCACCTGCCGGAGAAGTTTGACGGGACCGTTAATCCCGTTGAATTTCTTCAGATTTACTCCACTGCTATCCTAGTAGCTGGAGGAAATGAGGCTGTAATGGCCAATTATTTTCCAGTGGCTTTAACTGGGACCACCCGGTCCTGGTTTATGAGCCTTCCACCCAACTCCATCAACAGTTGGGAGGAGTTGTGCTGGCAGTTCACCGCCAACTTCGGGAGTTCATACACCCGACCAGGCACTGAACTGGACCTTTTTGCAGTCGTGCAAAAAGGAGGAGAATCCCTGCGATCATTCACCTAGATATTCTCTCAGGTACGAAACACTATCCCTTCTATCTCTAGCGCTTCTGTCATAGTGGCATTTAGACAGGGTGTACGGGATAAGAAGATGTTGGAGAAACTGGCGATCAAGGAGATCACCAGTGTCACGGAACTCTTCAGCTTGGCTGACAAATGTGCCAGAGCCGCGGAGGGCCGTGAAATGCACTCCAAACCACCTCCAGAGGATCACAAAAAATCCTCCAAAGGCGAAGCCGCTACCTCCGGGAGTGGCAAGAAGAAGAAAAAGACCAACGGCAAGAAGAAGCCGTGGGCCGGCGCATCTAATGCTACAGCTGTTGCAGCTCCGGGTGGCCGGGGGCCACGCCCTGAGAAGCGACATCGACCGTCTTCTGAAGACGGTGGCAAACCCAAGGTGTGGTGTCCAATTCACAAAACGGACAACCACAGTTTGGAAGACTGCCGGGAGGTCCAAAACCTTGCCGAGCGCTACAATAAGCGCCGAGAAGAAGTTCCTTTCCGACAGAGGGAAGGAAAACAAAAAGTTGACGAAGCTCCGGCTGAAGAGGAGTTAGGTTTTCAGGATCCCAAAAAGGTCCTGAAGGCCGTCTACACCTCCGTCGACGATGATTCTGATGTCTTTGACAATGAGCGTCAGAAGACCATGAACACCATTTTTGGTGGATCATGGGACATCACCTCCCGTCGCGTCCTCAAGACAATGCGTCGGGACATGGCTGCTGTAGCTCCTACAGCCAGGGCGGAGCCTCATCGGAAGTGGATGGACACGGCCATCACTTTTGATGCTTCGGACTGCCCCCGCAGCATGGTTGGAGCAGGACAGTTAGCTTTGATGGTATCTCCAACCATCAATAACATTCAGCTCCACCATGTTATAGTAGACGGAGGTTCGGGGCTCAATCTCATAAGCTTCGAAGCTTTTACCAAGCTTTAGATCTGACCTTCAGATCTTCACCCCTCCCGACCTTTCTCCGGAGTAGGTCCGGGAGCCATTACCCCACTCGGTGCTATTACCCTCCCCGTTACCTTTGGGACCCAGGAGAAGTATCGCACCGAGAAGTCGGTCTTTGACGTTGCTCAAATCAACTTACCCTTCAATGCCATCTTGGGTAGGCCGGCTATGTACAAATTCATGGCAGCTGCTCATTATGGCTACTTGGTGTTAAAGATGCCAACACCAGTAGGCGTTCTCCGGATCCGTGGAGATCGTACTGCTGGAGTAACTGCTCTGGAAGAACTTCATGCACTTACTACGGCGCAAGAGGAGGACTCCAGGCAGGAACAAGCTCCAAAACCCCCGAGCATTCAACAGCGAGGCTCGACTTCTGCACCTCGTGTGCAGCCAAGCGGCGACACCGACATTCCCGTCAAAGTCGTCCAAATTGGTTCCGATGCCGCTCAGACCACCCGTATATCGGAAGGACTGAATGACAAATAGGAACTCGCGCTCATCGCTTTCCTCCGGGCTAATGTCGACGTGTTTGCCTGGCAACCGTCACAAATGCCTGGGATCCCCAGGGAAGTGATTGAGCACAATTTGAAGATCTAGCCTGACGCCTGGCCCGTACACCAGAAGCCTCGGAAGCAATCCGTGGAGCGACAGAACTTCATTCGACAAGAAGTGAAGAAGTTTCTCGAAGCTGGATTCATCCGAGAAGTCTTTCATCCAAAATGGCTGGCAAACCCAGTCTTTGTGCCCAAGGCCGGCGGGAAGTTTCGGATGTGTATCGACTACACAACACTGAATAAGGTATGCCCAAAAGATCCACTCCCACTACCTAGAATAGATCAGATTGTGGATTCCACCTCCGGGTGTGAATTACTGTGTTTCCTAGACGCATATTCTGGGTATCATCAAATCAGAATGTCTAGGGAAGATGAAGAGCATACCTCTTTTATCACAGTAGATGGATTGTACTGTTATACAGCCATGCCATTTGGTCTTAAGAATGCAGCTTCAACCTTTGTACGAGCCATGTACAAAACATTTGAAGAGCTCATTAGAGACATAGTGGAAGTGTATGTCGATGACATCGTGGTCAAAGTTAAGAACAAGGAGTCACTCCTTGACACCTTACAGGCTGTCTTCGACAAGTTGCAGGTCACACGCACAAAGCTAAACCCAGACAAGTGTGTCCTCGGGGTTAGCTCTGGAAAACTTCTTGGTTTCCTGGTAAGTCACCGGGGCATAGATGCTAATCCGGCAAAGATCAAAGCCATTGATGACATGCGGCCACCAGCCCGCATCAAGGATGTCCAAAAGTGTAAAACCCCACTTTTATGGCATGTTAAGTTCATATGGGTTTTGTGATCAACTATTTTGGATCTCCAATATAATGGTACACATGAACTATGCCATCCAAAACTTATCTTGCACTCTTTGTTAGATTCTTTTATCATAGGTATTAGACTTCACCATGAATCCAAATTATATTCTATTCACCTTTTAAGAATAAGAATTTTTGGATAAGGATTAGTAAGCAATGCACAATGAAGCCCTAATAAGCTCTAAACCAAATATTCAAATTAAGGGCTCTAAATTTTTCCATGAGGTCCTAAATTCCTCAATAGCATGCTTACAAAGTTTCAAGATTTTAGAAACTCATCTACTATTTTTATTGAGGTGCTTAGCAAATTTGAATCAAATTCAAATCTGAATTTTTAATTCTTCTCCAACTTCTTTAAACATAAGAATTGAGTTCACCATTGTGTTCAGAATAATTCATTTGCCATCTCCACAAAATTTCATGATTTTTGGAGTTGATCTTCTATTTTTAAATGAATTAGTAACTGAGCTGTGGGGAGAATCACTGGACAGTGGGCCCCACATGTCAGCTCCCCTTTTAAACGGATCAGCTCAACCCCGACACCTCTGCACCGCCGCGCCCCCGCTCGACACCGCGCGCGCGCATGCAGCTCCAGCGAGCTGCCTGCCTGCTCGCCGCGGCCCTATAAAAGGCCGGCCGAAGCCCCCTTTAATCCTCATCCCCGATCACAGCTCCATTGCCTCGCCACAATTCTTCCGCCGCGCGCCATCGCCGCCGCTCGCCACTGCTCCGCGGCGTGCCGCCGTTCCGCGCCGTTTCAAGCCTAGCTCCAAAGAGCAAAAAGGTGCGCCTGATCAAACTCTAGCTCATGGTACAAACCGTTTCCCTTATCGTTGAAGCCTGAGCAAGATATTGTTCGTTTCCTCTACGGCCGAGGGTAGATAGCTAGCTATGATTTCATGTCAAATTCCTTTTCGACAAGCAATCATCCTTTGCAATTACTTAGAGATAGTTTCTATAGGCCCTAGCGATCCTGTCTGAGCAAAAACCTTTAAGGATCATCAAGCAACGGCTCTGAATTTCGAGTTTTGCTCGCCGCCGGTGAGAAAACCTCGGTTCACCGTCGAACTCATGATTCCCGGCAACTCACTCCCCTTCTGCGCCCATATCCTTGAACTCCATCATCCCAGGAAGGTTTTGGAGCAATTCCCAAGTGATTTGAGCTACTCTATAGAGAGTTCTATGATGCTCGAGCGCTCATCGCCGCCACCGCCGTCGCACGACCTTTTCCGGCGAGCTTCAAGACCCACTGACCTCACCATCGTGCTCAGCGACCCCAAAAACCCCCAGGCGGCAAGTTTCCGCGGATCTGGTGCGTTGGATTGGCCGGCGGCGAGGCTCGCCGGAGAGCACCGCCGCGGGAGCCCCGCGCGCCGCCCGTGTCGGGAGGTAGAAGACGACGCGGCGGGTCCCGCGTGTCAGCGGCGGTAAATCCCGTCGGATCAGGTGTGGCCACGGGATTTGCTGTGGCTACGCGGTGGGAATCTGTGGCCCCCGTGTGGCTTAAATACTATTGGTTCATTTTAAAACAGTGGGGCCCACGAGTTAAATCAAATTAGGAAATTATTCCAGATTAGACTCCAACTTAGAAAAATCCATAACTTTCTGTAGGATACTCCAAAAATCTTCAAACAAATTTTGTTCGAAAGCTCTTGAGCTCTAGTTTCTGTCAATACCAATTAGGTTCTGTGGAACTCAGAGTTAAATTCTGTAGAAAATGATCTTTCTTAATGCAAATGCAATTTTTCCAGACAAGATATCCATGGGAAAATTCCCCAAAATTCACATTAAATTCATTGTCCTATTCTTGATTATCAGGCAAAGTTTGGGAGCCATAACACCTGTTTAACTCTCTGGATAATTCAATTTCCTTTTTCAGTTATTGAATTTTCACAGCTATTAGGTTGCTTTATTAGGTCCCAAAATTTTACTGAGTCTTCCATTAGTCATACCCTAGCTCCTGTTAAAGTCTTGGATTTAATTAACCTACTATACTAGTCCTAAATCAGTTACAAACCAAATATTGATTTAATGTCTCGAAACTCAATTATAAAGTAAATCCAGAAATTCTTGCCGAATTAGAAATACAATAACTCCTTCCCCACAGCTTAGAAAATTATGAAACAAATTTTGCTAAGACCAGAACCACTCCCTCCATCTTGATTATCAACTGTTAGCTAGGTTCAAGCTACAGTTTCCTCTCGGAAATTTTTGGAAGTTGGTTTGCTTGCCATACTTTCGGAGACCACAATCTGCTATGATCATCTCCTGTTCTTTGCAAGAGCTTTGATCATATTCCCTAGTATCTACCATCGAAATTCCAAAGCCAATTAAGGTCCCTGTCATATAGTGATCACCATGAATTAATTTATGGTCTTAAAATAAATAAATTTCAAAGTCATTTATATATCCATGTTATCTGCATATCGTATAGTGACCGAAGTCGAGGAGGAGCCAGAAGCCTTGGAAGAGAACCTTCCAATTTTTAACTCAGAACCTGACCTGCAACAAGGCAAGCCCCGGTTTGCATTTAAGCCGTTTATGAGCTTATGCTTTATCACTATGATGAATAGTATATGAATTGTGCATTACGTTTAGGGTGAATCATACTCCACTTGCATGACCAAAAATCCCAGGGGTTTATTTGGCACGAGTTACAGTTTGACCTATAGTAACTGCTTTGCTAATGCATAGGAAATCCGGTAGAAGTCGAGTAGTTGGAATCTACTCGCGAGAGATGTATCTCACAGGATTGGTTGAATAGAAAATGGCTTAATATAATGAAACTGAGACCGGGTAGGGAATGGATAGGAAGCGGCGAGAATTGAGTCTCGGTCGCATAGCCCTGCCTGTGTTGATTAAGGCCCGTCCGTATGCGGCCCCGCTGGACAAGCTTGAATTGTACCGGCAATATAATGGACATATGGAATCCAATAAACTGACGTAGCTTGGTCACTTGGGTGTCGAGGCATACCGTTCCGTTTTATAGGTGTGGGTTGAGGGTAGCAAGGTGTAAATCCGCTGGTGGGCACGTCAGAGTACGCCCCACGCAGGGACCTCCTGCCCGTGACGGATCGACCGGTTCGGCATTTGACTGTCTTGCGAAAGGTTGCCATATACGCCTAGTACTGAAGTGTTATGTAGGTACGGGTGTGCTCGCTGACACCTCCGAACGACGTATGTGTCGTGTTGTCCGGGTGAGTCCTGATTGCAATCACTGTCCCTCGCAGTAATAGAGTACCACTTGTTCACTGTGTCGTGACGTAGTAAATACTAAAGAAGTCGGGAAAGTCATATGATATTGAATTATAATTACTTTGCAACTTTGTTTGGTTTAGAGATAGTATAACTAAAGATTTACAATTTCCCCATACTTTAGCTGTAATAGCATTATGTGCTTTGGGCATGTCATATCATCGGTAAAGCGTTTCTTGTTTGATTGTGGAGCCCATGATGTGCCGTGCTCAGAGAATGTCATTTGCTACTTAAAACTTGGTTATAAGGATCCACTTGTAGGCGAGTTATTTTTGCTATTCCTTACCTATGTTTAGTGTCCCCGTGCATCTGTCTAGTGAGACGGTTAAGCCTTGCTGAGCCTTAAGCTCACGTTTGCAGTTAACGAGTTTTTGCAGGTTACCCTATTGAGGATGGGTTTGACGATGAGGCAACACCCCCTCCAGGGTGTACAGCCGAGTGGGAACCCTGCACGCCGCCATAGTTTGAGTGTTGCTAGTGCAAAGTATCCCTGGCATGGAAAACTTTGCTTTTTGCATAGCTAGTGCTGAGAGCGTAGCTATGGTATGTATATATTTCTTTACATCCGCTAGTATTGTGAAAACTTCCGCTGTGTAGTAAATAAAAGACTTGGTATTGTACTTTATTCTGGTTCTATTCTTGTAAACTGTTGGGTGTCGCATCGCACGACACCACCCAATGAGATCCTCGGATGTGTGGACTCCGGTCCCCACAGACATGGTATCAGAGCTTCGTTGGGAACAGTGTACCGGAAAAGAACATATTTTCAAAAATTAGGAACTTGAGTGAGGAATTAGTTATATGCCGTTATAAGGAGTATTATTAGTATAAGATATAAAGGTGGTAAACTAACTATGTGTTATTATATTCTGTAACGACGCTCCGACATCAGGTAAGAGGTAAGGTACGCCACCGAGAGCGGATCAATCTCGGTAAGCTCAGCATACGAGAGGTGGTATGTGAAATTTCCGTGGCTTGGCACGGAAAGTCAATATGAGTCTTTGAAACTTTCCATGTTTCTAAGAACATATGACACGCGGTACCCCAGCGTGACACAAAGTTAGAGGGAAACCCCGTCGGGTGGTATGTAACCCGATAGTATGTTCTCATATCTATGAGAACATGCGAACACGTATGCCCGAGCGTGTATAAACCGGATCGTACGGGAGTCTTTGCTGTACAGACGTATTTACAGCCATGTACCTCGAGACATGGCCTCGCTCGAGGACGACTCACGCCAGAGTCGTATGTATTTACTTTTAGTTATATATTATTGTGACTGCCTGCCGTGTTTCCCCGTGCCGCCCTTGAGGTGCGAAGGTGTGAAAGGGGATTGTTTGTCTTCTGCAGATAACCTAACTCCGGTAGCAACCCGTGTAGAAGCCGTTTGCGAGGGAACGATATAGGAACCACCTATAGACGTAACCGGATGTACCGGATAGAATTTCCTTTCGTGAGGCACGTAGCACCGTCAGTATCAAACATGATACTAGACCCTCCCCAACGACAGAATGGTTGCATTGTGTTTTGAGAAAGTCCGACTATCAGATACTGATAATTTCGGGCTCGACTTGATAAGGTGGATAGAACCAAGATTCTTGTTTTCTGGTAGAAGTAGCTCAACTTCGCCAGGTTGTAATCTTGGTTAGCAATTAGATATCATGAGAGTATCCTACATGGATGGAAAGCTCGTGAAGGTCTCTCCAACTTTTCCGTTGACCATAAAGACAGAAAAGCTTGTTAATCTGTTGAAAACTGGGGTTTACTGCAATTACTCCATATGAACCCACCTTTGTACCGTTTCTGTATTCTTGCCATAACTCACTGTAGAAAAATCCACTACCTTATTGGGATATATGTTTGAGAAGGGTAGGTGGAGATTCACGAGTTTGTTTTGGGGAGTCCTTCCTGATTTTAATTGGAGTTTAACCAAATTGGGAAGTCAGCACAGTAAACTGCATGGCTGCTGATGCAAACCAGTCAGCTTTACTGTTGAGTTTGGATAATTATAACCCCTAATCCAGAACAGTGATATGGTTACGCATGTACATTTCTGGAAAGCTTAGGAAGTCATCTATCAACTTTATTTATCACTCCTGACCTGAATCTAGGTGTAGCTATGCCTAATTCCATTTGTCGCAAATTTGGTTCCTGCAGTCCAGAACTTGGAACAGTTTGCACCTAATTGTGAATTGATGCATAATACCTTCATGACAAGGTTGTCGTGGTGGAACTTCTTTAGTTCTGGATTGTTAACACGATGTTACTCAATGTTTATTTTGACACTACCTCAATATCTTATCATGATGAACCTGTATAGAATGTGGAGATAAGCCCATATACAGGGGAGGTTCTGTCAAAATTTTCAGAACCCTTGAGTCAACTTAAAACTGGTATAGATTGTTCATACTAGTTCAACAGTGGCTGTATGAGTACAATCTGGAAAGGTTTTGAAGTGTACTACAATTTTTGTATTCAACATAAAGTTTAGTTCTGACTTCTTCTGTATGAAACTTACGGGTTACTACAGATAGGTCAGATAAACCAGAACTGTACTCATTTTCAGATTGCAGCTTTGACTGAACCAATTGATTATGGATATTTCTTTTTGTCCCACATCACCAGTGATTGGGTCGAATACTTAAACGGTGTATTGAAATTCGGGTATATTTGTCCACAGATGGCAGCACCAAGAATTCAGTTGCCTAATGGATGGGTGTTCTCAACATGCACCGGGCACGCCGGTTTTCCGGACGTGTTTGCACGGTTGCTCGGCCAGTTTGGCTATTTGGTGTTACCTAGCTATTGGGGCAAGAAGTTCCAGGAGGGCGGTATGTGGAGTTGCACCATCTACGTCGATGTGCCTGCCGGTCCACCGCACCTCGGATGGGCTCCATACTCCATCAAGATCAAAGGATTGATATTAGAAGAAACATGGAGCTACGCCGCAAGTGTTGCCATAGGGAGGTTTTGCAAACTCCATTACCGTCATCTGGTGGGTACTCCGTATGAGTTCTTTCCAGTCAACGGCAGAGCTTCTGAAGCCTGGGCGACCCGCTTGCTTGCGGAGGTGGGAGAGCATGGCGAAACATCCGCAACAGCCTTAGCGATGTATGCAGCAGCCTCACATCGCGAAAAGGGTAATCAGAGGACATGCATAAAAGAATTGACAAACAATCTGAAGCAAGCCATGAAGCGAGCAAATCACTTTGAGTGGGCAAATGACGGACTTAGGGATATGATGGCTCCTCTTAATCATCGTTTGAACCTTAGGGAGAATCAATGGCATGACGCTGTTATGGATTTGGCCGCGTCTCGCCAGGAGACTCTAGAGAGAGATATTGATCTGGAGGCAAGCCTACTTTATGGGCACCAACGGGACACACAGTTGAACGTGGTGACTGCAGACAGGGATCAGTCCAGAGTAGAAGCTCAGAGCTGGAAGACCAGCTGTGAACAGGCTCAGCAAGAGAATGAGGCCTGGGGGATGTTTATGATACAGGCAGATTGGCAAGCTATGGCTGCCAAGAAGACGTTGATGTTGAACGATGTATCAACTTCTACTCCAGCACCCGTATCAGAGGTGCCTAGCCCTGAAGATGAAGAAGAAGAAGAAGACCCAGAGGAACTTGAATACGTCGAGTAGAGCGTATTGAAGTTAGATGTGGTAGCACTTCCGCCAACACCGGGCGGCATATAGTTACATGGTTGCTAGTGTTTCTCTTTTGTGACCATGTTTGTGTCATATTAAGAGTAATGGTTGTGTCCATCATTTTGGGTTTACTACTGTAAACTTGGTCTTGAGATGATATATTTTGTATAAAGTTTGTGCTTTATCAATATATGTAAATGTCATGCATCGTCTATTATTGTCTACCGCATTTCTAAGGGAGGATAAACTTGAGGCAATGAGACTTACCGTGTTATTCATTATATTGCAGTATGGTGCGTACTCGTACAGCCTCAGAGGTGGGAGGATCTAGTGGAGGACAGGGGGATGACACACCACCCCCGGGGCAGAATACGCCTCAGACGCAACCACCTCCACCACCTCCAACCACACTCCCCAGGAGTCTCGCGGAGGTTCTCGCTGCAGTGCTCGGCTCGCGCGACGAGCAAACCGAGTTACTGCGGACGTTGGTGCAGCACTCGTCCCGTCAAGGGGGACGACAGGATGATGGACCGCGTCAGCAATTTCAGAGTTCCTACTCTGATTTCTCATCGACACACCCACCGGTATTCAGAGAAGCCGATGAACCGTTGGACGCGGATAACTGGCTCCGCACCATTGAAGGAAAGTTCGGTTTACTCGCGGTAACCGAACAGCAGAAGACATTGTTTGCAGCGCAACAACTGCAGGGGTCTGCCGGTGCGTGGTGGGCCAATTACCTTGCCGCACGCCCCGCAGGCCATGTTGTAAGTTGGACCGAATTCCGGGAGGCATTTCGCGCCTACCACATCCCTCCCGGGATTATGAGGAGGAAGCTTCAAGAGTTCTTGGAGCTAAGACAAGGAGGAAGGAGTGCATACGAATACTCCAAATCATTCAACCACTTGGCCCAATATGCTCAGGACCAAGTGAATACCGAAGATCGGAAGCGGGAATGTTTCTACCGGGGTTTGAACCCCAAGTTGAAGGACAAGCTTGTCCTGTTCAACCGCGGCAACTTCAACGACATAGTCAATGCCGCTATCATGCAGGAGGACGCTACGCGCGAGCTGTCCTCCGATAAAAAGAAGAGGGGTGCTCCACAGAGCAGCGGAGGTGGTACTCCTCAGAAGTACCGTATGGTGTATCGATCACCATCCGGCCAGAGGTGGCAGCCGCCATCGCGACCACCAATGTTCCGTGGTCGTCAGTTCAACAACGGCGGATTTCGGCCGCAGCAACAACAGGGGGTGGTTCCACGTGCACTTCCACCTCCACCACGTGCACCGGGATTCCGTCCTCCCCTTCGTATTGGCCAAACCCCGTACACGTGTTTCACGTGTGGACGTACGGGGCACTTCGCCAAGGATTGTCCGCAGAATCGACAAAGCGGAGGGCAATCATCTTACCAGGGGGCCAACCAGCCCCGCAATCAGTTCAAGAAGCCAGCCACCAGACCCGGCAACATCCACCACCTCGCCATCGAGGGCGTTCCGGAAGGCGCACCCGTGCTCACGGGTACGTTCTCTGTCTTAAATCATTCTGTAGTCATACTTTTTGACTCCGGAGCTTCACACAATGTCATTAGTAAATCTTTGGTCGTTAAAAGTCAATTGCCTGTTATCTCCACAAAAACTCCATATATGATTTGCACCCCAGCAGGGAGGGTAGTAACATATGAGGTAGCCCATAAAGTGCCTCTTGACCTAGATGGGAACGTCTATCCTACCTCTTTCATTATCCTAGAAACTCAAAAGCTAGATATCATCTTAGGAATGGCATGGTTGCAATACCATGGTGCTATCCTTGATATCGTTCCTCGAAAAATTTATCTAAACTCTCCACTCCATCAGCCCCAGGTTCTCAATCTTGAGAACATCATTCCATTAGACCCATCCACTCACAACACCGAGGTTATGGAACTTAAGAATATTCCGGTAGTATGTGAATACCCCGACGTGTTTCCTGAAGATCTCCCTGGGATGCCACCAGAAAGGGATATAGAGTTCAAGATTGAACTTGCGCCCGGAACAGTGCCAGTTTCAAGACCACCCTACAAGATGGCACCCAAGGAACATGCAGAACTGAAGGAACAATTAACTGAACTTGAGAGCAAAGGTTTTATTCGTCCAAGTTCATCACCATGGGGTTGTTCTGCACTGTTTGTAGAAAAGAAAGATAAGACCTTGAGGCTATGTGTAGACTATCGTCCACTTAATGCTGTCACCATCAAGAACAAGTATCCACTACCGCGCATTGATATTCTTTTCGATCAATTAGTGGGTGCTAAAGTGTTTTCGAAGATGGATCTTCGTTCTGGTTATCATCAAATTAGAATCCGACCAGAAGATATATCCAAGACAGCATTCTCAACAAGGTATGGACTGTATGAGTATCTGGTTATGTCCTTCGGATTAACCAACGCCCCGGCTCATTTCATGTATCTCATGAACTCAGTGTTCATGCCGGAATTGGACAAGTTCGTCGTGGTCTTCATTGACGACATACTTGTGTATTCAAAATCCGAAGAAGAACATGCTCAACACTTGCATATTGTGCTTCAGCGATTACGGGACCATCAGTTGTATGCTAAGTTCAGCAAGTGTGAATTCTGGATCAACCAGGTGCCATTTTTAGGGCACATCATTTCAGCAGAAGGTATTGCAGTTGATCCAAGCAAGATCAGGCAAGTCCTCAAATGGGAGTCTCCAAAGTCTGTACATGAAGTCCGAAGTTTCCTGGGTTTAGCAGGATATTACCGGAGGTTTATACCCAGTTTCTCCAAAATAGCTAAACCAATGACAGAACTTCTGAAGAAAGGACAAAAGTATGTATGGACTGAGGCATGTGAGGCAGGTTTCAAAGCATTGGTGAAACACCTTACAACGGCACCAGTTTTAGCCCAACCAGACACTACCAAAGCATTTGATGTCTATTGCGATGCATCTGGGATTGGTTTAGGTTGTGTGTTAATGCAAGAGCGAAGAGTGATCGCGTATGGATCACGACAGCTTCGGAACCACGAGCAGCACTACCCGACTCATGATCTTGAACTGGCTGTTGTGGTGCTAGCATTGAAGATGTGGAGGCATTATCTACTGGGTAATTTAGTACACCTCTACACTGATCACAAAAGCTTGAAATACATCTTCACCCAGAAGGATTTGAATATGCGACAAAGGCGATGGTTAGAATTGATCAAGGATTATGAGATTGAGATCCACTACCATCCAGGCAAGGCGAATGTAGTCCCCGATGCACTGAGCCGCAAGTCCCATATCAACAATCTTTCCATTACCTCGATGGAGGGAAAAGAAGAACTGAGTCTTTACTTGGTTCCATATGGGGCGCTCTACAATCTCGCTCTCATTCCTACCATCAGAGAGGATATTATGGCAGCTCAGAGGGCGGACAAGGGGATGTCACATATTCAGCAAAGAATAAAGAAGGGGGAGATGAAATGCTTCCGAAGTGACCATGAAGGTACCCTCTGGTTTAACGACCGTATAGTGGTACCCCGAAACATGGAACTTCGGAGGAAGATACTGGATGAAGCTCATTTATCCAAGTATTCCATTCATCCGGGAAGTAACAAAATGTACCAAGATTTAAGAAAGAAGTTCTGGTGGACTCGGATGAAGCGGGAAGTAGCTAAATATGTATCCGAGTGTGATACGTGCCGGCGAGTGAAGGCCGACCATATGAAAGCAGCAGGACAGCTTCAACCTTTAAGCATACCAGCTTGGAAATGGGAGGATATCAGCATGGATTTCATTGTTGGGTTGCCTCCCACTCTCCATAAGCACGACTCAATTTGGGTGATAGTTGACCGACTGACTAAGACGGCGCATTTCATTCCCGTCAATACCAACTATCATTCCTCTAGATACGCGGAGTTATATATTGCCAGAATCGTATGCCTCCACGGAATACCCCGCACCATCATCTCAGATCGTGGGGCTGTATTTGTTTCGCGATTCTGGGAGCATCTCCACGCTGCACTGGGGACCAAGTTAATTAGGAGCTCGGCCTATCATCCTCAGACTGATGGACAAACTGAACGGGTGAATCAAGTGCTTGAGGACATGCTTCGTGCCTGTGCCATCCACCATGGTAAGAATTGGGATGACCATCTACCATTGGCAGAATTCTCGTACAACAACGGTTACCAGGCTAGCATCCAGATGGCGCCATATGAAGCTCTTTATGGCCGCAAGTGTCGCACACCCTTGAACTGGTGCGAATCAGGTGAACGGGCAGTGTACGGCATCGACTTAGTAAATGAAGCCGAGGATCGAGTTCGCACTATTCAGGCGAATCTCAAAGCTGCTCAGTCTCGTCAGAAGAGCTACGCGGACAAACGACGTCGACCTCTTCACTTCGAAGTTGGAGATCAAGTTTATCTCCGAGTATCCCCTATGAAGGGTATCCATCGCTTCGGGGTAAAAGGGAAGCTAGCCCCCCGCTTTATTGGGCCTTTCGCAATAATCGAAAGATGCGGACCTGTGGCATATCAATTGGAGTTACCAACGTCACTTTTCGGAGTCCACAATGTGTTCCACATTTCCCAATTGCGGAAATGCCTTAAGACTCCAGCTGATATCCGCATAGAGGATTTGGAAGCTCTCCAACCAGATCTCACCTATTCCGAGCATCCAACTCAGATCATCGATGAAAAGACTCGCACCACAAGAAGCCGCACCTTGCATTTCTACAGGATCTTGTGGAGCCACCACAGTGCCGAAGAGGCCACGTGGGAAAGCGAGGAGTATCTTAGAACGAACTATCCGGACTTGTTAGCGGCATATGTTCGATAGATCCTTTTTCCTTTGCCTTCTTTTGTAATCTCGGGACGAGATTCTTTTAAGGGGGGAGGAATGTAAAACCCCACTTTTATGGCATGTTAAGTTCATATGGGTTTTGTGATCAACTATTTTGGATCTCCAATATAATGGTACACATGAACTATGCCATCCAAAACTTATCTTGCACTCTTTGTTAGATTCTTTTATCATAGGTATTAGACTTCACCATGAATCCAAATTATATTCTATTCACCTTTTAAGAATAAGAATTTTTGGATAAGGATTAGTAAGCAATGCACAATGAAGCCCTAATAAGCTCTAAACCAAATATTCAAATTAAGGGCTCTAAATTTTTCCATGAGGTCCTAAATTCCTCAATAGCATGCTTACAAAGTTTCAAGATTTTAGAAACTCATCTACTATTTTTATTGAGGTGCTTAGCAAATTTGAATCAAATTCAAATCTGAATTTTTAATTCTTCTCCAACTTCTTTAAACATAAGAATTGAGTTCACCATTGTGTTCAGAATAATTCATTTGCCATCTCCACAAAATTTCATGATTTTTGGAGTTGATCTTCTATTTTTAAATGAATTAGTAACTGAGCTGTGGGGAGAATCACTGGACAGTGGGCCCCACATGTCAGCTCCCCTTTTAAACGGATCAGCTCAACCCCGACACCTCTGCACCGCCGCGCCCCCGCTCGACACCGCGCGCGCGCATGCAGCTCCAGCGAGCTGCCTGCCTGCTCGCCGCGGCCCTATAAAAGGCCGGCCGAAGCCCCCTTTAATCCTCATCCCCGATCACAGCTCCATTGCCTCGCCACAATTCTTCCGCCGCGCGCCATCGCCGCCGCTCGCCACTGCTCCGCGGCGTGCCGCCGTTCCGCGCCGTTTCAAGCCTAGCTCCAAAGAGCAAAAAGGTGCGCCTGATCAAACTCTAGCTCATGGTACAAACCGTTTCCCTTATCGTTGAAGCCTGAGCAAGATATTGTTCGTTTCCTCTACGGCCGAGGGTAGATAGCTAGCTATGATTTCATGTCAAATTCCTTTTCGACAAGCAATCATCCTTTGCAATTACTTAGAGATAGTTTCTATAGGCCCTAGCGATCCTGTCTGAGCAAAAACCTTTAAGGATCATCAAGCAACGGCTCTGAATTTCGAGTTTTGCTCGCCGCCGGTGAGAAAACCTCGGTTCACCGTCGAACTCATGATTCCCGGCAACTCACTCCCCTTCTGCGCCCATATCCTTGAACTCCATCATCCCAGGAAGGTTTTGGAGCAATTCCCAAGTGATTTGAGCTACTCTATAGAGAGTTCTATGATGCCCGAGCGCTCATCGCCGCCACCGCCGTCGCACGACCTTTTCCGGCGAGCTTCAAGACCCACTGACCTCACCATCGTGCTCAGCGACCCCAAAAACCCCCAGGCGGCAAGTTTCCGCGAATCTGGTGCGTTGGATTGGCCGGCGGCGAGGCTCGCCGGAGAGCACCGCCGCGGGAGCCCCGCGCGCCGCCCGCGTCGGGAGGTAGAAGACGACGCGGCGGGTCCCGCGTGTCAGCGGCGGTAAATCCCGTCGGATCAGGTGTGGCCACGGGATTTGCTGTGGCTACGCAGTGGGAATCTGTGGCCCCCGTGTGGCTTAAATACTATTGGTTCATTTTAAAACAGTGGGGCCCACGAGTTAAATCAAATTAGGAAATTATTCCAGATTAGACTCCAACTTAGAAAAATCCATAACTTTCTGTAGGATACTCCAAAAATCTTCAAACAAATTTTGTTCGAAAGCTCTTGAGCTCTAGTTTCTGTCAAAACCAATTAGGTTCTGTGGAACTCAGAGTTAAATTCTGTAGAAAATGATCTTTCTTAATGCAAATGCAATTTTTCCAGACAAGATATCCATGGGAAAATTCCCCAAAATTCACATTAAATTTATTGTCCTATTCTTGATTATCAGGCAAAGTTTGGGAGCCATAACACCTGTTTAACTCTCTGGATAATTCAATTTCCTTTTTCAGTTATTGAATTTTCACAGCTATTAGGTTGCTTTATTAGGTCCCAAAATTTTACTGAGTCTTCCATTAGTCATACCCTAGCCCCTGTTAAAGTCTTGGATTTAATTAACCTACTATACTAGTCCTAAATCAGTTACAAACCAAATATTGATTTAATGTCTCGAAACTCAATTATAAAGTAAATCCAGAAATTCTTGCCGAATTAGAAATACAATAACTCCTTCCCCACAGCTTAGAAAATTATGAAACAAATTTTGCTAAGACCAGAACCACTCCCTCCATCTTGATTATCAACTGTTAGCTAGGTTCAAGCTACAGTTTCCTCTCGGAAATTTTTGGAAGTTGGTTTGCTTGCCATACTTTCGGAGACCACAATCTGCTATGATCATCTCCTGTTCTTTGCAAGAGCTTTGATCATATTCCCTAGTATCTACCATCGAAATTCCAAAGCCAATTAAGGTCCCTGTCATATAGTGATCACCATGAATTAATTTATGGTCTTAAAATAAATAAATTTCAAAGTCATTTATATATCCATGTTATCTGCATATCGTATAGTGACCGAAGTCGAGGAGGAGCCAGAAGCCTTGGAAGAGAACCTTCCAATTTTTAACTCAGAACCTGACCTGCAACAAGGCAAGCCCCGGTTTGCATTTAAGCCGTTTATGAGCTTTTGCTTTATCACTATGATGAATAGTATATGAATTGTGCATTACGTTTAGGGTGAATGATACTCCACTTGCATGACCAAAAATCCCAGGGGTTTATTTGGCACGAGTTACAGTTTGACCTATAGTAACTGCTTTGCTAATGCATAGGAAATCCGGTAGAAGTCGAGTAGTTGGAATCTACTCGCGAGAGATGTATCTCAAAGGATTGGTTGAATAGAAAATGGCTTAATATAATGAAACTGAGACCGGGTAGGGAATGGATAGGAAGCGGCGAGAATTGAGTCTCGGTCGCATAGCCCTGCCTGTGTTGATTAAGGCCCGTCCGTATGCGGCCCCGCTGGACAAGCTTGAATTGTACCGGCAATATAATGGACATATGGAATCCAATAAACTGACGTAGCTTGGTCACTTGGGTGTCGAGGCATACCGTTCCGTTTTATAGGTGTGGGTTGAGGGTAGCAAGGTGTAAATCCGCTGGTGGGCACGTCAGAGTACGCCCCACGCAGGGACCTCCTGCCCGTGACGGATCGACCGGTTCGGCATTTGAGTGTCTTGCGAAAGGTTGCCATATACGCCTAGTACTGAAGTGTTATGTAGGTACGGGTGTGCTCGCTGACACCTCCGAACGACGTATGTGTCGTGTTGTCCGGGTGAGTCCTGATTGCAATCACTGTCCCTCGCAGTAATAGAGTACCACTTGTTCACTGTGTCGTGATGTAGTAAATACTAAAGAAGTCGGGAAAGTCATATGATATTGAATTATAATTACTTTCAACTTTGTTTGGTTTAGAGATAGTATAACTAAAGATTTACAATTTCCCCATACTTTAGCTGTAATAGCATTATGTGCTTTGGGCATGTCATATCATCGGTAAAGCGTTTCTTGTTTGATTGTGGAGCCCATGATGTGCCGTGCTCAGAGAATGTCATTTGCTACTTAAAACTTGGTTATAAGGATCCACTTGTAGGCGAGTTATTTTTGCTATTCCTTACCTATGTTTAGTGTCCCCGTGCATCTGTCTAGTGAGACGGTTAAGCCTTGCTGAGCCTTAAGCTCACGTTTGCAGTTAACGAGTTTTTGCAGGTTACCCTATTGAGGATGGGTTTGACGATGAGGCAACACCCCCTCCAGGGTGTACAGCCGAGTGGGAACCCTGCACGCCGCCATAGTTTGAGTGTTGCTAGTGCAAAGTATCCCTGGCATGGAAAACTTTGCTTTTTGCATAGCTAGTGCTGAGAGCGTAGCTATGGTATGTATATATTTCTTTACATCCGCTAGTATTGTGAAAACTTCCGCTGTGTAGTAAATAAAAGATTTGGTATTGTACTTTATTCTGGTTCTATTCTTGCAAAATTTGTTTCATAATTTTCTAAGCTGTGGGGAAGGAGTTATTGTATTTCTAATTCGGCAAGAATTTCTGGATTTACTTTATAATTGAGTTTCGAGACATTAAATCAATATTTGGTTTGTAACTGATTTAGGACTAGTATAGTAGGTTAATTAAATCCAAGACTTTAACAGGAGCTAGGGTATGACTAATGGAAGACTCAGTAAAATTTTGGGACCTAATAAAGCAACCTAATAGCTGTGAAAATTCAATAACTGAAAAAGGAAATTGAATTATCCAGAGAGTTAAACAGGTGTTATGGCTCCCAAACTTTGCCTGATAATCAAGAATAGGACAATAAATTTAATGTGAATTTTGGGGAATTTTCCCATGGATATCTTGTCTGGAAAAATTGCATTTGCATTAAGAAAGATCATTTTCTACAGAATTTAACTCTGAGTTCCACAGAACCTAATTGGTATTGACAGAAACTAGAGCTCAAGAGCTTTCGTACAAAATTTGTTTGAAGATTTTTGGAGTATCCTACAGAAAGTTATGGATTTTTCTAAGTTGGAGTCTAATCTGGAATAATTTCCTAATTTGATTTAACTCGTGGGCCCCACTGTTTTAAAATGAACCAATAGTATTTAAGCCACACGGGGGCCACAGATTCCCACCGCGTAGCCACAGCAAATCCCGTGGCCACACCTGATCCGACGGGATTTACCGCCGCTGACACGCGGGACCCGCCGCGTCGTCTTCTACCTCCCGACGCGGGCGGCGCGCGGGGCTCCCGCGGCGGTGCTCTCCGGCGAGCCTCGCCGCCGGCCAATCCAACGCACCAGATTCGCGGAAACTTGCCGCCTGGGGGTTTTTGGGGTCGCTGAGCACGATGGTGAGGTCAGTGGGTCTTGAAGCTCGCCGGAAAAGGTCGTGCGACGGCGGTGGCGGCGATGAGCGCTCGGGCATCATAGAACTCTCTATAGAGTAGCTCAAATCACTTGGGAATTGCTCCAAAACCTTCCTGGGATGATGGAGTTCAAGGATATGGGCGCAGAAGGGGAGTGAGTTGCCGGGAATCATGAGTTCGACGGTGAACCGAGGTTTTCTCACCGGCGGCGAGCAAAACTCGAAATTCAGAGCCGTTGCTTGATGATCCTTAAAGGTTTTTGCTCAGACAGGATCGCTAGGGCCTATAGAAACTATCTCTAAGTAATTGCAAAGGATGATTGCTTGTCGAAAAGGAATTTGACATGAAATCATAGCTAGCTATCTACCCTCGGCCGTAGAGGAAACGAACAATATCTTGCTCAGGCTTCAACGATAAGGGAAACGGTTTGTACCATGAGCTAGAGTTTGATCAGGTGCACCTTTTTGCTCTTTGGAGCTAGGCTTGAAACGGCGCGGAACGGCGGCACGCCGCGGAGCAGTGGCGAGCGGCGGCGATGGCGCGCGGCGGAAGAATTGTGGCGAGGCAATGGAGCTGTGATCGGGGATGAGGATTAAAGGGGGCTTCGGCCGGCCTTTTATAGGGCCGCGGCGAGCAGGCAGGCAGCTCGCTGGAGCTGCATGCGCGCGGGCGGTGTCGAGCGGGGGCGCGGCGGTGCAGAGGTGTCGGGGTTGAGCTGATCCGTTTAAAAGGGGAGCTGACATGTGGGGCCCACTGTCCAGTGATTCTCCCCACAGCTCAATTACTAATTCATTTAAAAATAGAAGATCAACTCCAAAAATCATGAAATTTTGTGGAGATGGCAAATGAATTATTCTGAACACAATGGTGAACTCAATTCTTATGTTTAAAGAAGTTGGAGAAGAATTAAAAATTCAGATTTGAATTTGATTCAAATTTGCTAAGCACCTCAATAAAAATAGTAGATGAGTTTCTAAAATCTTGAAACTTTGTAAGCATGCTATTGAGGAATTTAGGACCTCATGGAAAAATTTAGAGCCCTTAATTTGAATATTTGGTTTAGAGCTTATTAGGGCTTCATTGTGCATTGCTTACTAATCCTTATCCAAAAATTCTTATTCTTAAAAGGTGAATAGAATATAATTTGGATTCATGGTGAAGTCTAATACCTATGATAAAAGAATCTAACAAAGAGTGCAAGATAAGTTTTGGATGGCATAGTTCATGTGTACCATTATATTGGAGATCCAAAATAGTTGATCACAAAACCCATATGAACTTAACATGCCATAAAAGTGGGGTTTTACATTCCTCCCCCCTTAAAAGAATCTCGTCTCGAGATTACAAAAGAAGGCAAAGGAAAAAGGATCTATCGAACATATGCCGCTAACAAGTCCGGATAGTTCGTTCTAAGATACTCCTCGCTTTCCCACGTGGCCTCTTCGGCACTGTGGTGGCTCCACAAGATCTTGTAGAAACGCAAGGTGCGGCTTCTTGTGGTGCGAGTCTTTTCATCGATGATCTGAGTTGGATGCTCGGAATAGGTGAGATCTGGTTGGAGAGCTTCCAAATCCTCTATGCGGATATCAGCTGGAGTCTTAAGGCATTTCCGCAATTGGGAAATGTGGAACACATTGTGGACTCCGAAAAGTGACGTTGGTAACTCCAATTGATATGCCACAGGTCCGCATCTTTCGATTATTGCGAAAGGCCCAATAAAGCGGGCGGCTAGCTTCCCTTTTACCCCGAAGCGATGGATACCCTTCATAGGGGATACTCGGAGATAAACTTGATCTCCAACTTCGAAGTGAAGAGGTCGACGTCGTTTGTCCGCGTAGCTCTTCTGACGAGACTGAGCAGCTTTGAGATTCGCCTGAATAGTGCGAACTCGATCCTCGGCTTCATTTACTAAGTCGATGCCGTACACTGCCCGTTCACCTGATTCGCACCAGTTCAAGGGTGTGCGACACTTGCGGCCATAAAGAGCTTCATATGGCGCCATCTGGATGCTAGCCTGGTAACCGTTGTTGTACGAGAATTCTGCCAATGGTAGATGGTCATCCCAATTCTTACCATGGTGGATGGCACAGGCACGAAGCATGTCCTCAAGCACTTGATTCACCCGTTCAGTTTGTCCATCAGTCTGAGGATGATAGGCCGAGCTCCTAATTAACTTGGTCCCCAGTGCAGCGTGGAGATGCTCCCAGAATCGCGAAACAAATACAGCCCCACGATCTGAGATGATGGTGCGGGGTATTCCGTGGAGGCATACGATTCTGGCAATATATAACTCCGCGTATCTAGAGGAATGATAGTTGGTATTGACGGGAATGAAATGCGCCGTCTTAGTCAGTCGGTCAACTATCACCCAAATTGAGTCGTGCTTATGGAGAGTGGGAGGCAACCCAACAATGAAATCCATGCTGATATCCTCCCATTTCCAAGCTGGTATGCTTAAAGGTTGAAGCTGTCCTGCTGCTTTCATATGGTCGGCCTTCACTCGCCGGCACGTATCACACTCGGATACATATTTAGCTACTTCCCGCTTCATCCGAGTCCACCGGAACTTCTTTCTTAAATCTTGGTACATTTTGTTACTTCCCGGATGAATGGAATACTTGGATAAATGAGCTTCATCCAGTATCTTCCTCCGAAGTTCCATGTTTCGGGGTACCACTATACGGTCGTTAAACCAGAGGGTACCTTCATCGTCACTTCGGAAGCATTTCATCTCCCCCTTCTTTATTCTTTGCTGAATATGTGACATCCCCTTGTCCGCCCTCTGAGCTGCCATAATATCCTCTCTGATGGTAGGAATGAGAGCGAGATTGTAGAGCGCCCCATATGGAACCAAGTAAAGACTCAGTTCTTCTTTTCCCTCCATCGAGGTAATGGAAAGATTGTTGATATGGGACTTGCGGCTCAGTGCATCGGGGACTACATTCGCCTTGCCTGGATGGTAGTGGATCTCAATCTCATAATCCTTGATCAATTCTAACCATCGCCTTTGTCGCATATTCAAATCCTTCTGGGTGAAGATGTATTTCAAGCTTTTGTGATCAGTGTAGAGGTGTACTAAATTACCCAGTAGATAATGCCTCCACATCTTCAATGCTAGCACCACAGCAGCCAGTTCAAGATCATGAGTCGGGTAGTGCTGCTCGTGGTTCCGAAGCTGTCGTGATCCATACGCGATCACTCTTCGCTCTTGCATTAACACACAACCTAAACCAATCCCAGATGCATCGCAATAGACATCAAATGCTTTGGTAGTGTCTGGTTGGGCTAAAACTGGTGCCGTTGTAAGGTGTTTCACCAATGCTTTGAAACCTGCCTCACATGCCTCAGTCCATACATACTTTTGTCCTTTCTTCAGAAGTTCTGTCATTGGTTTAGCTATTTTGGAGGAACTGGGTATAAACCTCCGGTAATATCCTGCTAAACCCAGGAAACTTCAGACTTCATGTACAGACTTTGGAGACTCCCATTTGAGGACTTGCCTGATCTTGCTTGGATCAACTGCAATACCTTCTGCTGAAATGATGTGCCCTAAAAATGGCACCTGGTTGATCCAGAATTCACACTTGCTGAACTTAGCATACAACTGATGGTCCCGTAATCGCTGAAGCACAATATGCAAGTGTTGAGCATGTTCTTCTTCGGATTTTGAATACACAAGTATGTCGTCAATGAAGACCACGACGAACTTGTCCAATTCTGGCATGAACACTGAGTTCATGAGATACATGAAATGAGCCGGGGCGTTGGTTAATCCGAAGGACATAACCAGATACTCATACAGTCCATACCTTGTTGAGAATGCTGTCTTGGATATATCTTCTGGTCGGATTCTAATTTGATGATAACCAGAACGAAGATCCATCTTCGAAAACACTTTAGCACCCACTAATTGATCGAAAAGAATATCAATGCGCGGTAGTGGATACTTGTTCTTGATGGTGACAGCATTAAGTGGACGATAGTCTACACATAGCCTCAAGGTCTTATCTTTCTTTTCTACAAACAGTGCAGAACAACCCCATGGTGATGAACTTGGACGAATAAAACCTTTGCTCTCAAGTTTAGTTAATTGTTCCTTCAGTTCTGCAAGTTCCTTGGGTGCCATCTTGTAGGGTGGTCTTGAAACTGGCACTGTTCCGGGCGCAAGTTCAATCTTGAACTCTATATCCCTTTCTGGTGGCATCCCAGGGAGATCTTCAGGAAACACGTCGGGGTATTCACATACTACCGGAATATTCTTAAGTTCCATAACCTCGGTGTTGTGAGTGGATGGGTCTAATGGAATGATGTTCTCAAGATTGAGAACCTGGGGCTGATGGAGTGGAGAGTTTAGATAAATTTTTCGAGGAACGATATCAAGGATAGCACCATGGTATTGCAACCATGCCATTCCTAAGATGATATCTAGCTTTTGAGTTTCTAGGATAATGAAAGAGGTAGGATAGACGTTCCCATCTAGGTCAAGAGGCACTTTATGGGCTACCTCATATGTTACTACCCTCCCTGCTGGGGTGCAAATCATATATGGAGTTTTTGTGGAGATAACAGGCAATTGACTTTTAACGACCAAAGATTTACTAATGACATTGTGTGAAGCTCCGGAGTCAAAAAGTATGACTACGGAATGATTTAAGACAGAGAACGTACCCGTGAGCACGGGTGCGCCTTCCGGAACGCCCTCGATGGCGAGGTGGTGGATGTTGCCGGGTCTGGTGGCTGGCTTCTTGAACTGATTGCGGGGCTGGTTGGCCCCCTGGTAAGATGATTGCCCTCCGCTTTGTCGATTCTGCGGACAATCCTTGGCGAAGTGCCCCGTACGTCCACACGTGAAACACGTGTACGGGGTTTGGCCAATACGAAGGGGAGGACGGAATCCCGGTGCACGTGGTGGAGGTGGAAGTGCACGTGGAACCACCCCCTGTTGTTGCTGCGGCCGAAATCCGCCGTTGTTGAACTGACGACCACGGAACATTGGTGGTCGCGATGGCGGCTGCCACCTCTGGCCGGATGGTGATCGATACACCATACGGTACTTCTGAGGAGTACCACCTCCGCTGCTCTATGGAGCACCCCTCTTCTTTTTATCGGAGGACAGCTCGCGCGTAGCGTCCTCCTGCATGATAGCGGCATTGACTATGTCGTTGAAGTTGCCGCGGTTGAACAGGACAAGCTTGTCCTTCAACTTGGGGTTCAAACCCCGGTAGAAACATTCCCGCTTCCGATCTTCGGTATTCACTTGGTCCTGAGCATATTGGGCCAAGTGGTTGAATGATTTGGAGTATTCGTATGCACTCCTTCCTCCTTGTCTTAGCTCCAAGAACTCTTGAAGCTTCCTCCTCATAATCCCGGGAGGGATGTGGTAGGCGCGAAATGCCTCCCGGAATTCGGTCCAACTTACAACATGGCCTGCGGGGCGTGCGGCAAGGTAATTGGCCCACCACGCACCGGCAGACCCCTGCAGTTGTTGCGCTGCAAACAATGTCTTCTGCTGTTCGGTTACCGCGAGTAAACCGAACTTTCCTTCAATGGTGCGGAGCCAGTTATCCGCGTCCAACGGTTCATCGGCTTCTCTGAATACCGGTGGGTGTGTCGATGAGAAATCAGAGTAGGAACTCTGAAATTGCTGACGCGGTCCATCATCCTGTCGTCCCCCTTGACGGGACGAGTGCTGCACCAACGTCCGCAGTAACTCGGTTTGCTCGTCGCGCGAGCCGAGCACTGCAGCGAGAACCTCCGCGAGACTCCTGGGGAGTGTGGTTGGAGGTGGTGGAGGTGGTTGCGTCTGAGGCGTATTCTGCCCCGGGGGTGGTGTGTCATCCCCCTGTCCTCCACTAGATCCTCCCACCTCTGAGGCTGTACGAGTACGCACCATACTGCAATATAATGAATAACACGGTAAGTCCCATTGCCTCAAGTTTATCCTCCCTTAGAAATGCGGTAGACAATAATAGACGATGCATGACATTTACATATATTGATAAAGCACAAACTTTATACAAAATATATCATCTCAAGACCAAGTTTACAGTAGTAAACCCAAAATGATGGACTCCCTTTATGGAAACACATCTCTACCATACTTGGCCTTCCTGACATGTCATACTCATCTAGTTAGCTAGACACCACAACCATTACTCTTAATATGACACAAACATGGTCACAAAAGAGAAACACTAGCAACCATGTAACTATATGCCGCCCGGTGTTGGCGGAAGTGCTACCACATCTAACTTCAATACGCTCTACTCGACGTATTCAAGTTCCTCCGGGTCTTCTTCTTCTTCTTCATCTTCAGGGCTAGGCACCTCTGATACGGGTGCTGGAGTAGAAGTTGATACATCGTTCAACATCAACGTCTTCTTGGCAGCCATAGCTTGCCAATCTGCCTGTATCATAAACATCCCCCAGGCCTCATTCTCTTGCTGAGCCTGTTCACAGCTGGTCTTCCAGCTCTGAGCTTCTACTCTGGACTGATCCCTGTCTGCAGTCACCACGTTCAACTGTGTGTCCCGTTGGTGCCCATAAAGTAGGCTTGCCTCCAGATCAATATCTCTCTCTAGAGTCTCCTGGCGAGACGCGGCCAAATCCATAACAGCGTCATGCCATTGATTCTCCCTAAGGTTCAAACGATGATTAAGAGGAGCCATCATATCCCTAAGTCCGTCATTTGCCCACCCAAAGTGATTTGCTCGCTTCATGGCTTGCTTCAGATTGTTTGTCAATTCTTTTATGCATGTCCTCTGATTACCCTTTTCGCGATGTGAGGCTGCTGCATACATCGCTAAGGCTGTTGCGGATGTTTCGCCATGCTCTCCCACCTCCGCAAGCAAGCGGGTTGCCCAGGCTTCAGAAGCTCTGCCGTTGACTGGAAAGAACTCATACGGAGTACCCACCAGATGACGGTAATGGAGTTTGCAAAACCTCCCTATGGCAACACTTGCGGCGTAGCTCCATGTTTCTTCTAATATCAATCCTTTGATCTTGATGGAGTATGGAGCCCATCCGAGGTGCGGTGGACCGGCAGGCACATCGACGTAGATGGTGCAACTCCACATACCGCCCTCCTGGAACTTCTTGCCCCAATAGCTAGGTAACACCAAATAGCCAAACTGGCCGAGCAACCGTGCAAACACGTCCGGAAAACCGGCGTGCCCGGTGCATGTTGAGAACACCCATCCATTAGGCAACTGAATTCTTGGTGCTGCCATCTGTGGACAAATATACCCGAATGTCAATACACCATTTAAGTATTCGACCCAATCACTGGTGATGTGGGACAAAAAGAAATATCCATAATCAATTGGTTCAGTCAAAGCTGCAATCTGAAAATGAGTACAGTTCTGGTTTATCTGACCTATCTGCAGTAACCCGTAAGTTTCATACAGAAGAAGTCAGAACTAAACTTTATGTTGAATACAAAAATTGTAGTACACTTCAAAACCTTTCCAGATTGTACTCATACAGCCACTGTTGAACTAGTATGAACAATCTATACCAGTTTTAAGTTGACTCAAGGGTTCTGAAAATTTTGACAGAACCTCCCCTGTATATGGGCTTATCTCCACATTCTATACAGGTTCATCATGATAAGATATTGAGGTAGTGTCAAAATAAACATTGAGTAACATCGTGTTAACAATCCAGAACTAAAGAAGTTCCACCACGACAACCTTGTCATGAAGGTATTATGCATCAATTCACAATTAGGTGCAAACTGTTCCAAGTTCTGGACTGCAGGAATCAAATTTGCGACAAATGGAATTAGGCATAGCTACACCTAGATTCAGGTCAGGAGTGATAAATAAAGTTGATAGATGACTTCCTAAGCTTTCCAGAAATGTACATGCGTAACCATATCACTGTTCTGGATTAGGGGTTATAATTATCCAAACTCAACAGTAAAGCTGACTGGTTTGCATCAGCAGCCATGCAGTTTACTGTGCTGACTTCCCAATTTGGTTAAACTCCAATTAAAATCAGGAAGGACTCCCCAAAACAAACTCGTGAATCTCCACCTACCCTTCTCAAACATATATCCCAATAAGGTAGTGGATTTTTCTACAGTGAGTTATGGCAAGAATACAGAAACGGTACAAAGGTGGGTTCATATGGAGTAATTGCAGTAAACCCCAGTTTTCAACAGATTAACAAGCTTTTCTGTCTTTATGGTCAACGGAAAAGTTGGAGAGACCTTCACGAGCTTTCCATCCATGTAGGATACTCTCATGATATCTAATTGCTAACCAAGATTACAACCTGGCGAAGTTGAGCTACTTCTACCAGAAAACAAGAATCTTGGTTCTATCCACCTTATCAAGTCGAGCCCGAAATTATCAGTATCTGATAGTCGGACTTTCTCAAAACACAATGCAACCATTCTGTCGTTGGGGAGGGTCTAGTATCATGTTTGATACTGACGGTGCTACGTGCCTCACGAAAGGAAATTCTATCCGGTACATCCGGTTACGTCTATAGGTGGTTCCTATATCGTTCCCTCGCAAACGGCTTCTACACGGGTTGCTACCGGAGTTAGGTTACCTGCAGAAGACAAACAATCCCCTTTCACACCTTCGCACCTCAAGGGCGGCACGGGGAAACACGGCAGGCAGTCACAATAATATATAACTAAAAGTAAATACATACGACTCTGGCGTGAGTCGTCCTCGAGCGAGGCCATGTCTCGAGGTACATGGCTGTAAATACGTCTGTACAGCAAAGACTCCCGTACGATCCGGTTTATACACGCTCGGGCATACGTGTTCGCATGTTCTCATAGATATGAGAACATACTATCGGGTTACATACCACCCGACGGGGTTTCCCTCTAACTTTGTGTCACGCTGGGGTACCGCGTGTCATATGTTCTTAGAAACATGGAAAGTTTCAAAGACTCATATTGACTTTCCGTGCCAAGCCACGGAAATTTCACATACCACCTCTCGTATGCTGAGCTTACCGAGATTGATCCGCTCTCGGTGGCGTACCTTACCTCTTACCTGATGTCGGAGCGTCGTTACAGAATATAATAACACATAGTTAGTTTACCACCTTTATATCTTATACTAATAATACTCCTTATAACGGCATATAACTAATTCCTCACTCAAGTTCCTAATTTTTGAAAATATGTTCTTTTCCGGTACACTGTTCCCAACGAAGCTCTGATACCATGTCTGTGGGGACCGGAGTCCACACATCCGAGGATCTCATTGGGTGGTGTCGTGCGATGCGACACCCAACAGTTTACAAGAATAGAACCAGAATAAAGTACAATACCAAGTCTTTTATTTACTACACAGCGGAAGTTTTCACAATACTAGCGGATGTAAAGAAATATATACATACCATAGCTACGCTCTCAGCACTAGCTATGCAAAAAGCAAAGTTTTCCATGCCAGGGATACTTTGCACTAGCAACACTCAAACTATGGCGGCGTGCAGGGTTCCCACTCGGCTGTACACCCTGGAGGGGGTGTTGCCTCATCGTCAAACCCATCCTCAATAGGGTAACCTGCAAAAACTCGTTAACTGCAAACGTGAGCTTAAGGCTCAGCAAGGCTTAACCGTCTCACTAGACAGATGCACGGGGACACTAAACATAGGTAAGGAATAGCAAAAATAACTCGCCTACAAGTGGATCCTTATAACCAAGTTTTAAGTAGCAAATGACATTCTCTGAGCACGGCACATCATGGGCTCCACAATCAAACAAGAAACGCTTTACCGATGATATGACATGCCCAAAGCACATAATGCTATTACAGCTAAAGTATGGGGAAATTGTAAATCTTTAGTTATACTATCTCTAAACCAAACAAAGTTGCAAAGTAATTATAATTCAATATCATATGACTTTCCCGACTTCTTTAGTATTTACTACGTCACGACACAGTGAACAAGTGGTACTCTATTACTGCGAGGGACAGTGATTGCAATCAGGACTCACCCGGACAACACGACACATACGTCGTTCGGAGGTGTCAGCGAGCACACCCGTACCTACATAACACTTCAGTACTAGGCGTATATGGCAACCTTTCGCAAGACACTCAAATGCCGAACCGGTCGATCCGTCACGGGCAGGAGGTCCCTGCGTGGGGCGTACTCTGACGTGCCCACCAGCGGATTTACACCTTGCTACCCTCAACCCACACCTATAAAACGGAACGGTATGCCTCGACACCCAAGTGACCAAGCTACGTCAGTTTATTGGATTCCATATGTCCATTATATTGCCGGTACAATTCAAGCTTGTCCAGCGGGGCCGCATACGGACGGGCCTTAATCAACACAGGCAGGGCTATGCGACCGAGACTCAATTCTCGCCGCTTCCTATCCATTCCCTACCCGGTCTCAGTTTCATTATATTAAGCCATTTTCTATTCAACCAATCCTGTGAGATACATCTCTCGCGAGTAGATTCCAACTACTCGACTTCTACCGGATTTCCTATGCATTAGCAAAGCAGTTACTATAGGTCAAACTGTAACTCGTGCCAAATAAACCCCTGGGATTTTTGGTCATGCAAGTGGAGTATCATTCACCCTAAACGTAATGCACAATTCATATACTATTCATCATAGTGATAAAGCAAAAGCTCATAAACGGCTTAAATGCAAACCGGGGCTTACCTTGTTGCAGGTCAGGTTCTGAGTTAAAAATTCGAAGGTTCTCTTCCAAGGCTTCTGGCTCCTCCTCGACTTCGGTCACTATACGATATGCAGATAACATGGATATATAAATGACTTTGAAATTTATTTATTTTAAGACCATAAATTAATTCATGGTGATCACTATATGACAGGGACCTTAATTGGCTTTGGAATTTCGATGGTAGATACTAGGGAATATGATCAAAGCTCTTGCAAAGAACAGGAGATGATCATAGCAGATTGTGGTCTCCGAAAGTATGGCAAGCAAACCAACTTCCAAAAATTTCCGAGAGGAAACTGTAGCTTGAACCTAGCTAACAGTTGATAATCAAGATGGAGGGAGTGGTTCTGGTCTTAGCAAAATTTGTTTCATAATTTTCTAAGCTGTGGGGAAGGAGTTATTGTATTTCTAATTCGGCAAGAATTTCTGGATTTACTTTATAATTGAGTTTCGAGACATTAAATCAATATTTGGTTTGTAACTGATTTAGGACTAGTATAGTAGGTTAATTAAATCCAAGACTTTAACAGGAGCTAGGGTATGACTAATGGAAGACTCAGTAAAATTTTGGGACCTAATAAAGTAACCTAATAGCTGTGAAAATTCAATAACTGAAAAAGGAAATTGAATTATCCAGAGAGTTAAACAGGTGTTATGGCTCCCAAACTTTGCCTGATAATCAAGAATAGGACAATAAATTTAATGTGAATTTTGGGGAATTTTCCCATGGATATCTTGTCTGGAAAAATTGCATTTGCATTAAGAAAGATCATTTTCTACAGAATTTAACTCTGAGTTCCACAGAACCTAATTGGTATTGACAGAAACTAGAGCTCAAGAGCTTTCGAACAAAATTTGTTTGAAGATTTTTGGAGTATCCTACAGAAAGTTATGGATTTTTCTAAGTTGGAGTCTAATCTGGAATAATTTCCTAATTTGATTTAACTCGTGGGCCCCACTGTTTTAAAATGAACCAATAGTATTTAAGCCACACGGGGGCCACAGATTCCCACCGCGTAGCCACAGCAAATCCCGTGGCCACACCTGATCCGACGGGATTTACCGCCGCTGACACGCGGGACCCGCCGCGTCGTCTTGTACCTCCCGACGCGGGCGGCGCGCGGGGCTCCCGCGGCGGTGCTCTCCGGCGAGCCTCGCCGCCGGCCAATCCAACGCACCAGATTCGCGGAAACTTGCCGCCTGGGGGTTTTTGGGGTCGCTGAGCACGATGGTGAGGTCAGTGGGTCTTGAAGCTCGCCGGAAAAGGTCGTGCGACGGCGGTGGCGGCGATGAGCGCTCGGGCATCATAGAACTCTCTATAGAGTAGCTCAAATCACTTGGGAATTGCTCCAAAACCTTCCTGGGATGATGGAGTTCAAGGATATGGGCGCAGAAGGGGAGTGAGTTGCCGGGAATCATGAGTTCGACGGTGAACCGAGGTTTTCTCACCGGCGGCGAGCAAAACTCGAAATTCAGAGCCGTTGCTTGATGATCCTTAAAGGTTTTTGCTCAGACAGGATCGCTAGGGCCTATAGAAACTATCTCTAAGTAATTGCAAAGGATGATTGCTTGTCGAAAAGGAATTTGACATGAAATCATAGCTAGCTATCTACCCTCGGCCGTAGAGGAAACGAACAATATCTTGCTCAGGCTTCAACGATAAGGGAAACGGTTTGTACCATGAGCTAGAGTTTGATCAGGCGCACCTTTTTGCTCTTTGGAGCTAGGCTTGAAACGGCGCGGAACGGCGGCACGCCGCGGAGCAGTGGCGAGCGGCGGCGATGGCGCGCGGCGGAAGAATTGTGGCGAGGCAATGGAGCTGTGATCGGGGATGAGGATTAAAGGGGGCTTCGGTCGGCCTTTTATAGGGCCGCGGCGAGCAGGCAGGCAGCTCGCTGGAGCTGCATGCGCGCGCGCGGTGTCGAGCGGGGGCGCGGCGGTGCAGAGGTGTCGGGGTTGAGCTGATCCGTTTAAAAGGGGAGCTGACATGTGGGGCCCACTGTCCAGTGATTCTCCCCACAGCTCAGTTACTAATTCATTTAAAAATAGAAGATCAACTCCAAAAATCATGAAATTTTGTGGAGATGGCAAATGAATTATTCTGAACACAATGGTGAACTCAATTCTTATGTTTGAAGAAGTTGGAGAAGAATTAAAAATTCAGATTTGAATTTGATTCAAATTTGCTAAGCACCTCAATAAAAATAGTAGATGAGTTTCTAAAATCTTGAAACTTTGTAAGCATGCTATTGAGGAATTTAGGACCTCATGGAAAAATTTAGAGCCCTTAATTTGAATATTTGGTTTAGAGCTTATTAGGGCTTCATTGTGCATTGCTTACTAATCCTTATCCAAAAATTCTTATTCTTAAAAGGTGAATAGAATATAATTTGGATTCATGGTGAAGTCTAATACCTATGATAAAAGAATCTAACAAAGAGTGCAAGATAAGTTTTGGATGGCATAGTTCATGTGTACCATTATATTGGAGATCCAAAATAGTTGATCACAAAACCCATATGAACTTAACATGCCATAAAAGTGGGGTTTTACATTCCTCCCCCCTTAAAAGAATCTCGTCCCGAGATTACAAAAGAAGGCAAAGGAAAAAGGATCTATCGAACATATGCCGCTAACAAGTCCGGATAGTTCGTTCTAAGATACTCCTCGCTTTCCCACGTGGCCTCTTCGGCACTGTGGTGGCTCCACAAGATCTTGTAGAAACGCAAGGTGCGACTTCTTGTGGTGCGAGTCTTTTCATCGATGATCTGAGTTGGATGCTCGGAATAGGTGAGATCTGGTTGGAGAGCTTCCAAATCCTCTATGCGGATATCAGCTGGAGTCTTAAGGCATTTCCGCAATTGGGAAATGTGGAACACATTGTGGACTCCGAAAAGTGACGTTGGTAACTCCAATTGATATGCCACAGGTCCGCATCTTTCGATTATTGCGAAAGGCCCAATAAAGCGGGGGGCTAGCTTCCCTTTTACCCCGAAGCGATGGATACCCTTCATAGGGGATACTCGGAGATAAACTTGATCTCCAACTTCGAAGTGAAGAGGTCGACGTCGTTTGTCCGTGTAGCTCTTCTGACGAGACTGAGCAGCTTTGAGATTCGCCTGAATAGTGCGAACTCGATCCTCGGCTTCATTTACTAAGTCGATGCCGTACACTGCCCGTTCACCTGATTCGCACCAGTTCAAGGGTGTGCGACACTTGCGGCCATAAAGAGCTTCATATGGCGCCATCTGGATGCTAGCCTGGTAACTGTTGTTGTACGAGAATTCTGCCAATGGTAGATGGTCATCCCAATTCTTACCATGGTGGATGGCACAGGCACGAAGCATGTCCTCAAGCACTTGATTCACCCGTTCAGTTTGTCCATCAGTCTGAGGATGATAGGCCGAGCTCCTAATTAACTTGGTCCCCAGTGCAGCGTGGAGATGCTCCCAGAATCGCGAAACAAATACAGCCCCACGATCTGAGATGATGGTGCGGGGTATTCCGTGGAGGCATACGATTCTGGCAATATATAACTCCGCGTATCTAGAGGAATGATAGTTGGTATTGACGGGAATGAAATGCGCCGTCTTAGTCAGTCGGTCAACTATCACCCAAATTGAGTCGTGCTTATGGAGAGTGGGAGGCAACCCAACAATGAAATCCATGCTGATATCCTCCCATTTCCAAGCTGGTATGCTTAAAGGTTGAAGCTGTCCTGCTGCTTTCATATGGTCGGCCTTCACTCGCCGGCACGTATCACACTCGGATACATATTTAGCTACTTCCCGCTTCATCCGAGTCCACCAGAACTTCTTTCTTAAATCTTGGTACATTTTGTTACTTCCCGGATGAATGGAATACTTGGATAAATGAGCTTCATCCAGTATCTTCCTCCGAAGTTCCATGTTTCGGGGTACCACTATACGGTCGTTAAACCAGAGGGTACCTTCATCGTCACTTCGGAAGCATTTCATCTCCCCCTTCTTTATTCTTTGCTGAATATGTGACATCCCCTTGTCCGCCCTCTGAGCTGCCATAATATCCTCTCTGATGGTAGGAATGAGAGCGAGATTGTAGAGCGCCCCATATGGAACCAAGTAAAGACTCAGTTCTTCTTTTCCCTCCATCGAGGTAATGGAAAGATTGTTGATATGGGACTTGCGGCTCAGTGCATCGGCGACTACATTCGCCTTGCCTGGATGGTAGTGGATCTCAATCTCATAATCCTTGATCAATTCTAACCATCGCCTTTGTCGCATATTCAAATCCTTCTGGGTGAAGATGTATTTCAAGCTTTTGTGATCAGTGTAGAGGTGTACTAAATTACCCAGTAGATAATGCCTCCACATCTTCAATGCTAGCACCACAGCAGCCAGTTCAAGATCATGAGTCGGGTAGTGCTGCTCGTGGTTCCGAAGCTGTCGTGATCCATACGCGATCACTCTTCGCTCTTGCATTAACACACAACCTAAACCAATCCCAGATGCATCGCAATAGACATCAAATGCTTTGGTAGTGTCTGGTTGGGCTAAAACTGGTGCCGTTGTAAGGTGTTTCACCAATGCTTTGAAACCTGCCTCACATGCCTCAGTCCATACATACTTTTGTCCTTTCTTCAGAAGTTCTGTCATTGGTTTAGCTATTTTGGAGAAACTGGGTATAAACCTCCGGTAATATCCTGCTAAACCCAGGAAACTTCGGACTTCATGTACAGACTTTGGAGACTCCCATTTGAGGACTTGCCTGATCTTGCTTGGATCAACTGCAATACCTTCTGCTGAAATGATGTGCCCTAAAAATGGCACCTGGTTGATCCAGAATTCACACTTGCTGAACTTAGCATACAACTGATGGTCCCGTAATCGCTGAAGCACAATATGCAAGTGTTGAGCATGTTCTTCTTCGGATTTTGAATACACAAGTATGTCGTCAATGAAGACCACGACGAACTTGTCCAATTCCGGCATGAACACTGAGTTCATGAGATACATGAAATGAGCCGGGGCGTTGGTTAATCCGAAGGACATAACCAGATACTCATACAGTCCATACCTTGTTGAGAATGCTGTCTTGGATATATCTTCTGGTCGGATTCTAATTTGATGATAACCAGAACGAAGATCCATCTTCGAAAACACTTTAGCACCCACTAATTGATCGAAAAGAATATCAATGCGCGGTAGTGGATACTTGTTCTTGATGGTGACAGCATTAAGTGGACGATAGTCTACACATAGCCTCAAGGTCTTATCTTTCTTTTCTACAAATAGTGCAGAACAACCCCATGGTGATGAACTTGGACGAATAAAACCTTTGCTCTCAAGTTCAGTTAATTGTTCCTTCAGTTCTGCAAGTTCCTTGGGTGCCATCTTGTAGGGTGGTCTTGAAACTGGCACTGTTCCGGGCGCAAGTTCAATCTTGAACTCTATATCCCTTTCTGGTGGCATCCCAGGGAGATCTTTAGGAAACACGTCGGGGTATTCACATACTACCGGAATATTCTTAAGTTCCATAACCTCGGTGTTGTGAGTGGATGGGTCTAATGGAATGATGTTCTCAAGATTGAGAACCTGGGGCTGATGGAGTGGAGAGTTTAGATAAATTTTTCGAGGAACGATATCAAGGATAGCACCATGGTATTGCAACCATGCCATTCCTAAGATGATATCTAGCTTTTGAGTTTCTAGGATAATGAAAGAGGTAGGATAGACGTTCCCATCTAGGTCAAGAGGCACTTTATGGGCTACCTCATATGTTACTACCCTCCCTGCTGGGGTGCAAATCATATATGGAGTTTTTGTGGAGATTACAGGCAATTGACTTTTAACGACCAAAGATTTACTAATGACATTGTGTGAAGCTCCGGAGTCAAAAAGTATGACTACGGAATGATTTAAGACAGAGAACGTACCCGTGAGCACGGGTGCGCCTTCCGGAACGCCCTCGATGGCGAGGTGGTGGATGTTGCCGGGTCTGGTGGCTGGCTTCTTGAACTGATTGCGGGGCTGGTTGGCCCCCTGGTAAGATGATTGCCCTCCGCTTTGTCGATTCTGCGGACAATCCTTGGCGAAGTGCCCCGTACGTCCACACGTGAAACACGTGTACGGGGTTTGGCCAATACGAAGGGGAGGACGGAATCCCGGTGCACGTGGTGGAGGTGGAAGTGCACGTGGAACCACCCCCTGTTGTTGCTGCGGCCGAAATCCGCCGTTGTTGAACTGACGACCACGGAACATTGGTGGTCGCGATGGCGGCTGCCACCTCTGGCCGGATGGTGATCGATACACCATACGGTACTTCTGAGGAGTACCACCTCCGCTGCTCTGTGGAGCACCCCTCTTCTTTTTATCGGAGGACAGCTCGCGCGTAGCGTCCTCCTGCATGATAGCGGCATTGACTATGTCGTTGAAGTTGCCGCGGTTGAACAGGACAAGCTTGTCCTTCAACTTGGGGTTCAAACCCCGGTAGAAACATTCCCGCTTCCGATCTTCGGTATTCACTTGGTCCTGAGCATATTGGGCCAAGTGGTTGAATGATTTGGAGTATTCGTATGCACTCCTTCCTCCTTGTCTTAGCTCCAAGAACTCCTGAAGCTTCCTCCTCATAATCCCGGGAGGGATGTGGTAGGCGCGAAATGCCTCCCGGAATTCGGTCCAACTTACAACATGGCCTGCGGGGCGTGCGGCAAGGTAATTGGCCCACCACGCACCGGCAGACCCCTGCAGTTGTTGCGCTGCAAACAATGTCTTCTGATGTTCGGTTACCGCGAGTAAACCGAACTTTCCTTCAATGGTGCGGAGCCAGTTATCCGCGTCCAACGGTTCATCGGCTTCTCTGAATACCGGTGGGTGTGTCGATGAGAAATCAGAGTAGGAACTCTGAAATTGCTGACGCGGTCCATCATCCTGTCGTCCCCCTTGACGGGACGAGTGCTGCACCAACGTCCGCAGTAACTCGGTTTGCTCGTCGCGCGAGCCGAGCACTGCAGCGAGAACCTCCGCGAGACTCCTGGGGAGTGTGGTTGGAGGTGGTGGAGGTGGTTGCGTCTGAGGCGTATTCTGCCCCGGGGGTGGTGTGTCATCCCCCTGTCCTCCACTAGATCCTCCCACCTCTGAGGCTGTACGAGTACGCACCATACTGCAATATAATAAATAACACGGTAAGTCCCATTGCCTCAAGTTTATCCTCCCTTAGATATGCGGTAGACAATAATAGACGATGCATGACATTTACATATATTGATAAAGCACAAACTTTATACAAAATATATCATCTCAAGACCAAGTTTACAGTAGTAAACCCAAAATGATGGACTCCCTTTATGGAAACACATCTCTACCATACTTGGCCTTCCTGACATGTCATACTCATCTAGTTAGCTAGACACCACAACCATTACTCTTAATATGACACAAACATGGTCACAAAAGAGAAACACTAGCAACCATGTAACTATATGCCGCCCGGTGTTGGCGGAAGTGCTACCACATCTAACTTCAATACGCTCTACTCGACGTATTCAAGTTCCTCTGGGTCTTCTTCTTCTTCTTCATCTTCAGGGCTAGGCACCTCTGATACGGGTGCTGGAGTAGAAGTTGATACATCGTTCAACATCAACGTCTTCTTGGCAGCCATAGCTTGCCAATCTGCCTGTATCATAAACATCCCCCAGGCCTCATTCTCTTGCTGAGCCTGTTCACAGCTGGTCTTCCAGCTCTGAGCTTCTACTCTGGACTGATCCCTGTCTGCAGTCACCACGTTCAACTGTGTGTCCCGTTGGTGCCCATAAAGTAGGCTTGCCTCCAGATCAATATCTCTCTCTAGAGTCTCCTGGCGAGACGCGACCAAATCCATAACAGCGTCATGCCATTGATTCTCCCTAAGGTTCAAACGATGATTAAGAGGAGCCATCATATCCCTAAGTCCGTCATTTGCCCACTCAAAGTGATTTGCTCGCTTCATGGCTTGCTTCAGATTGTTTGTCAATTCTTTTATGCATGTCCTCTGATTACCCTTTTCGCGATGTGAGGCTGCTGCATACATCGCTAAGGCTGTTGCGGATGTTTCGCCATGCTCTCCCACCTCCGCAAGCAAGCGGGTTGCCCAGGCTTCAGAAGCTCTGCCGTTGACTGGAAAGAACTCATACGGAGTACCCACCAGATGACGGTAATGGAGTTTGCAAAACCTCCCTATGGCAACACTTGCGGCGTAGCTCCATGTTTCTTCTAATATCAATCCTTTGATCTTGATGGAGTATGGAGCCCATCCGAGGTGCGGTGGACCGGTAGGCACATCGACGTAGATGGTGCAACTCCACATACCGCCCTCCTGGAACTTCTTGCCCCAATAGCTAGGTAACACCAAATAGCCAAACTGGCCGAGCAACCGTGCAAACACGTCCGGAAAACCGGTGTGCCCGGTGCATGTTGAGAACACCCATCCATTAGGCAACTGAATTCTTGGTGCTGCCATCTGTGGACAAATATACCCGAATGTCAATACACCGTTTAAGTATTCGACCCAATCACTGGTGATGTGGGACAAAAAGAAATATCCATAATCAATTGGTTCAGTCAAAGCTGCAATCTGAAAATGAGTACAGTTCTGGTTTATCTGACCTATCTGCAGTAACCCGTAAGTTTCATACAGAAGAAGTCAGAACTAAACTTTATGTTGAATACAAAAATTGTAGTACACTTCAAAACCTTTCCAGATTGTACTCATACAGCCACTGTTGAACTAGTATGAACAATCTATACCAGTTTTAAGTTGACTCAAGGGTTCTGAAAATTTTGACAGAACCTCCCTTGTATATGGGCTTATCTCCACATTCTATACAGGTTCATCATGATAAGATATTGAGGTAGTGTCAAAATAAACATTGAGTAACATCGTGTTAACAATCCAGAACTAAAGAAGTTCCACCACGACAACCTTGTCATGAAGGTATTATGCATCAATTCACAATTAGGTGCAAACTGTTCCAAGTTCTGGACTGCAGGAACCAAATTTGCGACAAATGGAATTAGGCATAGCTACACCTAGATTCAGGTCAGGAGTGATAAATAAAGTTGATAGATGACTTCCTAAGCTTTCCAGAAATGTACATGCGTAACCATATCACTGTTCTGGATTAGGGGTTATAATTATCCAAACTCAACAGTAAAGCTGACTGGTTTGCATCAGCAGCCATGCAGTTTACTGTGCTGACTTCCCAATTTGGTTAAACTCCAATTAAAATCAGGAAGGACTCCCCAAAACAAACTCGTGAATCTCCACCTACCCTTCTCAAACATATATCCCAATAAGGTAGTGGATTTTTCTACAGTGAGTTATGGCAAGAATACAGAAACGGTACAAAGGTGGGTTCATATGGAGTAATTGCAGTAAACCCCAGTTTTCAACAGATTAACAAGCTTTTCTGTCTTTATGGTCAACGGAAAAGTTGGAGAGACCTTCACGAGCTTTCCATCCATGTAGGATACTCTCATGATATCTAATTGCTAACCAAGATTACAACCTGGCGAAGTTGAGCTACTTCTACCAGAAAACAAGAATCTTGGTTCTATCCACCTTATCAAGTCGAGCCCGAAATTATCAGTATCTGATAGTCGGACTTTCTCAAAACACAATGCAACCATTCTGTCGTTGGGGAGGGTCTAGTATCATGTTTGATACTGACGGTGCTACGTGCCTCACGAAAGGAAATTCTATCCGGTACATCCGGTTACGTCTATAGGTGGTTCCTATATCGTTCCCTCGCAAACGGCTTCTACACGGGTTGCTACCGGAGTTAGGTTACCTGCAGAAGACAAACAATCCCCTTTCACACCTTCGCACCTCAAGGGCGGCACGGGGAAACACGGCAGGCAGTCACAATAATATATAACTAAAAGTAAATACATACGACTCTGGCGTGAGTCGTCCTCGAGCGAGGCCATGTCTCGAGGTACATGGCTGTAAATACGTCTGTACAGCAAAGACTCCCGTACGATCCGGTTTATACACGCTCGGGCATACGTGTTCGCATGTTCTCATAGATATGAGAACATACTATCGGGTTACATACCACCCGACGGGCTTTCCCTCTAACTTTGTGTCACGCTGGGGTACCGCGTGTCATATGTTCTTAGAAACATGGAAAGTTTCAAAGACTCATATTGACTTTCCGTGCCAAGCCACGGAAATTTCACATACCACCTCTCGTATGCTGAGCTTACCGAGATTGATCCGCTCTCGGTGGCGTACCTTACCTCTTACCTGATGTCGGAGCGTCGTTACAGAATATAATAACACATAGTTAGTTTACCACCTTTATATCTTATACTAATAATACTCCTTATAACGGCATATAACTAATTCCTCACTCAAGTTCCTAATTTTTGAAAATATGTTCTTTTCCGGTACACTGTTCCCAACGAAGCTCTGATACCATGTCTGTGGGGACCGGAGTCCACACATCCGAGGATCTCATTGGGTGGTGTCGTGCGATGCGACACCCAACAGTTTACAAGAATAGAACCAGAATAAAGTACAATACCAAGTCTTTTATTTACTACACAGCGGAAGTTTTCACAATACTAGCGGATGTAAAGAAATATATACATACCATAGCTACGCTCTCAGCACTAGCTATGCAAAAAGCAAAGTTTTCCATGCCAGGGATACTTTGCACTAGCAACACTCAAACTATGGCGGCGTGCAGGGTTCCCACTCGGCTGTACAACCTGGAGGGGGTGTTGCCTCATCGTCAAACCCATCCTCAATAGGGTAACCTGCAAAAACTCGTTAACTGCAAACGTGAGCTTAAGGCTCAGCAAGGCTTAACCGTCTCACTAGACAGATGCACGGGGACACTAAACATAGGTAAGGAATAGCAAAAATAACTCGCCTACAAGTGGATCCTTATAACCAAGTTTTAAGTAGCAAATGACATTCTCTGAGCACGGCACATCATGGGCTCCACAATCAAACAAGAAACGCTTTACCGATGATATGACATGCCCAAAGCACATAATGCTATTACAGCTAAAGTATGGGGAAATTGTAAATCTTTAGTTATACTATCTCTAAACCAAACAAAGTTGCAAAGTAATTATAATTCAATATCATATGACTTTCCCGACTTCTTTAGTATTTACTACGTCACGACACAGTGAACAAGTGGTACTCTATTACTGCGAGGGACAGTGATTGCAATCAGGACTCACCCGGACAACACGACACATACGTCGTTCGGAGGTGTCAGCGAGCACACCCGTACCTACATAACACTTCAGTACTAGGCGTATATGGCAACCTTTCGCAAGACACTCAAATGCCGAACCGGTCGATCCGTCACGGGCAGGAGGTCCCTGCGTGGGGCGTACTCTGACGTGCCCACCAGCGGATTTACACCTTGCTACCCTCAACCCACACCTATAAAACGGAACGGTATGCCTCGACACCCAAGTGACCAAGCTACGTCAGTTTATTGGATTCCATATGTCCATTATATTGCCGGTACAATTCAAGCTTGTCCAGCGGGGCCGCATACGGACGGGCCTTAATCAACACAGGCAGGGCTATGCGACCGAGACTCAATTCTCGCCGCTTCCTATCCATTCCCTACCCGGTCTCAGTTTCATTATATTAAGCCATTTTCTATTCAACCAATCCTGTGAGATACATCTCTCGCGAGTAGATTCCAACTACTCGACTTCTACCGGATTTCCTATGCATTAGCAAAGCAGTTACTATAGGTCAAACTGTAACTCGTGCCAAATAAACCCCTGGGATTTTTGGTCATGCAAGTGGAGTATCATTCACCCTAAACGTAATGCACAATTCATATACTATTCATCATAGTGATAAAGCAAAAGCTCATAAACGGCTTAAATGCAAACCGGGGCTTGCCTTGTTGCAGGTCAGGTTCTGAGTTAAAAATTGGAAGGTTCTCTTCCAAGGCTTCTGGCTCCTCCTCGACTTCGGTCACTATACGATATGCAGATAACATGGATATATAAATGACTTTGAAATTTATTTATTTTAAGACCATAAATTAATTCATGGTGATCACTATATGACAGGGACCTTAATTGGCTTTGGAATTTCGATGGTAGATACTAGGGAATATGATCAAAGCTCTTGCAAAGAACAGGAGATGATCATAGCAGATTGTGGTCTCCGAAAGTATGGCAAGCAAACCAACTTCCAAAAATTTCCGAGAGGAAACTGTAGCTTGAACCTAGCTAACAGTTGATAATCAAGATGGAGGGAGTGGTTCTGGTCTTAGCAAAATTTGTTTCATAATTTTCTAAGCTGTGGGGAAGGAGTTATTGTATTTCTAATTCGGCAAGAATTTCTGGATTTACTTTATAATTGAGTTTCGAGACATTAAATCAATATTTGGTTTGTAACTGATTTAGGACTAGTATAGTAGGTTAATTAAATCCAAGACTTTAACAGGAGCTAGGGTATGACTAATGGAAGACTCAGTAAAATTTTGGGACCTAATAAAGCAACCTAATAGCTGTGAAAATTCAATAACTGAAAAAGGAAATTGAATTATCCAGAGAGTTAAACAGGTGTTATGGCTCCCAAACTTTGCCTGATAATCAAGAATAGGACAATAAATTTAATGCGAATTTTGGGGAATTTTCCCATGGATATCTTGTCTGGAAAAATTGCATTTGCATTAAGAAAGATCATTTTCTACAGAATTTAACTCTGAGTTCCACAGAACCTAATTGGTATTGACAGAAACTAGAGCTCAAGAGCTTTCGAACAAAATTTGTTTGAAGATTTTTGGAGTATCCTACAGAAAGTTATGGATTTTTCTAAGTTGGAGTCTAATCTGGAATAATTTCCTAATTTGATTTAACTCGTGGGCCCCACTGTTTTAAAATGAACCAATAGTATTTAAGCCACACGGGGGCCACAGATTCCCACCGCGTAGCCACAGCAAATCCCGTGGCCACACCTGATCCGACGGGATTTACCGCCGCTGACACGCGGGACCCGCCGCGTCGTCTTCTACCTCCCGACGCGGGCGGCGCGCGGGGCTCCCGCGGCGGTGCTCTCCGGCGAGCCTCGCCGCCGGCCAATCCAACGCACTAGATTCGCGGAAACTTGCCGCCTGGGGGTTTTTGGGGTCGCTGAGCACGATGGTGAGGTCAGTGGGTCTTGAAGCTCGCCGGAAAAGGTCGTGCGACGGCGGTGGCGGCGATGAGCGCTCGGGCATCATAGAACTCTCTATAGAGTAGCTCAAATCACTTGGGAATTGCTCCAAAACCTTCCTGGGATGATGGAGTTCAAGGATATGGGCGCAGAAGGGGAGTGAGTTGCCGGGAATCATGAGTTCGACGGTGAACCGAGGTTTTCTCACCGGCGGCGAGCAAAACTCGAAATTCAGAGCCGTTGCTTGATGATCCTTAAAGGTTTTTGCTCAGACAGGATCGCTAGGGCCTATAGAAACTATCTCTAAGTAATTGCAAAGGATGATTGCTTGTCGAAAAGGAATTTGACATGAAATCATAGCTAGCTATCTACCCTCGGCCGTAGAGGAAACGAACAATATCTTGCTCAGGCTTCAACGATAAGGGAAACGGTTTGTACCATGAGCTAGAGTTTGATCAGGCGCACCTTTTTGCTCTTTGGAGCTAGGCTTGAAACGGCGCGGAACGGCGGCACGCCGCGGAGCAGTGGCGAGCGGCGGCGATGGCGCGCGGCGGAAGAATTGTGGCGAGGCAATGGAGCTATGATCGGGGATGAGGATTAAAGGGGGCTTCGGCCGGCCTTTTATAGGGCCGCGGCGAGCAGGCAGGCTGCTCGCTGGAGCTGCATGCGCGCGCGCGGTGTCGAGCGGGGGCGCGGCGGTGCAGAGGTGTCGGGGTTGAGCTGATCCGTTTAAAAGGGGAGCTGACATGTGGGGCCCACTGTCCAGTGATTCTCCCCACAGCTCAGTTACTAATTCATTTAAAAATAGAAGATCAACTCCAAAAATCATGAAATTTTGTGGAGATGGCAAATGAATTATTCTGAACACAATGGTGAACTCAATTCTTATGTTTAAAGAAGTTGGAGAAGAATTAAAAATTCAGATTTGAATTTGATTCAAATTTGCTAAGCACCTCAATAAAAATAGTAGATGAGTTTCTAAAATCTTGAAACTTTGTAAGCATGCTATTGAGGAATTTAGGACCTCATGGAAAAATTTAGAGCCCTTAATTTGAATATTTGGTTTAGAGCTTATTAGGGCTTCATTGTGCATTGCTTACTAATCCTTATCCAAAAATTCTTATTCTTAAAAGGTGAATAGAATATAATTTGGATTCATGGTGAAGTCTAATACCTATGATAAAAGAATCTAACAAAGAGTGCAAGATAAGTTTTGGATGGCATAGTTCATGTGTACCATTATATTGGAGATCCAAAATAGTTGATCACAAAACCCATATGAACTTAACATGCCATAAAAGTGGGGTTTTACATGGATGCACGTGGAAAATGAACTAAACATAGAAGCAAGCTAGTTCATGGGCAAAGGCCGAATGAATAACTTGAATACTTTGTTCGATACTTAAGGAAGTGAAGCACGGGTTTTACCGTGAGAAAGAGCTTGTGATGGCGATCCCTTTTGCTATTGGAGTCGATGCGTGACACCGCTTGTTGATGGCTGGCGACGGTGGAGCTGAGGTGACGATCGTCCCCAACTCCGGTGGCGTCCGCGAAACTGAGGAATACCACGGATTTAGGTCAGGAAATGTTGAACCAACAGTTGGAGAAGGTAGAGCAACGATCTGGTTTACTTTTTGATGCTTGGAGCTCGATCAACTGAGGGCTAGAACGGCCAGATGAAGTGGAGAAGAGTAAGGCGGTCAGTGATGGCGCCGGTGGTTTGTTTTTGGAAGAAATGGTCGGTGAACGTCGAAGGGGAGTCATCTGAAGCTTAAGTAGAGTGGAGAGGTCAGTTTAGGCCATGCAGCTGCTTGCTTTGCATTCCCATGTTGCGGTGGTGAGCTCTCCCAGCGTGGAAGCGCGGGGACAGCCGTAAACAGAGAGGCTCCGTCGGTTCATCGAGTGGGAGAGGCTGACAGTTGTTCCCACAGCGCCCATCCTCATCCCTTCTCGGGAACTTTCATTCCTCTACCAACATTTGTCCAAAAATTCCAGATTTTTGTGGAGAGGTAAATTCAAATATGGAGATTCAGATTCTGAAATTGGATTACAAATTTGGACAGATTTCATGTGAAATTCAAATTCAAATTTGAATTTCAATAGAATTCAATGTACCCATTGAATTAAATAGAAATAGTGCTCCAAATATTATGAAAATTTGTAGGGGTGCTATTTGGAATATTTGGAAGCTAATGGTGAGCTCAGATTTTTATTTTGGCAAAGTTTGAACATGAGATAAATTTGAATTTTTTTTATTCTATTAATTGAGGTTTAAATTGGTTTGAATTTTTCAGATTATATTTGATTTCTTTTTCCCCTCCAAATTTCAATATCTCCCATCTGAACTTTGCATTTTTAATTTATGGCTTTTACACTGCAAAGAAACTTGTGTATATCAGAAACCACAAATCCAATGTCCGTGCAATTTTCATAGATGATAGAAAATCGAGTTGTGAAGACAACCAAAAAAGAATCATGTCAATTGGATCTGTAAAACTCGAGTTATAATAAAACCACCGAAGAAAGGTAGTGCTGTGTAGAAACTCGACGAGAAAGACTTGACGAAAACAAGTCGAACGAACAAGGCACAAAAGTTCCTTCAAACAACAAATTTTACTGATCAAAACACAATAGAAACAGCCCCAAAGTCTTCTACCACGAGCTCTGGCCTCCCTTGCTTATATAACCAGCCCGAAGGCCAACTCAACTGAAACTAGGACTCTAATCCTACTCAATTCACTAATCGAAACTTTCCATAACTGCTCAAGACTATTCTATACGCAGATAGAAGCATTCTTAAAACTTCCAAACACCTTAGGATTGTATCCCACATTCCTAAAACAACTCAAATTTGTGACCCGCACAAAATCCTATCATAACCAACTCAAAACTTTCCATATTTGAGTCAATCATGACTTAGCCGCAGCCTCAGTCTATAACCTATTCGGTTAGACCTTTTCCACCAATTCATTACGTCCACATCTCTTCATCACGCCCTGAAACCATGTAGCTACGTCCATGCACTTTTTGCACATGTGCAAACATCTTCCAATAATGTCCACTATACCTTCATATGCATTGTTCTTGATTCAAACATGTTGTGCAACCTCCCGATCAACTCAACCACAATTCCTCCTGAACTAGGTTGTTGAACCTCATCATCTCCTAAGACTAGTTCAATGGATCCCGTCACTAGCCATGTCTTGAACTTAAGCAACACCTGCACATGAATAAACAACCAATACTTCCGAGCACAAGTCCTCGACTTGGCTCTCGTTAGTTCTGATAACCACAACACCTAACGTGAGCACCTCAGATAAGTATGTTGCAAACCTTAGCAAAAAGATATCAACCATAACCACCAAAACACACAAAAACTTAGTAAAATAAAACTAAGAAAACTTCCTATAGATCTAAAACAAGTTCAATTTATTTCAAATTAAAAGCAAAACCACTACGATCAAGCTCTGAACCTTGCCAAAGCTAACCGGACCTTGAACCGGAGCTTACCAAAACTAACAGAATCTAGCAACGAAACTTACCAAAGCTAGCAGGACCTAGTGCCAGAGCTAACCAAAGCTAGTCGAACCTAGCGTCGGAGCTTACCAAAGCTAGTCAGACCTAATGCTGGAGCTTACCAAAGCTAGTTGGACCTAGACAAAGAAGTCGAACCTAGCCAAAGCAAGTCGGACCTTACGTTGGACCTTGTTGGAGCTACCCAAAACAAGCCAAACCTATCGTCGGACCTTGCTGGAGCTTGGACCTAGAGTCTGACCTTGATGATAAAGGTGTTTTTGTAGTATTCAAAACTTTTATCGCCATAGCCAATGTATTCAACACACATATCTCTCACAATCTCCCCCTTGATGAATGCATTGGCAACACCACTTAAATTCCGAACATTGGCTTATTCACATGAAAAGTTTTGAAAACTATTTCTCCCCCCTATACTTATTTCTCCCCCTTGCATACTTCACCCCCTTTGACAATGTATTCAGCAAGGTACAAAATAGAAATTTTAATTTGTTATGAGCACGTTCTATCATATACATATAGAACAAAGCTCATCCATGTCATACTATAAAGTAACTTACACTATCACAATAATAAGGTACATAAAGTAGTGTAAGCCATGCTAGAGATGAAATGTAATTTTCAATTTAAGCAAGTCATGATCTCACAAACATAAATATTTCAAAACCTGAAGGTATGATACTTGTTGCGGCAATTTTTTTTAAGCACTAATTTTGATCATACGAAATTTGCAAGAGATTATATGCGCATATGCCTTATTCTTACCAACCAAGCCAAGCCTATGTCATTTGACAATCAGAAGCTTAAGGACATGGTTTTAGTCATACACAACTTCTTCCATGTTTATATCTAAGTGCAATGATAAGCCATCTCAAAAGAAGAAGTGTGATGCATGCATACTCTCTTCATCTTCTCTCATTTTTTTCATTTGAACAGAAAAGCTCAACATGTGGATAATTGATTGATTAATTTTTATTATTAAAAGCACTTGTGAGCATGCAACAAGTTCAAAACAGCAAGAAGGTTCGATCATGACCAGATCTAGTATAAGTAATTATTCCAATTACTAGTCATGGCAAAAACTACAAAACGAGTAATGTAGTAAGATCTTTCAACATGTAAAATAAAGCACAAAGTCATATATGTATGAAATACTATGCTCATATTATTTTTAAATTCAGATCCCAAATTGGAAAGCCCCCCCTCAATTTAAGCCACGAGGATGCATAACCCCAATTTCACTACAAATGTAACAAAAACGAGTGAAATCCAAAGGTTTTGTAAAAATGTCCATCAATTGTTTTTCGGTATCTAAATGGTGAAGCACAATGTTTCCTTTTTCAACATTATCACGGAGAAAGTGATACTAAATGTCAATGTGCTTTGTTCTTGAGTGTTGCATGGGGTTTTTAGCAATGCGAATGGCACTAGTGTTGTCACAAAACAGTGGAACACTATTTAGATCAACCCCATAGTGCTTAAGTGTTTGAACAATCCAAAGATTTCATGAGCAAGCACTAGCAGCAGCTACATATTCACATTTGGCTATGGATTGTGAAACTGAGTTTTGTTTTCTAGAGGACCAAGCAACAAGTGAATTACGATGAAAATGACAAGAACCGGAAGTACTTTTCATATCAATCCTACAACCCCCAAAATAAGCACCCGTAAAAGCTTTCAAAGAAACAGTTGAGGAAAAGGGAAGAAAAATGCCAAATTCTTGAGTTCCGTGTAAGTATTTGAGAATTCTTCTGATGGCTTGACGATGTGAAGCATGTGGAGAAGCTTTAAACTGTGCATGAAGACATACGCTAAATTTTATGTTCGTTCTTGATGCCTTGAGGTACAAAAGTGACCCGATCTTGTTTCTATATTCTTTTTTATCCACGGGTTCACCATCTTCATCAAGTTGAAGTGTTGTTGTTGTTCCCATTGGAGTCCGAAGAGGCTTGCTTTTGTCCATGTTGAAGTGCTTAAGAAGGTATCTTGTGTACTTCGTTTGATGCACAAAGGTTCTCTCCTTAGTTTGCTTGATTTGCAGCGCCAAAAAGTAAGTGAGTTCACCCATCATACGCATTTCAAATTCTGAACTCGCTATTGCTGAAAACTTGGACAAAAGATGAGGAGAACCACAACCAAAGATAATATCATCCACATACACTTGAACAAATAATGAGTCATTGCCATGCTTAAGTACAAAAATAGTTTTATCAACCTTGCCCATGGTAAACCCCTTTTCAAGTAAGAATGTTTTTAACCTATCATATCATGCTCTAGGGGCTTGTTTGAGACCGTATAAGGCTTTGAACAGTTTGTAAACATGATTAGGAAAATTTGGATTTCAAAACCTGGTGGTTGCTTGACATAAACCTCCTCATCTATATAGCCATTTAGAAAAGAACTTTTAACATACATTTGATATAACTTGAAACCTTTAGATGTAGCAAAAGCTAACAAATTCTTATGGCTTCTAATCCAGCAACAGGAGCCAAAGTTTCATCAAAATCTAGACCTTCAATTTGTGTGAAACCTGAGCAACCAACCTAGCCTTATTCCTAATCACAACCCCATCCTCACTTTATTTATTTTTAAACACCCATTTAGTTCCACTTAAAGTGTGATCTTGAGATGGAGGTACAAGTTTCCAAACATTATTTTTTCAAAATTTTCTAACTCTTCTAGCATGGCAATAATCCAAGATTCATTAGTGAGTGCGTGTGATATAAATTTGGGTTCAAAAGAAGCAACAAAATAAGAATGAGCATGAGAATTGGGGTCGGAAAACCTGGATCTTGTAACTCGTTCATGCAAGCTCTCAATTATCTATTGTGGTGGATGATTCTTGTTAATTCATAGAGGAACAGATGTCTCAGAAGCTTCTTCTTCATAAAGTTCATCACAGATTAATGAGCTTGTGACTTGTGGACGATCAAGACCAGCAGAGATGGTAGTCAGAGCTTTTTCATAGTTCAGAGCTGGACACGTGTCAGCTTCGGAACTATCAGGCAATATCACCGACTCTTCTTCTTCTTCGGAAATACCCTCCCCCTGAAGATATGGATCCGGACCTGCAATGATTGAGCTTGTACATGTGCTAGCTTCATCAAAAGACACCTCACAAGTCTCCACAATTTTGATAGTGTCAAGTAAAAGCACACAATAGCCTCTAGTATGAGATGGATAAACAAGAATCATGCCATCAACTGATCTAGCTTCAAATTTATCAAGATTACCATATTTCTTAACAAGGCATTTACAACCAAAGACCCGAAAGTGTGTGAAACTAGGACTATGTCCAAACCAAAGTTCATATGGTGTTTTTCCAAGCTTAGCACGCAAGAAAACACGATTGGAGACATCACAGGCGATTGCAATTGCATCTGCCACAAATTATCTAGGAGTTTGATATTCATCAAGCATAGTCCTAGCCATCTCAACTAAGATTCTGTTCTTTCTCTCTACAACACCATTTTGTTGAGGTACATAAGGTGAATAAAATTGATGATCTATTCCATTTTCACCACAAAAGTGATCTAACGATTGATTTTTAAATTCGGTTCTGTTATCACTTATAATTGCTTTTAAAGATCCTGGGTGAGCAGTTGATAATCTAAGAAATAAAGTTCTAAAGTGACTAAAAGCTTCATCCTTAGATGCCATAAAGTAAACCCAATAATATCTAGAATAATCATCAACAATCACAAGAACATACCATTTACCTCCGAAGGATTGAACACGTTAAGGTTTTATGTTGTCAAGGTGCAAAAGTTGACCCAGTTCAGTTGTCATGATCATTGTGAGAGAAGTATGTGAACCTGCAACCATCTTAGCATGTCTACAAGAAGGGCCCACAATTTCTTTGTACCCTTTAAGCTTAGGTAGGCCACCTATGTGATCAAGAGCACTAACACGCGTTAGATGATAAAAGATTACGTGACCAAGTCTACGATGCCAAAAATATAAGTCCTTTGAATCATTAGCAACTGGGCACCTATGCTTAGAGGAAGAAATATCAAAATCAGCTTTAAAAATCTCTTCCAATCCTAGATATGTTAAAAATAAGCTCACTATTTGAATTTACAACTTTGCAGCAAATTTTAGTGAAAATAATTTCCAAATTTTCATCTAGCAATTGTGAAACAGAAAGCAAGTTGTATTTCAAATTTTTAACAAGTGCCACATCCTTCAAAGTGTAGTGATCATTTACTCTAACCAAACCCTTAGCAATCATAGGAGCTGATGAATTATCGGCAAAAGTAACATTCTCTACACGTGACACAAAAGAGAGGGAGGAGAACCATTCTTTGTTACCGGTCATGTGGCGTGAGCAACCTGAATCCACAGTCCAAATGTTTTCCTTCCTCAAGTGTGTAACCTACATAGAAGAACAATATGTCGATGACACAATACTGGGGTTAGTCAAAAAGCATTTAGCAATCCAGTACTGAGTCACACGACGTGCAGCAGGAAAAACACGCGAAAGCTAAGATAAAACAACAGGTTTATGAGTCAAGGGTTGAGATTTTTTTGTTCTTAACTACTGACCTATAAGGTTCTACTTGTGTAGCACAAAAACCAGTAGCTCTGGAGGCAAAAACAGAAGGTTCGGAGGTATACTTTGAATGTTTTTGACTCATAACAGCAGGTTGCATGTTCATAACATTCAGTTTAGTATGTGCAACAAATTTTGCATGAGAGTTATAAGATCTAGCTTGCATCTTTCTTTTTTATATTGTTTAGCTAGTCTATAAAAAAAATCTATGACATGACCATCTCTACCACAATAGGTACAATGAAATTTAACTTTGTGTTCGTGTCTAGTTGAGCATGCAATATGTTTATTTGAACCCGAATGTGACAACACCCCTGAAGATTTAAAAACCACCTCTTTTGGTTTAGGAACTGTTTTAATCAAACCACTTCCTAATGACTTTACAATTTTAGGTTGATGTGCTTTAGCATCAGCATGAGAATCAAAACCTAAACCAGTTTTATCGTTGCAAGATTTGGATGAATTCAGTAGCAAGTTTAGATTTTTGTTCCCAATACAAAACTGTTCTAGTGTCCTATTCATGTCATCAAATTTCTTAGACAATTCTAGGCAGTTTTACATGAAGTTATTCCTTTTAATTTGCAATTAGAACAATATTTAACTTCAAGGGAACGTAAAGCATTGTTCAGCATTGAAATTTCATTCATAGCTTCTTTTAGTTTATTTTTCAAGATCATTACAGGTAGAACAATGCAAATCAAATTGTAGAACAAGAAGCATCTTTTGGGTTTCTGTCATTAAGTGCAACAAGCTTTTTGTTCTTTTCAATCTCTAACTCAAGTTTATCAAGAGTGGAGGAGTGTGCACTTCTTAAGGAGGACAATTGTTCATATATTAAATCGCATGAGGAACAAGAATCATCAATAGGAATCAAGGTTTCCAAACGATTAATTTCAGATTCTAGTGACTCAATTTTAAAATCATTTTCCCTAAACTTTTTGTCCCTTTTCTTAACAATAACACTTCCGTGGGAAATAGCATCACACATTTCATCAGAAGTAGGACATACCTCAAAATTGTCACTGTTGTGTTCTGCATCCTCCATACTTGATCTTGATTTTGTCTTGCCCGCCATGAAGCACAAGTTGGCCAGATCGTCATCATCTTCATCACTTCCAATATCTACATCACTTGAACTGAGCTCTGGAAGTGCGGTGATGAAGCTGTTTATCATCTTGCGTCCTATGGAACCCTCCTTTTTCTTGTTGGAGTTTCCAGAGGTAGTGTTTACCTTGTTCTGCTTTTCTTCACGGGCAGTAGGACCTGAAAGGTTAAGGCATTCTATACGAGAGTGTCCTATATTACCACGTTCAAAGCACCGTTGAGGTCCGAAGCTTACTCTCCTTCTAGTTCTCACATTTTGCAATGCTTTTGAGAACCGAGTAGAGATGAGTGCTCGCTCTTCTTCTGGAAATTGTTCAATCTGTTCCAGGGTTAGTGAAGACAGCAAAACAAGTTTATTGCTAGATGAAGATTGGCCGGATCTAGGCATATCACGTTGAGAAACAAATGCTACAGACTTGTTGGGGTTCTTACTTGTGATTATGTCACACACCAAAAACTTAGTAAAAGAATACTAAGCAACATTTCCATAAGTGTAAAGCAAGTTCGAAACATTGTAAGATAAAAGCAGAAACACTGCGATCAAGCACCGGACCTTGCCAAAGCTAACGGAGCTTGAGCCAGAGCTTACCAAAGCTAGTACAACCTAGCGCCGGAGCTTACCAAACTAGAACAACTTAGCACCGGAGCTTACCAAAGTTAGTCGGAACTAGTCAACCCAAAAGCAGGAGCTAGATAAACATGTCGGAGCTAACCAACATAAGTCGGACCTAACAAAACATATCAGAGCTTAACAACGACATGCCAGAGCTATCAAAGACCTGCTAGAGCTAAAAACAAAGTTCATCGGAGCTAGAGTCAGACCTTGCTAGAAAGATGTTATGACAACATTCAAAACTTTTATTGTCAAAGTCAATGTATTTAGCACACATAGGTCTCATAGTCTCCCATATTCCTATTTGTATTTGTGACTTTATTCTTAATAAAGATGTTATTTTTAGTCTTCCATTGTTCATATACTTGGATGAAGCGTTTCTTGTTTGATTCTGGATTCCATGTATGTGGTAGGAGTAGTATTTATGATTATGCTATACCATTATCATTATATCATTATAAAAACTATAAACCTCCACTATAGTCTAGTTACCTATGATATGATTATGTTAACATGAGTCACTTGTGCTATGAATTAACATTGGTTCAACGATGATTTAGTTGATTGCCATAGGATGGCTTGTGCCTAGGCTCTTAAGGAAATTACTTAATATGCTAGCATGAGGCTAGGATAGAGAGTAGCGTTGAATGTCTCGTATGCCCACGGATTGATGAGGTAGGCAGTAGGTGGTGACAGCCCTATCTGTCCTTTGTAATCTTCCACGTTCGGCTATGCCACAAGCTCTTGGCGGAGCTGTCCTAGTATTGCGAGGGGTAAACCCGTGCCCGGTGTGTTAATCCACTTCGCGTAAGAATTCATAATTGATGTGATCATTGGTAAATAACCTAGGCTATGTATATGTAGATTAGAAGCATTGTAGGAGTCCTACCTAGTTCTTAGCCTATTCCCTCTTGTAACACCCACTATTTATAAAAAAATTGTAAAATGAATTTCTCATGAGATAAAAACATTTTCTTAGGAATAAAATTCATATAAGGCAAGTTACATCATGTTTGAATGTTTGTGTGAATTTTTGAAAACTCAAATTCGCTAGAAATTTGGTTTACAAATTCAAAGTATAAAAGAGAAGAAAAAGAAAACAGAAAAGAAAAAGAAAAAGAAAAGAAAAAGGAAAACCCCTCCCTGGGCCGAAATCCTGCCCCGGCCCACTTCCCTCCTCTCTCCCGTGCCGGCCCGGGCCCGCACCCCCTCTCTCCACTTCGCTGACAGACCGGCCCCGCCTGTCAGAGCTTCATTCGACCTCCCACCGCACCAGCGCCGTAACGCACGCGAGCGTTACACCCCGCCGCCCACTCATTTTCCCCATCTTCATTCCCGGCCGTTTCTCCCTAATCAAGAGGCGCATCGTGCCCATGATGGCCGCCGACCGTTTCTACTCCGGACCCCCTATAAATACCGGCCGTCCCCCCCTCAATTTCCTCACCCCGACAATCTCAAACCCTAGCCGCCATCGAGGTCAGTGTTGGCGATCGCGTTCCCGTCGGTTCTTTCAATCTCCATCCACGACACCTTGTCTAACACCTTTGCCGCATCCCCAGGAGCTTGCCAGACAACTTCGTTTGGGAATATCGCCCCTGCGTCACCGACTTCATCGGGCGCTGAGGAGCACCGCCGCCGTTCATCATCATCGACCCACCTCCGATCAATTTCCGGCCTCGTGACAACCCTCGGTGAGACCCCCTTGCTCCCCTCTCCAATTTGCGCTAGTTGAATATACCCTGTAGCCTCTGCGGCGTGGTTTTTGGCCGCCTCCGGCGAGCCCGCCGCCGCGCGCGCGTCACCGCCGCCGCGCACCTCCGCCCGACCCTAACCGGTGCGATGTGGCTCAATACCCGTCGTCCATTTTAAACCTACAGCCAAGATTAGAACACCTCGTACCCCTTCGGTACATTAAATCTTGGCCATCCGTTTTAAAACCAACGGCCCACATTCAAATCACTTTTCCCGCTGCCTGTTTTGCGCCCAAGCCCCTGGAAACTTGCAGGCTACCCACTGGGTTCCTCTGGAATTCAAGTCTAACCCCTAGAAATGCCAAACTAGCCCTTGGACTTTCTAGAAATTAGGAAAATATTGGTTAAATTAATAAAAAGTTTTTTAAAGCTTCTGGAATATTATAAAATAGCAAATAAATTCTGGAAAATTGTAGAATAATCCCTAAGCTTAATAAAAATTAGTTTTAGCAATCGGAATAGTTCTGTTTTTACAGAAAAGCCCCTGTTAGTTCTAGAAATTAAATAAAAGTCCTTAATTTGTATAAAATAATTATAAAAACAGATTTAAATATGTTTTATTTAATTTTCATTTCTGTATTATTTTTATTAATTCATTTAAATTGCTGAAATAGTCGTAGAATACTTTTTAAGTATATTTAGTTCATAACAATTGTTTTGCACATAGAAATAATTAATAAAAATAGTGTAAAAATTGTAAAATTTACATTATTGATTATAAATATAATTTAAGCTTATTTGAAGGATAAAAATTTCTAGAAAATAATATTAGGTTTCTAATAAATATAAAAATGGTATAAAAATCTCTAAAAATATAATTTACACAATAAATTTCCTTTGACTCTAATTTCTCATCAATTGATTTATGCCTGTAATTGAAATAACCATAAAATCACTTTTGCGTAGGAAATTGCGTTTATTTGAATTGTTCGCATCTCATTGTGTTCTTATTGTATGCTATTTTTCATGCATCGTCGTAATTTAGAGTCAGGGCTAGAATCCACTTTTAACCTGCAAGAGCAACAATTTCCCGTCGACCCCGAGGCACAATTTGGAGGCAAGTTCCTTGACCATCTTGCACCCTTTTTGTTAAGTTTTAGTTAGTTGCATGCTAAATTAAAATATGAATCCTATGTTATGTTTTCCTAGATTTTCAACAATACTCCTTGTCAACATGGTTTGGGTATTTTTCTATTAAATTAGTTTACGCTTAGCCATGCTTAATTGTAATATGATCTATTTATCTACAATATTTTCATTTGATGTATTATGATACATGAATTGATGGCTATAATGGAATTTAGTAGATAGGAATCTGATAGGAGGTTTTGTATGGATTGGTGCATGCGTGCACAATACCTTGGTTTGGGGCTTGACACCTATCGGATTCTAAGGACCGGTTTATGGAAGAAGTTGCTAAGCCTTTTAGTATCACAACAGAATTGTATATGGGACAACTTGGGTTAGTAATTTGGTCTCTCTCTATGTAGCATAGGTAATTGATCGGGCGGGGAATGGGCTTTGACTTGGGATCTGCATGGCTCAAGAGGAGGCTTCTTCTGGTGGAGGGAAAACAGACTCCAGGTGCTGGAGCGGTGAAACCTTAGAGTACCCATTGCAAGTCGGGAGAACCATCGGAAACATCTCGTAGTGATCTCCTGGCCACACACCAACGGAAGTGTGTATTGTGGTTAGCTACCACAAGCATCACGGAGGTTTACATAAGTCCACCTGGCAACAGCGGACGAAATCACGAACCGTGGGTAAAGGATACACACTCTGCAGAGTCTTGTCAAACTATCTAGACAGCCGTGCTCACGAACACGAGCGTCTTGGAACCAAATTCATAATTAGCACATAGTTACATAATGGATGGTTTGGGTTTGGTCTTACCTAGATAAATTTTGGGATATTGGTTGAGATTTCACCTAGATCTAGGTGCTTAATAACATTTAAGAGTAGATTGTAACTGCTATAGTGCTTTACCTATTAATTTCCTTCCTTGTTGTGAACCACACATGTCATAACTTCCCAACTTGCGAGTATCGTTGGTACTCAAACTTGTTAGTTGCATACTTTTCCCCCCGAGTCTACGAAGACGCAGAGGTGGAGATCCAGGACTTCTACGGAGATCCCGAATAGATGTTCTAGGCTGGCACTCCCCCGTTCAACGCCTGTGTTTGGAGCCCTTTGTTATGTTTTAACGTTGCTTGTGTACTTTTATTTTAGACCTGGAAGGTCATTTATGTAATAAGGTGATGTACTCGAACATGGTATTTTATTTGGTATTTCACTTTCGTATACAGATGTATGAGTTGAACTGATCCTGGCATACATGTGGAAAGCATCTGGTTGTCTTCTTTTTACCAGGTGTGACAAAGTGGTATCAGAGTCGTGTTGCCCATAGGACGCAAGCCTAGATAGAAAAGGACGATTTAAGGACTTTACTATTTTCAAATATTATTAATTGTAAAATTTCTTTGTATTCATTACCTTGTACTTGTTTCACTTACTCCTTAATTTGATTTATTACTGGCACTCTTCTGTTTCAAAAAATTTAGATGGCCAACGTCAAGAGAACTGCTCGCATGTCCACTGGAGGCTATGTCCCTAACCGAAGGATTGCTGCCCGCCGTACCCCGCTCAACGATCCTCGACGTGCGGTGGTGATTTGTACTGATGGGAGAGCGGCAGGATGACTCTGACGTCGACTTCAAGCCATACTGCACGGTGTCGGCTACAGGCACGAGAGACTGGCACTCACCTACCTCTCCATCTGGATGCAGCGTCCCTACCGAATCGAGTGGTCATGCAAGCTGTTTGTCTACAATGGGGATGAACTACTCAAGGTGCACCGTACTCCTGCCGCAAGGAGCTACCGACGTCATGTTGGGCAAGATGTCAGTTGGGAGGCCATCACCTTTTACAGTCACACTTACCGCTACCAGCTTCAGAACTCGGTGCACGCCTACACTCCCTAGCGTCCCAGCGGCACTGGCAACTTCGTCACCAGGTACGTGGAGGGTGCCCTGACCCTTCCATAGACTCACCAGACAGTTGATGACATGGATCAGCATTCACCTCCACAAGGCTCAGCAAGAAATACAGGATGTCCATGACCTTGCAGCACACTATGAAAGGCAAGTGAGGAGGTACCGTCGAATCACCGACGAGGACCCAGATGGGTATTCCTCACACACCTCCACTTGGATCCCGGACTCTCCTGACCGCCGTGTCGGTCGTGGCGACACTAACTCAATGGACTAGTTTTCTGACGAGGAGCCAGATTCAGAGGAGCCTTCTGTTCCACAGCAGCCAGCCAACTCTCCTCTGCATGGCAACGAGTCTCATGGCAGCAACTCGGGATATGATGGAGATGATGATGAAGACCCAGACGAGGAGGAGTATCCCAAGGAGCGATAGTAGACTCCGACCTGCCCTACGACTCAAGATTAATACATTTACCCATGAGTTTTAATAAGAACGATGTAGTGACGATCTATGTAATCTTGAGTTGTATGATTTTGCTTTGAGAACTTGATTATCCATGTTTGAGTTTGCTTAATGAAATGACCTTTATTTCTCTTATTCCTTATTGATGCATATAGTGGGAAAGTCATATAGAATAGTTTCTCTGTTATCTCCTCATTCTATAACAATGCCCCAATCTTAGATGGCAGGAAGAGGAAGAGGACGTGGACGTGGTGTGCCACCCAATCTAGACAATGAAGTCTCGCTACCTCAATGGAATGGAAGGGGTGCCCTTGGAGCACCAGCTGCAAATCAAATGCAGCATATGATGGCTATGTAGCTTCAAATGATGCAAAACTTGACACAAATTGTAAACAACATGCAACAGGCTCAGCAAGCACCACCACCCCCTCCAGCACCACCACCACCACCCCCACCTCCAAGATTTTTCTTAAGAGATTTCATGAACACTCAACCTCCACGCTTTTCCAACGCCGTGGAACCTATGGATGCCGACGACTGGATCAATACAATTGAAAGTAAACTAAGGATTGTCCAATGCGAAGGAAGGGAAAGGGTGTTATTGGCATCACACCAACTCCATGGACCTGCAGCTGATTGGTGGACCGCTTTCACTGCAGCCCATAACAACCCAGACAACATCACATGGGAGGAGTTCAGAGAAAACTTCTACAATCATCACATGCCTGAAGGAGAAATTCAAGCCAAGCGTCTGGAGTTCCTAGAACTGATGCAAGGGAACATGAACATACGGGGGTATTTGAACAAGTTGACACAACTATCTCGGTATGCCCCTGGTGATGTGGACACTGATGCTAAGAAACAATTCTGTTTTAAGGAGGGACTGGACAAAGAAATGCAGTTGATAATGTCCTCCAGTGACTATGCTAGCTTCCAACATCTGGTGGACAAAGCTTTTACGATGGAATGAAAGAAGAAGGAATGTGAAGGAGAAGACCGCAAAAGGAAGATGATGATGGGGCAGTCTTGAAGCAACAATCGTCCTCACTTCAACCCACAGCAATCGGGACACATGAGCCGTCCCATGGGCAATAATCAAAGTCAGTGGTACATTAACAACTCTTCATTCAGACCTCAAGCGCAGTATGCTCACCCACAGTATCAGTAGATGCAACCGCAACGCCCTCAAATGTATCAACAGCGTCCTATGACTTCAAACCCTCGATCGACTGGGCAATCACAGCAGAATCAACAAAGAAACAAGACTCAAGACACCAGTGCCCGGGGAGGTTGCTATATATGTGGGGACAAGGGACACTACACCAACACCTGCCCGAAGAAGCATATGCAGCATAACCAGTCCAGAGGAAGGGTCAATCATGTTGTTTTGGAGGAAGCCCAAGACACATCAGATGTGGTGATTGGTACGTTCCCTGCTGATTCCCATCCTTCTATAGTATTGTTTGACTCCAATGCAACGCATTCATTCATAGCAAAAGAATTCATAAGAAGACATGGAATGACTATTACATTAATGACTCAAGTATTAGTAGTCAACTCTCCTTGAGGAGAGATGCTGACAAGGCAAGTATGCCCTAATGTAAGCATAAGCATTAGGGGGGTAGCATTCTTAGCAAACCTTATAGTGCTGGAGTCACAAGGAATAGACATTATTCTCGGAATGGATTGGTTAACCAAATACAATGGAGTGATCCACTGTGCCACCAGAACAGTATGCTTAACTCATACAGATGGCACAAATGTGGAGTTTCGTCCTGATCAAGCACCAGTTCAGAAAATACGACTCAATCAAGTTGAAGGATTACAAGAGATCAAAGTTGTTTGTGACTTTCCGCATGTGTTTCCTGAGGAACTACCGGGTATGCCCCCTGATAGAGAAATTGAATTCATCATTGAATTAGTGCCTAGTATAGCACCAATCTACAAGCGACCATACAGGATGGATGCTAAACAATTTGCAAAATTGAAGGATCATATCAATGAGTTTTTAGCAAAAGGATACATTTGTCCTAGTTCTTCACCCTGGGGACCTCCAGTGATATTTGAGCCCAAGAAAGATGGCACACAGAGGTTGTGTGTGGATTATCGCGCACTCAACGCAGTAACTATCAAGAACAAGTATCCTTTACCAAGAATTGAGGATCTGTTTGACCAGTTGAGAGGTGCTTGTGTGTTCTCAAAGATTGATCTGCGTTCATGGTATCACCAATTGAAGATACGACCGTCGGACATACCCAAGACAGTATTTGTTTTGAGATATGGATTATATGAGTATACAGTCATGTCTTTTGGCTTGACTAACGCCCCAGCTTAATTCATGTACCTTATTAATAAGGTGTTTATGGAATATCTAGATAAGTTTGTCGTGGTATTTATTGACGACATTTTGATATTCTCCAAAAGTGAAGAGGAACATGAGGAGCACCTAAGATTGGCCTTATAAAAACTTCGTGAACATCAATTGTATGCAAAGCTAAGTAAATGTGAGTTCTGGTTGAAGGAAGTGTCATTTCTGGGACATGTCATATCACAAGGAGGAATAGCAGTAGACCCTAGTAAAGTGAAATGTTCTGAATTGGAAAACAATAGAAAATGTTGGGCAAATCAGAAGTTTCTTTGGTATGGCTGGCTATTACCGCCGGTTCATCAAAGGATTCTCAAAAATATCTCAACTGTTAACAAAGTTACATGAGAAGGGAGCTGTATACAAGTGGACACCAGAGTGTGAAGCCAGTTTTACAGAGCTAAAGAAAAGGTTGACTACTGCTCCAGTGTTGATTATGCCTGATATGCAGAAAGAATTTGCAGTCTAATGTGATGCATCCGAACAAAGACTAGGATGTGTATTAATGCAAGAGGGACATGTAGTAGCTTATGCTTCACGTCAACTGAGAAAGCATGAAAGAAATTATCCTACTCATGACTTGGAGTTAGCAGCTCTAGTGCATGCATTGAAATTATGGAGGCATTATCTGATAGGAAAAAGAATTGAAATTTATACGGACCACAAGAGTTTGAAGTATATCTTCACCCAACCAGATCTAAATCTCAGACAACGTCTATGGTTGGAACTTTTCAATGACTTTGATGTCGGAATCAACTATCATCCTGGAAAAGCTAATGTGGTCGCATATGCGCTAAGCAGATCGGCTCAATGCAATAGCTTGGCACTAGAAGGTCAGCAACTGCAGTTATGTGAGGAATTTGCAAGGCTAAACCTTAGTATCGTGACTAATACTGAGGTAGGGTCTATGGAAGTAGATTCTACTTTGGAAAAGGATATTCGTGAAGGGCAAAAGAATGATAAGTGGATCCAGAAGATTAAGCAACTAATGAAAGAAGAAAAAGCACCGGACTTTAGAGAAGATGAACAGGGAACTCTATGGCTAGGGAAGAAGATATGTGTACCTGATATCAAGGAGATTCGAGGGCTGATACTGAGAGAAGCCCATGATTCGTCATATTCTATTCATCCAGGGAGCACAAAGATGTATCAAGATCTAAAGGATCGATATTGGTGGCATGGAACGAAACGTGATGTGGCGGAGTATGTAGCTCTGTGTGACACATGTCAGAAGGTCAAAGCAGAACATCAAAGACCAGCAGGGTTACATCAACCAATTAAAATTCCTGAATGGAAATGGGAAGAAATAAGTATGGACTTTATTGTGGGACTGCCAAGAACTCAGTCATGATACGACTCTATATGGGTCATAGTGGACCGTTTGACCAAAGTGGCTCACTTTATCCCAGTAAAAGAAAGCTATTTTGGTTCAAGATTGGAAGAACTATATATGGCAAGAATTGTATGCTTGCATGGAGTGCCGAAGAAAATAATATCGGATAGCGGTACTCAGTTCACTTCCAGATTTTGGCATGAGTCTATGGACACCTGCCTGAATTTCAGCTCGGCATATCATTCGCAAACTGACGGTCAAACAGAGCGCACTAATCAAATTCTTGAAGACATGTTGAGAGCGTGTGCTTTGAAAAAATAGTAGGAGTTGGAATAAGAACCTACCATATGCCGAGTTCTCCTATAACAATAGTTATCAAGCCAATTTGAAGATGTCTCTGTTTGAAGCTTTGGATGGACGGAAGTGCAGAACACCATTGTTTTGGAATCAAACTTGGGAAAGCCAAGTATTTGGGCCTGAAGTGTTAAGAGAAGCTGAGAGACATGTACAAGAAATCCAAAAGAATTTGAAGATGGCTCAGTCAAGGCAGAAGAGTTACGCAGATACTCGACGTCGTGATCTGTCATTTGAGATTGGTGATTTTGTGTATCTCAAGGTGTCACCAGTGAGAGGGTTAAGACGATTCAAAGTGAAGGGCAAGTTATCACCCCCGATATATTGGTCCTTTCAAGGTATTGGAGAAAAGAGGAGAAGTAGCCTATCAGCTCGAGCTACCATCTCACATATTAGATGTACATGAGGTATTCCACGTGTCACAATTGAAGAAATGCTTAAGAGTCCCTGAAGAACAATTGCCATTGGAAGCAGTAGACGTACAAGAGGACCTGACCTATGCATAACAACATTTTAAGATTCTCGAGATGTCAGAACGAGTGACGAGGAATAAAGTTACTCATATGTGCAAAGTTCAATGGAAACATCACTCAGAAGAAGAGGCGACATGGGAAAGAGAAGAAGACCTCAAGGCAGAGTTTCCTAGTCTATTCTCTTAGGACGTCCAAATCTCAAGGGCGAGATTTCATTTTAGGGGGGTAGAATTGTAACACCCACTATTTATAAAAAAATTGTAAAATGAATTTCTCATGAGATAAAAACATTTTCATGGGAATAAAATTCATATAAGGCAAGTTGCATCATGTTTGAATGTTTATGTGAATTTTTGAAAATTCAAATTCGCTAGAAATTTGGTTTACAAAATCAAAGTATAAAAGAGAAGAAAAAGAAAACAGAAAAGAAAAAAAAGAAAAGAAAAAGGAAAACCCCTCCTTGGGCCGAAATCCAGCCCCGGCCCACTTCCCTCCTCTCTCCCGTGCCGGCCCGCGCCCGCACCCCCTTTCTCCCCTTTGCTGATAGACCGGCCCCGCCTGTCAGAGCTTCCTTCCCCCTCTCGCCGCACCCGCGCCGTAACGCACGCTCGCGTTACACCCCGCCGCCCACTCATTTTCCCCCTCTTCATTCCCGGTCGTTTCTCCCTAATCAAGAGGCGCATCGTGCCCATGATGGCGGCCGGCCGTTTCAACTCCGGACCCCCTATAAATACCGGCCATCCCCCCTCAATTTCCTCACCCCGACACTCTCAAACACTAGCCGCCGTCGAGGTCAGTGTTGGCGATCGCGTTCAGGGTTTACTGTTTAGGGTTTAGGGTTTCCGTTGGTTCTTTCAATCTCCGTCCACGACACCTTGTCTAACACCTTTGCCGCATCCCCAGGAGCTTGCCGGACAACTTCGTTGGGGGATATCGCCCCTGCGTCACCGACTTCGTTGGGAACCGAGGAGCATCGCCGCTGTTCATCGTCGCCGACCCACCTCCGACCAATTTCTGGCCTCGCGACAACCCTCGGTGAGACCCCCTTGCTTCCCTCTCCATTTTGCACTAGTTGAATATACCCCGTAGCCTCTGCGGCGTGGTTTATGGCCGCCTCCGGCGAGCCCGCCGCCCCGCGCACGTCGCCACCGCCGCGCACCACCACCCGACCCTAACTGGGGCGACGTGGCTCAATGCCCGTCGTCCATTTTAAACCTACGGCCAAGATTAGAACACCATGTACCCCTTCGGTACATTAAATCTGGGCCATCCGTTTTAAAACCAACGGCCCACATTGAAATCACTTTTCCCGCCGCCTGTTTTGCACCCAAGCTCCTGGAAACTTGTGGGCTACCTCCTGGGTTCCTCTGAAATTCAAGTCTAACCCCTAGAAATGCCAAACTAGCCCCTGGACTTTCTGGAAGTTAGGAAAATACTGGTTAAATTAATAAAAAGTTTTTTAAAGCCCCTGGAATATTATAAAATAGCAAATAAATTATGCAAAATTGTAGAATAATCCTTGAGCTTAATAAAAACTATTTTTAGCCACTGAAACAATTCAGTTTTTACAGAAAAGTCCCTGTTAGTTCTAGAATTTAAATAAAAGTCCTTAATTTGTATACAAATAATTATAAAAACAGATTTAAATATGTTTTATTTATTTTCATTTATGTATTATTTTTATTAATTCATTTAAATTGCTGAAATAGTCATAAAAATACTTTTAAGTATATTTAGTTGATAACAATTGTTTTGCACATAGAAATAATTAATAAAAATAGTGTAAAAATTGTAAAAGTTACATTATTGACTATAAATCTAATTTAAGCTTATTTTGAAGGATAAAAATTTCTAGAAAATAATATTAGGTTTCTAATAAATATAAAAATGGTATAAAAATCTCTAAAAATATGTTTTACACAATAAATTTTCTTTAACTCTAATTTCTCATCAATTGATTTATTCCTATAATTGAAATCAACCATAAAATCACTTTTGCATAGGAAATTGCGTTTATTTGAATTGTTTGCATCTTATTGTGTTCTTATTGTATGTTATTTTTCGTGCATCGTCATAATTTAGAGTCAGGGCCAGAACGTACTTTTAACCTGCAAGAGCAACAATTTCCCGTCGACCGCGAGGCACAATTTGGAGGCAAGTTCCTTGACCATCTTGCACCTTTTTTGTTATGTTTTAGTTAGTTGCATGCTAAATTAAAATATGAATCCTATGTTATGTTTTCCTAGATTTTCCACAATACCCCTTGTCAATATGGTTTGGGTGTTTTTCTATTAAATTAGTTTATGCTTAGCCATGCTTAATTGAAATATGATCTATTTATCTACAATATTTTCATTTGAAGCATTATGATACATGAATTGATGGTTATAATGGAATTTAGTAGATAGGAATCTGATAGGAGGTTTTGTATGGATTGGTGCATGCGTGCACAATACCTTGGTTTGGGGCTTGAGACCTATCGGATTCTAAGGACCGGTTTATGGAAGAAGTTGCTAAGCCTTTTAGTATCACCAAAGAATTGTATATGGGACAACTTGGGTTAGTAATTTGGTCTCTCCCGATGTAGCATAGGTAATTGATCGGGCGGAGAATGGCTTTGCCTTGGGATCTCCATGGCTCCAGAGGGGGCTTCTCCTGGCAGAGGGAAAACAGGCTCCAGGTGTCGGAGCAGTGAAACCTTAGAGTACCCATTGCAAGTCGGGAGAACCATCAGAAACACCTCGTAGTGATCTCCTGGCCACACACCAAAGGATGCGTGTATTGTAGTTAGCTACCACAGGCATCAGGGAGGTTTACCTTAGTCCACCTGGCAACAGGGACGAAATCATGAACTATGGGTAAAGGATACACACTTTGTAGAGTCTTGTCAAACTGTATAGACAACCGTGCTCACGGACACGAGCGGCTTCGAACCAAATTCATAATTAGCACATAGTTACATAATGGATGGTTTGGGTTTGGTCTTACCTGAATTAATTTTGGGATATTGGTTGGGATTTCACCTAGATGTAGATGCTTAATAACATTTAAGTGTAGATTGTAACTGCTATAGTGCTTTACCTATTAATTGCCTTCCTTGTTGTGAACCACACATGTCATAACTTCCCAACATGCGAGTACTGTTGGTACTCAAACTTATTAGTTGCATACTTTCCCCCCCCCCCCACCCCCAATGTACGAAGATGCAAAGGTGGAGAACCTGGACTTCTACGGAGATCCCAAAGAGATGTTCTAGGCTAGCGCTCCCCCGTGCAACGCCTGTGTTTGGAACCCTTTGTTATGTTTTTCCGCTGCTTATGTACTTTTATTTTAGACCTGGAAGGTCATTTATGTAATAAGGTGATGTACTCGAACATTGTATTTTATTTGGTATTTCACTTTCATCTACACATGTATTAGTTGAACTGATCCTGGCATACATGTGGAAAGCATCCGGTTGTCTTCTTTTTACCAGGTGTGACACCTCTTTACCCCATTTATCCCCTTAGGAAAGAATGCTCTTGTGTGTGTCACACTACCTCAATTACCCTTACCCCTCTTGCTAGAACCCTACCTAGGCCAACCTAGCCTCTCCACTTGATGATTATTTTACTTCCATCTAGCCTTCCTTTAGGAGAATATAAATGACACCCTTTGGGAAGACTCTTAGAGGAGAAATGTTACATCGATAGTTTCCATGCGCTTGCAGATTTACATGTATAATCTAAAACCTACCAAAAAGCATTTCTGGCACCCCTGCTAGGGATGAATTGTTAGTAGTGCGTAGGAAATATCAACAGTGCCCTCCTTAGCGGGAAGGTGAGGCCCGGCGCCATAGGACACATGACGGTGCTAGAGCCCGCCTTTGCAGGGAGACAAGGTATGGTGCCTTGGGAAACGTGGTGGTATCAGAGCACTCCTTTGTGGTGAGGTAGGTTCCAGACCCGCTCGACACTTGGCAGCACCAAAGCCCACCTCTGCGGAGAGACTGAGTCCAGAGCTGCAGGACATGTGGTGGTGCCAGAGCCCACCTCTGTGCAGAGATAGGGTCCGGAGCTGCGGGAAAAGTGGTGGTGCCATAGCCCACCTCTGTGGGGAGACATGGTCCGAATTCACAAGACACATGGCAGTCCCGGAGCTCAACTCCGTGGAGAGGCAGGTCCGACTTTACAGGATACGTGGCGGTGCCGGTGCCCGCTGTGGAGAGGCAGGGTCCAGTCCCACAGGACACATGACTGCCCCAAACCCTGCCTCAATGGGGAGGTAGGGTCCAGAGCGGTCTCTTGATTGTACGAGGGGGTATACGGTGCGCAGGGTACCGACAACCTCCATGTGCAGCTGTCACTGGCGGACCTACATGGTATGCTGGGTGGGCCCCAGCATGCCCGACAGCCGGCAGCTAGCCACAACCATCACTTAGAAGTACGTATCTGGCAGCAAAACTAATCGGTCTAGCATGCGCGTCTTCCTGCTATCGCAGCACTGGTGACTAGACACAACCGTGCAACAACGATTGATTTCGGCAGCACACAGATCGGTCTGAGTAGGCAACCTAATCATCATCTCTATTCTCGTTTTTCATGCTTAAGAAATAGCTCCCAGATTAATCATGAATGTTGTCACAGATCAACAATAAATTTTAGAATTTTTTGAAATAAATAAGAAATTTGTTCTATTTCCTAATTCTCTTCGTTTTGTGTTCTTTTCTCTATGTGCAATTTTCTTTATTGTAATGAATAAACTGTTAGTGTTCTTCTTATTTCATGCATTCCTAATTTCTTGAAAGTGAACGAAGTTGATATAATGAATACATTCATATTACTTAGAATACGACGGCAAAAGAAGTCAACTAAATTGTATCGTAAGTCTATCTTATTCTTATATTTTAAAGTATCACTATTGTATTTGAATTACTTATATTGTAGTTTGTTTAAAATTTGTAACTTATCATGTTATTTACTATATATATTATAAATTACATATGTAACAAATTTTACAATTTTTTTACCAAATTAATAAACAGATCTGACAAATTGTAATAAATATTTTGCGGCATACCCGCCGATAGAATCTTAGGTCCGCCACTGGCAGCGTTCGTCGGATGGTCTCGAGCTGAGGTGCGGCAGAGGAGGAGCAGTTTGGAAAGTGGTTGTTTTTCCTCCGTGCTTAGTTAGGCAACAATGGCTGTTTTTTCTCTGTGTAGCAGTGGGGAGAGCCACTAGTAGAGGAGTAAAGTGGTGTGTGGAACAGAAGCAAGACAGATGCGCCTTAAAAGCCCTGATGCCTGGTTCGTAGTGCCCCTGCAGGCTTCTATTAGTGTCAAGAATGCAAGCATTATCCTGGCAGCAAAGCAGTGGAGGAGGAGAGGGAAGGAACTGACAGCTTTATCCCACTAGGATTTAATATTTTTTTTCAGACTTCACTCACAGCTTTAGACTTCAAATTTTGATAATAAATAGTTCTAAACTTCCAAAATTCAACAAAATTGGCAGGGGTGCTCTCTGGTCCAAAATTAATTTTTGGAGAACCTAAATCTCAATTTGAGTATGAAAACTTTGATTTATAAAATTCTGCTCCTAAATCGTGTATTTTTAATTTAATGAGGCTCAAATCAGATTGAAAAAGATCATGAAGTATCTCTGGGCAGGAAGTTCACGTTCATAATTAAAATTTTAATTAACTTCTTCATTTATTAGTTTAAAACCCATATGCATTTCCTATGCAGCTAATGCTGCATTCTTTTTCTGAATATACTTGACTTGGAAGCTTGAAATGTTACAGTGATGGGGACAGCACACGGTGGATCTTCTACACTGGAGCAATAAATCACATGACAAGTGTAAAGCCTATGTTCCCCAACTTGACACAGGAATTGTGTAGGGTGACGGCTCCATTGTTGGCATGGAAGGGTGCGGGACTGTGCGCTTCGAGTTCAAGAATAGCGAACGGCAGGTGCTGACCGGGCTGTGTCACATCCCACGTCTCGCAACCAACATCATCAGCTTGAGACAGTTGGAGGAGGATGGGTACAAGATCATCATGGAGAGGGGGTTTCTCTTCATTTGGGACAAGCACCAATGCCTGCTCGCCAAGGTGCCTCGATGACAGAATTGGCTATACGTGCTACCTCTCAACGTCAGCAAGCCGGTGTGCCCCGTGGCGCAGTGCAGCAACCCACCATGCGCTGGAATGCAAAGTACGGGCATCTGAACTTCCGTGCGCAGCGGCTGTTGGCACAAGGAGAAATAGTGAGAGGGCTGCCACTTTGATTATGTTGATCAGGTCTGTGACAGCTATTTGGCTGGGAAACAACAATTTCCAATCGACGCGAAGTACCACGCTCAAAACAAACTTGAGCTGGTGCACAGTGACATTTGTGGACATGTGACGCCTTAGACACCCAGTGGAAAGAAATACTTTCTTCTCCTCGACGATGACTTCAGCTGCTATATATGGCTGGTTCTCCTGAAGTCAAATGATCAAGCTGCTGCGGCAGTTGCACACGTCAAAGGTGTGGCTGAAGCTGAAGAAGGAGAAAGTTGGGCACGCTGTGTACCGATCGCGCACTACAAGGATTCCGGCTTAGTGCAACGATTTTATTGCAATGAACAATGAATTGTTGCAGTAATCAAATGTTATTGCTACAATTCACTAGTTTGTTGCAATATATGTATTTTATTGTCACAATTTATACTCGCATTTTCAATGTGATTCATTGTAATAGTTTAATTTTTTGCCACAAATATGTTAATTGTTGTATTTGTAGAATTATTTGTTACAATAGATTTAATTTATTATCACAAATACATGAATCGTTGCATTTGTCTATGTATATCGTCATAAATTTTTCAAGTTGCAATTACTAAAATAGTCATTGAAATAGGGCTTATTATATTGCCACAAACATTATAAATTGTTGCATTTTTATTCAATCGCCATAAATTAAAAAAAATTGCATTCGTAATATATTGTCATGAATCACAGAATGTTGCATTCACACTCAATCGCCATAAACCATGAAATGTTGCCTTACAGTTCTATTGCAACAAATTTGAAAACATTCATTTTCACTCTATCGCTACAAATAATAAATGTTACATTAGGATCTATTATCATGAATCAAAAAATATAGCATTTTTACTCTATGACCACAAATTAGGAATGTTGCATTAGGATCTTTTTCAACGAATTAGAAAATGTTGCATTTGCACACTATCGCCACAAAATTATTAACGTTGCATTAGGATTTATTATCACAACTAAGAAATTGTTGCATTTTCACTCTATCACCACAAATTATTATCATTGCATTTGGATCTATTACCACAAATCTGAAAGCATTGCATTTTTACTCTACCACCACAATTTATAACATTGCATTAGGAATCCATTACAATGAATCAGAAATTATTGCATTAGCACTCTTTCGCCACAAATAATGAACGTTGCATTATGATTTATTAATATGAATTAGAAAAAAGTTGCATTTATACTTTATCGACACAAATTGTAAGCGTTGCACTAGGATCTGTTGGCACGAATCAGAAAACATTGTGTTTTCACTCTATAGCCACAAATCATGAGTGTGGCATAGTATCTATTGTCACAAAACCAAAAACGTTACATTAATAGGAGTACCATTTTATAATTTAATAACTCAGAAAAGAGACTTAAATATGTCACAATTATGATTTTCATGTCTCAATGTTACTGACATTTCAAAATTGTACCATACAGATATAAATTGTAATATAGTTTTGATTTGTTGTAATATAACATTCCAGCTATAATTTATTTTAAGCTATACCCATATTATTCTTTTCAGCAACTATCAATTGTTGCATTATGGTTGTATTGGAACATTGTATTAGAAATCGCGTCTATTGCCATGATTCAATAATGTTGCATTAGCACTTTACTGTCACAAATTATTATGTGTTGCGTTACGAACCTATTACCATGATACAAACATATTGCTATGACTCAGAAAACGTTGAATTACAATATCTATCACCACAAATGATTAAATGTTGCATTATGAACCTATTGACATGACTCAGAAAACGTGCATTACAAACCTATTGCCATAGATCAAAAAACATTGCATTAGACTTCTGTCACCACAAATTATGAAATGTTGAATTACAAACAAATTGCCACAACTCAGAAAACATTGCATTATAATATCTATTGCCACAAATCATTAACGTTGCATTACGAACCTATAGCTACGAATCGCAAAACGTTTCATTAGCACTCTATTTCCACGAATGATGAATTGCTGCATTTGCATCCTATTGCCAAAGATCAACGCATTAACATCCTAACCCCACAAATTCCAATTTTGACAATTCTTTACAAATGCAACATGTTATAATCATGACAACATAGATTTTTTACAACTATACTAACTGTTGCGAAAGCATATTTAAACTGTTGCAATACCATATAGATTATCACAAATGTCAAATCACTGCAATATCTTATTACCACACCACTTATAGTCACGGTTATTAAAACTAAAACAACCATTTAATTTGTTGCAGGAGTCACCTTTTGCTTGGCCTACCGCAAGAATATGTGTCGTTGCAATAATCCGAGATGCACACATTCACCGAATACTACACCGAGCATAGTATCAACCGACAACTAACTGCGCCATACATGCCTCAGCAAAATGCCATGGTAGAATGACAAAATCAGACCATGATCGGGATTGCTAAAAGCATGATGAAAGCCATGGTGATGCCAGACTGGTTTTGGGGGGTGGTGGTCACCATGGCCGTCTTCATCTTGAACCGAGCATCGACACAAAGCGTTGTAGGGAAGATGTCCTACGAGGTGTGGCACAGGTCCAATCCTTCAGTGCATTTTCTCTGAACATTTGGCTGCATCGCGCACGTCGAGTTCATCGGTAAGCACCTGTCCAAACTTGATGATAGTTGTATGCCCATGGTATTTGTTGGTTATGAACCAGGGAAGAATGTGTACCATCCCTACAACCCAGCCACATGGCCTGTAATGTCGTGTTCAAGGAGGAACATGACTGGAACCGGGCGCGGAGAAGGGAGCTGGACCATATGATGATGCAGACCCATTCCAAAGTCGAGTTCATCACTTTCTAGACCAGCAGTGGCATGCAAGGGGCGGTGAAGTCACCCTTGATGCCATCTGCGATGCCACGAACACCAAATCCACCACCACAAAACCCGACAATGCCTGCTAGTGCAGCAATGCCCACGCTCGGATCTGAGTCTCGCACATTGTTGGCTTTACGTCACCACCAGTGGGTGAACTCAACCTCGATAATGATCATGACGATGCTCCTCACAGATTTCTTGCACAATGTCCTTGGACAGACATCACCTTTTAGCCTGGCCAGACGAGAGTCGGTGCAGGAATTGCTAGTGGCGCTCGAGGGTGAACCCACGACAGCGGCGGTGGTGCTGCAGAACAAGCAGTGGCATGCAGCAACGCTTGAGGAGATGGCATCCATTAACAAGCGTCAAGCCTGGTCTCTTGGGCTACAGCTACAATGACTTGGCAGGCGATGTTGATGATAGAAAAGTACGAGTGGCATCATCTACTTCCTCCAAGGCAACCCAGTGACTTGCAATCCCAGAAACAGAAAGTGGTTGCTCTATCCTCGTGCGAAGACGAGTACATCACCGGAGAGTTAGAAAAAATGCATCGCTAATGGCCTGATCTAGTGGGTTATGCAGCAGTTAATAGATAAGTCACTTGATTCTAGATCCAATCACAATAGGAATGCAGGTATGAATGAAGTCGATCAATGCTGAGAGATGATGATGATTACACACCTTTGATGAACGTACCTACGTTAGTGGAAGTTGATGACGATGAAATCTTGTTTGAGGGAGGGACGACGACGACGAGCTTGACAGTGAGGATGTGTGGCCGGGACATGGTCGCTGCTGGAAACCTTCCCCTCACTTTTGCGCCCTCCTTATCGGTGGAGTGATGTAGAGGCAAAAAAATGAATGAACCAGTCTGAGGTTAAGTGCCTCTCTCTCTTATATATGCGGCACAACGTGAGAGGGGGCCCAATAGCCAAACGGACTGTATGTGTGCCCCCCGATCAGGGCACCTATTGGGCTGGACTTGGTTGCACTAACCAAGCCCAGATGGAGATCAATCTAACAATCTCCCCCTTGATCTCCACAGATCAAGACTAACTTAATACTTAATCTCAAATCTTATACTTACTTAATTCTGAACTCAGTGTTAGCTTCTTCATGTTTGACATATAGGGCACGTTGCATCAAGAATAGCCAGTTACGTGTTATCTGACTCGAACGACCACAATACATCTCACACTTAGAAGTAACCTTACTCTTAATGGCCCCTTAGTATCCAGTTGATCATAGGTGCTTCCCTAAACCCTCGACTTTGTGTTCACTAAACACCTGGGTGGAAGACCTTCTATAAACGGTACCGCAAGCAATCACTTGTCACTGATTTGCTAAAAACAATAGTATAATCCTGGATTTTATCATTTGCAACCTAATGTCAATGTGTTTGGCAACACACATGACTTGTTGCAATTTGAATATAATACCTTAAGTGGTTTGAAGCTGTCGACCACTCTTAAAATCGGGTAAAATAATTATAGTGTCTGCTCAATGGCCTCATGCTTAAAGAAGATTCGATATACATCACTCATGATGTAGTGACCGCTCAATTGGAGCTTTTCCACAATAAAACTCCAAAATACGAGTGTTAGCAATTGATTGTGGATTTTGCTGCACATCTCGTAAAAATGAATCTTACTAAAACATTTCTAAATGTCATTAATTCTTACTCATCTTATCATGAGGCCTTATTCACTTATAGAACTTCAAAACTTTCCTTATTTCTAAACCAGTGATCTATAGCTGGATTGAATTTACTTATGCCAAAAATATCCCGGTTACTTAAACTTTGTCAGGGTGTAATATTAATTGGGCAAACTGAAAAACTTCCGACAGCAGAAGTACATGGAACCAATTCTATTCGATCGATCTCTGATTTGTTCCTATACTTATCACCCTTGACCTTAAGAGCAGATGTGAACTTAATCCATGCATACTACTCATTCTTATGACTATAGTAGTTATGCATGATCTGATAGTCTAAATACCCCCTTATTATATCTTGGTGAATTTTACATACTAACAAATGAGAAAACTCACCAAGATCTTAACTTAACAACGATGAGGATAATATACTTACTCTTAAGTTGATCAACATTATTTCTTACTGCAGTATATCATCCTCTAATAGATACTTAACTTTATTGTCTTAAGAGAAACACTATTTGTCCTTCTCAATATCTTATAATACCCAAATCTATTGCGAATTTATTGAACGTGAGATATTCTTAACTTAGATACTCTTATTTCAATCCATGAATGGATTTACTTTAAGATATCTCACTTCACTGATTTACATGATAGAATGCATGGTTCGAGTTGTCTAAAATATTCTCAAATAAACTCATTGAGAAATGTCTCGCTTATGAGCATATTACGATGACACTTACATCAAAAGCATGTATTATTCCTTTTAGAGTCACGTTAGCTTTTATAGACTCATTACAGTATACTGATTTGACTCTATTGGAAAACTAAAATTTTAAGTCATTCAAATGAGTGATAATCACTGACAAATTATTCATATGAATTGTGATCATCATCATTTGAATTTCATAACACATTTGTTGGCTTATTTGTGATCTTAGATGAGGCTGCTCCCATTTTTCATCATTACTGGCCAATAATGATGAAAAATTAAATAGCAGGTATTGTGAGAACAATGTCTAGCATTGTTAACACAATATCGGTTAGACATCATAAAGAATGAATCTTGAAAAATAAAAGTGCTTACACAAATCACTTATTTTCAAGATCGGTATCTTTAGATGTCAAACTCCCCCTGATTTAGTCATCGGTTAAGAAGACTATAATACCTTATTTCAAAATGAGGATCTTAAATCTTATCGAAAAGCCAACAAAATCACAACTTATTTTCTTAATAATAATCTTATCTTCTTAATGTCATACTTAAAATTATTTGGGTAAATTTAATTATATATAACTTATACGATGTTTATAAGAATGATAGAAACTAATTAAGGAAAGAAAGAGTGAAATACTAAAGTTTCATCTTACCAGATCACTCCCTTAATTATGTTATATTTCCTTACAAACTTAATAAAATGTAAGGAAATAGCCTTACATTTATAATTCGGGGTATTAGACGATAATATATATTGTACTCCGCCTTATTGTATAGATCATTCTTATTATAATGCACACAAGACATTATATAAAAACTGAAAATTGTGAGGTGAAAATCTATTACTTAATAATCTCACTCATCATCTTAGTGATAAACTTACAATCCTCCCCCTCGAAATATGGCATATACAATAGTGCCATAATTTCGAAGACAATTTACAATACTTATTATGAGGAGATAATTATATTACTTACTTATATCCTAATAATATCACTTAATACTAATGGGAGTACATCACCTCTTTCTAGAATATAAAAGTTTCTCCATGCCATCATCTAATGGTTGAATGATTCTAAACGATATGCTTAACATATTTCACGATATCAAAATGTGAAAATTTAATTTCTTACTCTTGAATTCCATGTAAAATAACTTAATTTTAATAACAGAATTGCACATTTCAAGAATATGCTATCATGATATACGACTACTAAAAAAATCGTAAAATAACAATTCTAACAGGTGATAAAATACGTATTTGAAGATACATTTAACTGAAAATCTTCAATTCTTAATAGTTATTTTAGTATTAATGATAGAATGAGAATACTCTCATAAAATTTCTAATTTACTTAAGATCTTATCGACATGAACAATCTTATTTAAATGTAAAATGGCACACAAAAGACATACCTCATTAGCTCATCACGCGAGATAATTCCCGATGAAGCGACTTAATTACTAAAATAAAACTTAAGGCATGAGAAATACTTTTAATATCCGAGACAATATATATTCATAAATAAATCTAAATTAGTCTTAAACTTAATTGCTTAAACAAAGTTGGTCCCATTAACTAAGTGTATGCAACATTTTGATTATAGTCTTAATAAAGCATACACGATTAAATAAAATATTGTATTCTATCTTTCACGTTGGTTACTTAACAAAATACAATACTCAATAGATCTTAATTGACATAGAATATTTTGTCTTTCACGTTGGTTACTCAACAAAATATACAATAACTTAATTCACCTTAATCAACATAGAATATTTTGTCTTTCACGTTGGTTACTCAACAAAATATACAATAACTTAATTCATCTTAATCAACTACAAAAGTTGTGTTTTGTCTTTCACATAGTTACTTGATAAAACACACTAAATTCATAACATAACAAATTTCGATTTTCACGTTGGTTACTCAACGAAATTCGTTATAAACTAAAAATTACTTAAACAACTAAAAAATATATGTTTTGTCTTTCACGTTGGTTACTTGACAAAACAAGACATTCAAAACGTATTAAATTTCGTTTTTCACGTTGGTTACTCAACGAAATTCTTTACGAACTAAAAGTTACTTAAAAGATGTGTTCTGTCTTTCTCATAATTTACTTGACAAAACACGACATTAAAGTATGAAAATTTTGTCTTTCACGTTGGTTACTCAACATAATTTTCATACACTAATACAAAAGGTCTTAATAAACTTAAACACGTAGTAAATTTATTTTTCATGTTGGTTACTCAATAAATTTACCGTACTAAAAATGACAGCTGAAGCTTAAGTCTTAACAAACATAATCATTAGAACTGAATTAACTAATGGGACAACTTAATAAATTGATTCTTCTAAATAAATCTTCATGTTAGATCCAATTTAAATAGAAGAATACTTAACTAATTCATCTTACAAGAACAGCGGAAGCTTAATGATGAACTTACTAAACTTATATGTATATGTACACCATATACATCTGAATATTAATGAGGACTTATAAATCTTAATCATGATGACTGAATCACCATGTTACTTAATAAAAGACTAATATGAGGCAAAATTTAATGACTTAATAAGATTAAACATTAATTTTACGTCACTTTAAGGAAGTAACATAGAATGCTCAAAATAACTTATTACAGTGTCATAGTAAAATTATATCTGCGACATTGATCGCAATATAAAATTACTATGCTGACCAGATATTTATTCAATATCTAAATCATTTTTTTTGATAACATGAAATCTTACTTAAACTTAAGAAAATTGCCTCATACTTAAACACTAATTCCCCAAATAATAAAACTTAAAAATAGTGACTAACTACTTAAATCATGACTGAATACTTAAACTTACAATTAAATACTTAAAATTAAAACAGTAAATCTTACTAATCTTATACTAATTAATTAAATAATAAAACTTTAATTATTTACTAATTACTTAAAATTTTGAGTGGGCGCTTAAACTTATGACTAAGTACTTATAGTTACAGTATAAGCTAACTAATACTTAATTATCCATGGCAACAAAATGAACTTAGTTCAATGGGGCTGAGAAAAGAAATAATTTTGCTACTAAATTACCAGTCACAGAAAATGATTGTTTAAATAATAGAAAAATTATTAGCTTAATAAAGCATAACTCAAAATACAAGAAAACAACTTAAAATTTTCCATTCTTAGTCCCTTTCTAATATTTGTGCGGCCCAAATTGATTTTCGGCCCGAAACTTAAAAAAAAACCATCTAAAATCACTTAATTAGAGAAGTCCACAGTCTGAGTTGGCCCATCAGCCCATATCTTAATTCTTTTCATTTGGTCACAGTCTTAAAAACTTAAATCAGCATACCATCATGCAGCTCAGTGACCGATCGTGGCCTTACCATGTCAATTAGTGTGGCTGATCGTGGCTTTAATGCAGCCCAAAAAGAAAAAACCATATGCGGACACGCACGTGAATGCCTGCCCACGTGGGCTTAGAAGCATCGATCTGAAGGAAACAAACAAGGCCTGCATGACCACGTGTGTGCGCTCATATGGCTGCACAGCCCGAAGGCCCTGCGCCTCAGCTGAGCGAAAAAAAAAGGTGTTCACAGAGGCCTTAGCACACCGGCCAGCAGAGAAAATGGCCCACGGTCAGCTCTTCCTAAAACGCGTCAGCCCACTTCTTACCGGCTTAATTCCACTCTTTCCCTTATCATCTTCCTTCCGATGAAACGTGAGTGGCAACCTTAGCGCCTAGCCGACGCCCGCGCCGCAGGGCGAGTGGGCGAGATTCATGCATCTCGATCCTTATTTACCGGAGCAGCGGCGACTAGGTGCCAAGATCCATTTTCCCGGGCACAACGCGGCAGTTGCGCGCCCTGCGAAGCGACTGAGTCCCGGCGGCCATAGCGCCCTCAGCATGACCCTTACCCGTGGCGACCTGGTGCTTACTCGAGCGGCGCCACCCAAGCCCGTCGATGGTGGAAATGCCTTGTCGATCAGCGAGCGGCGGCTTATGGCCCGAGGCCGATCTGATGGCCGAGGAGCGATCTTCGCGGCACGAGGCCTCGTCGGCACGTGCTGACGGTCTGAGGCGGCGGCGCCAGGTGTGCTCCTTGAGCGTGGAGCGGCACCCATGAAGCGACGAGACCGGGCGGAATCCACGGTCGCAATCACCCCCGGCAGCTCCCCGATGGGAGGCGCGCGCGCAGTGCGGAGGCGCCCGTTGCGCGGATCTCAGGGGAGTGACCAGCCGAGGATACGCGTCGTGCTGAGTTCGGCACGAGGCCGGAGGTCCGGTGGTGCGGCATGCAGCTCGCCCGAATGCGGTGTGAACGCGAGCGGCGCAGGCGGCGGGAGCGCCCACCGGATCTGAAAATGCACTGATGGTGGAGACAGAGGCGTGCCGGTACTGAAGCGGCGCATGCCGGAGCGGATGCAGAGGGCAGCCCGACGACTAAATCCCTGTCTAATTACTCTCTGATTCTTTTCCCGACTAGATTATCCATTAGACCTGGCTGTGATGCTATTGTTAGAAAAAATGCATCGCTAATGGCCTGATCTAGTGGGTTATGCAGCAGTTAATAGATAAGTCACTTGATTCTAGATCCAATCACAATAGGAATGCAGGTATGAATGAAGTCGATCAATGCTGAGAGATGGTGATGATCACACACCTTTGATGAATATACCTACATTAGTGGAAGGTGATGACGATGAAATCTTGTTTGAGGGAGGGACGACGACGACGAGCTTGACAGTGAGGACGTGTGGCCGGGACATGGTCGCCGCTGGAAACCTTCCCCTCACTTTTGCGCCCTCCTGATCGGTGGAGTGATGTAGAGGCAAAAAAAGAATGAACCAGTCTGAGTTGAAGTTCCTCTCTCTCTTATATATGCGGCGCAACGTGAGAGGGGGCCCAACAGCCAAACGGACTGTATGTGTGCCCCCCGATCAGGGCACCTATTGGGCTAGACTTGGTTGCACTAACCAAGCCCAGATGGAGATCAATCCAACACGGAGCAGCAGGCACACGCCAGGGCGTGTGGCTCGGTCATCTGCTCACTGACATTCAGAGTGCGAAGCTGAAACCTCTGCTGCTCAAATTGGACAACATGTCTGCAATGCCCTCAGCAAGAATTCAGTTCTTCATGATCGAAGTAAGCACATCGATACAAAATTTTATTATATTTGTGAATGTGTTGAAAGCGGTGTAGTTCAACTGGGGCTTACAAGTACTCAAGAGCAGCCAGACATCCTGACGAGGTCACTCGGGGAAGTCCAAATTCCAGGAGCTCCAGGAGATGATCGGCGCCACCAAGACGAAGTATACTATTAGGATATATGGGGAGAATGTTGAATAACTCAAGAACGTTACTTAGTTTGCTTTTTCTGTTTAGGTTAGCTGAGTCATTAGTCTAAGGCAGTTGTGAGCCTTGTTAGAGCTAGAACACGCGCTGGTGCAGCTTCGGATGAGGATCTCGCCTAGCTCACGCTGGAATGTCGATGTTGCCGCTCAGCTCACGAAACCAGAGGAAGAGAACAGATGAACTCTTTTGTTCAACCGGCGTAACTCTGTATTATGTTGCCAAGTACATTTTATATGAACATAGTGCACGGTTACACATGACCCACAAACACCCATTACCTGGTCTCATGCATGACTAACAGAATGCACACGGCACCTGACCACTACGCCACAAGCTGCACTGAACTCGGTCAATACAAGCAAACATGCAGGAACTAACTTCTGCTGATCCAGTACACACACGATGCAACTAACACTACATGCAATGCGCAAATGACTCACACGTGCAAGCAGATTAACTAACATTTCACACCCTTAATAAGATTGCACCTTGATCACATGAAATTTTATCCTTGGCAAGGCCTTCGTCAGTATATCACCCTTCTGATCAGAGGTTCCAACATGATCAAGCTCCACTACCTTTCCTTCAACCCATTCTTGGATAAAGTGGAATCTTGTATCAATGTGTTTTACCCTTTTGTGATACTTGGGTTTTTGCTTAGCTCAATTGCCGCTTTGTAGTCAACCCAGAGACTGAGTGTCTTCTGCTTGTCTCCCAAAACTTCAGCATGTAGTCTGCTTACCCAAACTCCTTGACATACTGCTGTGGCTGCAGCAATGTATTCAGCCTCACATGCTGACAGAGCAACAACTCTTTGTTTCTGAGAGTTCCATGTGACCAGATTCCTCCCCAAGAAAAATAGCATCCCTGTGGTGCTCTTCCTGTCATTCACATCACCAGCCAGGTCACTATCACTAATGCCTTCGATCTTCAGTTGATATCCTGCTGAGTACTTGCACCCATAATCTATGGTGCCTGACACATACCTCAGTATGTGTTTCACTGCCTTCCAGTGATCTTCAGATGGCGCTTCCTTGTACCTGCTCACAATTCCAACTGAAAATGTCAAGTCAGGCCTTGTATTCACTAGATACCAGAGGCACCCAATGATACTTCTATATCTTTTAGCATCCACCTGTCTTCCCTCTTTAGTCTTGCTGAGATATAGTCTTGATTCCATAGGAATATCACTTGGATTACACTTCCTCATGCCTGCTATTTAAAGAATCTTGACTGTTGAGATTTGGCTCTTACGTACAGCCCACTTGTGGGCTTACCTATTCCGGAAAACTTACCTCGTGGAAAGCCAGAGTGGTGTGAGAGGTGGCTGGGGACTTTAGTTCCACATTGCCCACCTAGATGGTTGTACCCCAATATAGTGGCCCTTGTGTGGTTCTCAACATGAGAATACAGAAGTATGAAGATTGCTGCTACGGACACCGACTCACATGCACGCACACACGCGTTTCGTGATTTTACGCGTGTTTATCGCATAACTTGTGACATGCAACGTTGGGCGTGCACGTCGTGACCAGTGGTGTTCCAATAAGAAGTTATTTTTCTGCCACATATATAAAAGGAAATATTCTATTAACACCTAGACTGCAACGTCAACTTGAGGAGTAATTTGAGGAATAATTGCATGCACACGTTCAATGTGTGTAATGCCTCATAACTGCTCCCATTTGTTGCACGTTGAGGGATTTTAGGGGGCAGTTTCCTGAAATTATGGAAGATCGAATCTGAGGCAGTTGGCTGGCTCGAGTTTATAGGAGACGTCCTGGATACTGGAGCACAGACATACAGAAAGAAACTCGTCTCCAAAAGAAACTGCTCTACATCGCTGTTTTTCGCCTTGTCATCCATCTGTTCGTCATGCAGCGAATTGAGGGAGAGCGGTGTCTTCGAACTAATGCTGCTGATCAGAAGACCTGCACTGGTGTCGACGATCAGGATTCTGGGAAGTGCGCTCGCACGGCTGCTCGCAACACTTTCGTCATCCTCAACTTCTCCGTCGAGTTCGTCATCGGGTCGTCTACATTCTAACGGAATTCTTTTAAATAATTACTCGATCCATGGCTAATTCAACGCTTTGCGATGAGTGATCTGTTCACATTTGTTTGAATTCATTATTGTGTAATACTAGTACTATTTATTTTGACTGCTAGTAGAACTGTTCTAGTTGTTTTTCTATTTTGGATCATCAAATTAATTGCATGCCATGTGTATTTTCCAACAATTTAGAAACATGATCGAACATGGCTGGACTTACTGATGAGTTGAAACCCGAGCGATTTTCTGGAGGTGACAACTTTAAGAGAAGGTAGACATGGATCAAGTTTTGACTCATGTCGATGAAGATCTGGTGGGTGATTTCTCCAGTTCTTCCTCGCACTTAGGAGCAAAATTGTGACTATGATGAGGACAACTCGACTTGCTTTGGCTGTCTGTTGTTGCTCCTTCAGATTAGCTTTGTGATTTTTACATGAACCACACCTTGGAAAAAGAACCTTGGGACACCCTAGACCGCAAATATGCGGAGTCAGATGTTGGACGTGAACTGTATGTTAATGACTAGTATAGGGAATATAAGATGGCCTATGTGCGATCTATTGTGGAACAGACTCATGAGATCCAGCTTCTGGTGGGGGAACTTGCACATTTTGATACGGTCTTGCGTGACTTGTTCATGGTTGGTGGAATTATTTCCAAATTGCCTCCATCTTGGAGAAGTTTTTCTACGAGCCTTAAACACAATAAGAAGGTTCTGACTATTGAAAGTCTAATCTCAACTCTTGATGTTGAGGAGAAGGCAAGATCAAAAGATGTGCCTCGTTCTATTCCACGGGAAGGGACTCCCTCTAATGCCAATGTGGTTGAAGATAAATCTGGTGGTGGCATAAGAACAACAAGAACTGAAAAGGAAAAGCCAAAAACAACACTATCTTTAAGAAGAAGAAGAAAGAAGACATGACTTTCTTTGTGTGTGGCGAGCTTGGCCACATAGCTAGGAAATGCCACAATAGAAAAGGCAAGAAAGGTGGATGTCAAAAATTTGTGAATGTCACTATTAGCGAGGCAGGAGGAACTTCTGGATCAGGGTATCTTCTAGAAGTTTTTGTAGCGTGTCATTCCATCGATTGACACAGGAACTATTGTGCATGTTTGTTCTTACTAAAATTTATTTTCTTCTTATCAGGCTACCAATAGTTTCTTCGTCTTGATGGGCAACGGGTCTAGGACTGCTATACATGGAATTGGAAGAGTCGATCTGAAGTTGACCTCCAGAAAAACTCTCTCTTTGAAGAATATGCAGCACATTCCTGCAATAAATAGAACTTTATTAGTGGTTCTCTATTATGTCGTGATGGCTATAAGTTAGTGCTTGAGTCAAACAAATTTATTGTTTTGAAATTAGGTTTATTTTTTGGAAAAGGCTATGATCGGAGGCCTATTCCACATTTCATTTGTTGTAGATTTATATAATATTGTGAACTCAGTTTCTTGTTCTAGTTCTGAATGCAATTGAAGGGAGACTACTGTTTGGCACACTCGGCTTTGTCACATTAATTATGATCGCTTCATTAAATTCACCAAACTTGATTTGGTTCCAAAAATTCCTTTTGAAAGAATATATAAGTGTCATGCGTGTGTGCAAGCTAAACAACCACGTAAACCTTTTAAAAGCGTGGAAGAGAAAACCTTGTCACCACTAGATCTTATTCACTCAGATTTATGTGAAATGAATGGAATTTTGACTAGAGCAGAAAAGAAATATTTAATATCTTTTATTGATGATGCTACAATATATTTTCAACTCTCTATCTTATTAGAACGAAAGATGAGATATTAGATCGTTTTAAAATCTATAAGGCAGAGGTAGAAAACCAACTACAAAGAAAAATCAAACATGTTAGGTCTGTTAGAGGAGGAGAGTATCTTTCTAATGATTTCAGAGACTATTGTGAGGAGTGTTGATGGCTGCTATATACCAATTTCACCCGTCTATATAACTCAATTATGTAAAGATATCATCAATTCTTGCACACATCTCCTTTTTATTTGACCTATTTCCACTTGTCCTTGGAGAAATAGTGCATGTAGGGAATTATTACAGGAAATGAGGTAGAAGAGGGGGAGCAATCCCATAAAGTACCAGCCAAGCCAATCAAGCGATGACATGTGGCACCACATGGATCAAATGGCCCACAAATAGAAGTATCCAAGGCCATCCAATGGTGTATCACTCATATCAGTCAAGGGGATCCACCTGGAAGTGACCTGGAGGAAGCACACCACAAAAGGAGCCAAGAGTTGGTTGGCCGACTAGGTCCTGGTGCCAAACGCTGTCAACTTCCACGTGCCGACTCCCTGCGGTGCCCTGATAACGATGAAGACGGATTCGTGCGCTTTTGTCGATGTGAACCGACCCTTACTCCGCTATAAATAGGACCCCCTACCCTCACATAACACACACACCACTTGAATATTCATCCATTGTATACACTATTCTCCATAGATTTAGAGGAGTGTAGGCTATAGAGAGGAGAGCCTCTAGTCCATAGTCCAAGTAGGAGACGAGTAGAAGGAGTCTCTTCCCAATTCTGAATTGGGAAAGTTATGGCTCTCACATTCCTATTTGTATTTGTGACTTTGCTCTTAATAAATATGTTATCTTTAGTCTTCTATTGTTCATATACTTGGATGAAGCATTTCTTGTTTGATTGTGGGTTCCATATATATGGTAGGAGTGGAATTTATGATTATGCTATACCATTCTCATTATATCACCATAAACACTACAAACCCCCACTATAGTCTAATGAGCTATGATATGATTATGTTAATATGAATCACTTATGCTATGAATTAACAATGGTTCAACGATGATTTAGTTCATTGCCTTAGGATGGCTTGTTCTTGGGCTCTTAAGGTAATTTTATAATATGCTAGCATTGTGCTAGGATAGATAAGTAGTGTTGAATGTCTCCTATACCAATGGATTGAAGAGGTAGACAGTAGGTGGTGACAACTCTATCTGTCCATTGTAATCCTCCATGTTTGGCTATGCCATAGGCTCTTGCTAGAGTCGTCCTAGTATTGCTAGTGGTAAACCCATGCCGGATGTGTTAATCCACTTAGCATGAGAATTCATAATGGATATGATCATTAATAACTAACTTGGGCTATGTATATGCAAATTAGAAGCATAGTAGGAGTATCTGCCGAACTCTTAGCCTAGTCCCTCTTCACCTCATTTACCCCTTTAGGATATAATGCCCTTGTGTGTGTCACACTACCTCCAATTATCATTTAACCGTCCTTGCTAGAACCCTACCTAGATTAAGCTAGTCTTACCATTTGATGATTGCTTTACTTCCACCTAGCCTTCCTTTGGGAGAACATAAATGACACCCTGTGGGAATACTCTAAAATGAGAAATGCTACATCGATAGATTTCGTGCGCTTGCGGATTTACATCTGTGATTTAGAACTATTAACAAGCATTTCTAGCACCCTTGCTAGAAATGAATTGTTAGTAGTGTGTATGAAATATCAACAAGCATTTCTGGCGCTGTTGTCGGGGAAGGTAGCCGAAGTATTGCATGATTGAGTGAATAGGATAGGACCCTGGTAGGTTTTAGTAGGATAACCCTTCTTGTTTTCGCATTTTATGTGAAAACAGTGTAGTGTATGTTTTGTTTCCGCTTGCCAAAAAACTTTGCTGAAGATCCAGAATCCCTTTTGAGAGATCGACCACGTGTCGTTTCTCCTCAGAAGCTTCGAGCGGCAAAGCAATCCAACGTAACTGCACCAACAACCAAAACGCCAATGGCCCAGAAGACCTTCAGTAGTTTCTTGCTCCCTCTGCTGACAATGTGCTTGTTGGGCCCACTATTAACACGCGAAACGTGAAATTTGCAATCAAGACTGGCCTGATCACTATGGTGCAAGCCAACCCATTTTGTGGGAAGGGTAATGAGGATGAAAGTGCTCACCTGCAACAGTTCATTGAGATCTACAACACTTTTGAGATTAAGGACATATCTCCTGATGTTGTCCATCTTAAGCTGTTTCCATTCTCTTTTCTTTGGACAGCGAAATAGTGGTTCTACGAGAACCGAAGTGCTATAGACACTTGGGAGAAGTGTTCTACGACATTCCTCGCCATGTTTTTCCAGTTGGGCAGGACCAAGGCCCTACGTGGAAGAATTTTCATCTTCCGGCAAGATGCTAAGGAGTCTATTCCCGAGGCTTGGGAAAGGCTTTAGGAGTATATCTTGGCCTGCCCCAACCATGGGATGGATGATTGGCTAATTATCCAAAACTTCTACAACAGGTTGATCCCTTCCGTCTGTTACCATGTTGATGCTACTGCTGGAGGTGCCTTCTTCTAATTGACGGTGCCCAAAGCCAAATATTTGATTGAGAAGATAGTGTCAAACATGGGTTGGAGCGACGAGTGTCTCCATACCCACCAGCGAGGCATGCACACCTCGAAGGATGAGGACATGATCTCTGCCAAATTGGACCTCCTTATGAAGAAAATTGATGGGCAAGGCAAGGGTGGGGTATGTGGCAATGTCTATGCCTTAGACTCTCACATCACCTGTGAAGTCTGTGGCAACAAGGGCCATTTGGGCAATGACTACGTGGAAACCCGTGAGGATGCCCTATATGTAGCCAACAATGGAAACAACAATGGTAATCGTCCAGGAGGTCAAGGGTGGGGCCAACCACGCCCTTTCTTTCAAGGAGTGTACAACAACAATGGCAAAAACGGATATCAGCCCAACTTGAGAGAACTTGCCATTAGCTAGCTGAAGATCAATGATGCTCTATCCAAGAAGCTGTCGGCATATGACAAGACCCTAGAAAGCATTAATGTCGAGATTAAAGGACTATCCTCAACCTTCGAGAATCAGATGAGTTTCAACAAGATGTTGGAAACTCAGTTGGCTCAACTTGCTGCAACTGTTCCTCCAGTAGAAAAAGTGAGTGTGGTGGCTACGAAAGGTGGCAATACCCCTCGTTACCCACCGTATCCCACACAAGAGAGGAGGACAACTACAAAAGAGAAGGAGGATGTCCCAACTGGCATAAATGAACCACTTAGTGAGAGAACGGCCAAGCAATTTGAAGACACCAACTTATTGTCATTTCCTCACAGGCAAAGGAATCCAACAGTGGATGAGCAATTCAACCTCTTTGTTTAGGTTATTCAAAAAATCCACATCAATATGCCCTTGATTGATCTGATGCAAGTACCCACTTATGCTCGCTATCTCAAGGACATATTGAATAACAAGCGGCCATTGCCCACCACTGAGGTTGTCAAGCTCACGGAAGACTACAGTGCAGCCATCCTCAACAGGCTTCCGGAAAAGAAGAAGGACCATGGATGTCCTACTATATCATGCTTAATTGGGGCTCACCACTTTGACAAGGCCTTTTGTGACCTTGGAGCAAGTGTGAGTGTGATGCCCAAGGTGGTTTTCGACCAGCTGAACTTCTCGGAGCTTATTGCAACACCAATGCAGCTCCAACTGGCTGATTCTTGAGTCTGTTATCCGGCAGGTATCGCTGAAGATGTTCCGGTGAAAATCCAGAATTGTTTGTACCCGTGGATTTTGTGGTGCTCAACATGGAGGTCGAGAAGGATAAGCTGCTCTTTCCTGGACGCCCGTTCCTTAGCACCGTGAAGGCTCACATAGATGTGGGGGTTGGATAAATCCACTTCCATATGAATGTCAAGGGGAAGAAGTTCAACTTTTTCCCAAAGTTGGAGCAATGCTCCATGATCCATATCAAGTATGGGCTGAATCTTAAACACATTCAAGAGGTCTAAATCACACATCCAAAGGTGGACCTGCTCATTGCATTCATGAGGAATTTGATCTATGCGGAGAACCCGTCTTATCGTCCATGTCGACACCCTAAGAAGATGGAAAAGTCCGGGCCTCCCCAAAGGCCCAAGTCCACCAAGCCGCCAAAGAAGGAATGGCGAGAGAAGCAAGACGAGCCGTCCGAGCCCATCCCTTCGGGCCCGAATGTCAAGAAATGAAGAAGGAGGAATGTCCATCTCATCGGACGGTGGTAAGACCTAGGCAATAGGTTGACTTGGTAGTTATCCTTTTCATTGATTTTTTCTTTTCTCTTCATTTGGTTTTCCCAATTTAGTTTGATTTTCCCCACTGTATATTTGAGTTTTTCTTATCAAGTTGAGAATCTTCTATTCTCAACTATCATTTTTATATCTTTAATTTTCAAAAAAAAAAGAAAAATGTTGGGCTTTGAAAAAAAAATTATTCGAAAAACAATTTTTCTAAGTTGCAAAAGTGGTAATTCACCAATGTGCTAATTCCATAGCAGTTGGGGAGCCACCTACCAAAACGGAGAACAGGGGGCCCACTTGTCAGTTTGACCGACCCCCCTGTTCGGTTGCATGGGGAAGGGCCATTTCGGCTCTCTCTCCTCCAACGGCTACATTTGATTCCATAGTGACCGTTGCGGAGTTCACACTATAAATGGTGGCCGTGAGGAGCATTACTCCTGTCACTTCACCTCATTTTACACCTCCCCAAAGTCACTCCATACTCACATTGTTTTTCTTGCTCTTCATTGAAGTACTCTTGCTCAAATTTCAACTCAAAAATATTTTCTTTTGTTTGCATTTGCAATTTGCTATCAAGCTCTTCAAAGGAAAATTCGTCGGGGGTTTTGCTTTTACTAATAGCACCTCTTTGGAGTTTTTGCTTTGTTGTGTTCTTGCTTGTTGTGGCCATGAAAGGAATGAAGAGGTTGTTTGCGAAGAGGAAGATTGCTGCAACCTCAAGCCACGGTGGATACTCAAGTGCATGTCCCTCTTCCGTTGCTACACAAAGTTCGCGAAGGAGGAGTCTGTGTGAGGACACTCCCATGGGTGAGAGCAGCAACCCACACCAACTTCTTCACGATGACGACCTCAACATACAAAGTGAAGTTGAAGACCAAGCACGCAAGCTCCTCCAAGATCGTGAGTTTTCTCATACGAAAACTTATGATCCGGATTTGATCTCCAAAATAGGTATGGATTCTGAATTCTTTTCTATTTGGTGTGCACTAGGACGGAAAAACTTTGCTCACATAGAGGAGAGAGGTTCACGCCTTCTCTACATGCAATTCCTTTGCACACTCAAAGTAGGTTTTGATGGTATTACTTTTAGATTATTTCAAAAAGAATACAACATACTATGGAAAGCATTAAGTGAAACTCTAGGCTTCCATAAATGTTGTTTGCTAGATTTAGACGCTTTGCCTATGTTTAACAAACAAAGTTTTTGGCAAGATTTAACTAATGAGGTCAGATGTAGTGCACCTAGGAATAGCCACGTGCACATCCCTACTTTACGCTTCATGCATAGATGGGTGGTTATGACTATGTTCCCTAGAGGAGACATAAGGGTAGTACTTGATGATAAGCTGAAAGTTTTAGTTGCCATGATTAAAAAGATAAAATTTGATCTAGTTATTGCCATTATGACACAATGGTTGGATTACATTCCAAGAATAGGACCAATTGAATGCACTTCATTGATTACCTGTATTGCTACTTGGGTAGGAGCACTAGAATATTCTTCATTTGAGTATATTAAAAATGAAAGAGAATTAATTGATAAAGATTATTTAGTGCAAGGACATACCCTTAAGCATGATCAAGATGGCTCTTTGATATTTTATTATCATGGCTTTGTCAATGAAATTCAGTTACCTACCCGGATTATCATTTGTACAAATGCCGGAGGCTAACCATTGACCTTCTTCCCATCGAGGGAGTCCAAAGAATTAATGTCTCTGGCAGCATAACAAGAAGCCGTACAAGGAGAGTGTCCATGCCTCTCACAATCTCCACGGTCCATGAGTACGAGGAGGAAGATAACCCAACGGGTGATGCACCCGAATGGACTCAAACATCATCGTATGAGATCGAAGGTCCGTCTAGGCATGGATAGCTAGGTGCCGCGTGGGAGCCACCACTATCCACTTCAATATCTAGCAGCTAGCCTCCATTGTACATGAGAAGATGTCGTTCCTCTTCAGCTAGAAGTCATCGTGACTAGAGCCAACGAATGATGGATCTCACTAGACGTATGGAAGAGCTTGAAGTGAGAACGGGTGACATCTACTACACTCTCCAAGACTGCGTGAAAGGTAACCAGGACTGGCAATAACACATGGATGCTCAATTCACCAACTTCAACTCCATGCTACAACAACAAGCCGATCTTGCGGCATACTTCCGTCGTCAAGGGTTCAACCCTCATCACGGAGGTGAGTGAAGAACAAGCTTGGGGGAGAACCCCACTTGAGGTAAATCGTATCAACCCCTTTGCATATCTATTTTCCGTTGACCTATAATCCACCTTGCATATATAAATAAATAAATAAAGTAGTATAGATTTGTTTTGAATTAAAATAAAAGATGTGCAGTAAGAATGACTTGGAATTCACATAGATAAAATGACAAATACTTGCTCTGTTTTAATTTTCCTAAGTCTCCAGTTCACAACTTACTACTCTCCAATATATTGTTCTCATTGGCTAAAATTTCTTTTGCCTTGATTTGGAAATAGTGGGTAGCGAAAGCTTAATCCATTCTAAGTTATTGTGAGATATGATGTAGTGATAGGGCCGCTATTCCTAGTATGAAAGTGAAACTTGGATCTGCGGAGAAAATTCTAAAAATATTTAAGTTACTCTCATTTGATATTTCCTACCAAAGTCATATGTTACGTTACATTACATTGATAGACCTTTGCATATGTTATATGTATTCACATTGAGCTTTCTCAAACTAGTATATACCTATGTGAGATTTCATTCATTACGTTTTGAATTCAAGACATCACTTGCACATGCTATACTTCTACACTAGGAGTAAGCAAAATTCCATCATACCACCATTCCAAAATAAGAAGAGAAACTCCATATCATTCTTTCTTAGTACTCTCTTCAAAATTTCTTGCATAAAAAGGGAGTAGAAGACATGGCTAGAAGAAAAAAGAAAAAAAATATGCATGCTTACCTCATAAGCATGAGAAAAAAAAGAGAACAAAAGTAGCCATGTTTCATCCTTGTAAAACAAGAGAGTCCACTCAAAAATGAGTCATCTAAATGTTCACATCCACCTCCATTCCATCACACATGCACAAGTCTTGAATCAAATTGTTTTGAATTGATTTCTCCTAAGGCTTGCTTTTTTGACATAGCAATATTATGTGTTGCAAATATGCCTACTATATTTCCTACCAAGCTCCACATACAAGCCTTATTTACAGGTAGGATGAATTTTAGGCAAAATTCCTTGGTGAGGACATATTTCCACTACACATAAAGGAGAGACAGAGAGAATTAAATTGAGATACTTAAAACCTAAATTGAAATCTCCGGAATTTGAGTGGAACTTGATTTCTAGGGTATGTGCGCTCCATTTGCTGTTCTATCTTTCAACCGCCCATGAATAGGAGAAGGCATAAGCCCCATAATGACTTGAATGGGTGAGTTAACATGCCATTTTTTGCAATACAAGGTAGAGTATTTTGTTATGCACATGATACATTTGAAAAGTAGAACATTGTAGCAACTCCTGATCATCAACCTAAAGTCTTGACTTGCCCAGGACGAGCAAAGGTTAAGCTTGGGGGAGTTTGTTGATATCTATTATATACCAATTTCAATCATCAATATAACTCAATTATGTGATGGAACTGTCATTTCTTGCACACATCACCTTTCTATTTGACCTATTTCCACTTGTCCTTGGAGAATAGTGCATGCAGGGAATTATTACAGGAAATGAGGTAAAAGAGGGAGGCAATCCAATAAAATACCATCCCAACCAATCAAGTGATGACATGTCGCACCACATGGATCAAATGGCCCACAAACAGAAGTATCCGAGGCCACCCAAGGGTGTACCACCCATATCAGTCAAGGGGACCCACCTGGAAGTGACCTGGATGAAGCACACTGCAAGAGTAGCCAAGACTAGGTCGACGGACCCTCCTAGTCGGACGACTAGGTCCTGGCACCAAATGCGATCAAGTTCCATGTTTTGACTCCCTGTGGTGCCCTGATAACAATGAAGACTGATTCTCGCGCTTTTGGTGACGAAAACGACCCTTCTCCTGCTATGAATAGGACTCCCTACCCTCACTTCTCACACACACACACTACTTGAGTATTCATCCATTGTATACACTATTCTCCGTAGGTTTAGAGGAGTGTAGGCTGTAGAGATGAGTGTCTCTAGTCCATAGTCCATTTAGGAGAGGAGTAGAGGGAGTCTCTTAACATTTACTGATTGGGAAAGGTATGGCTCTCATTTGCTCTTAATTAAAGATGTTATCTTTAGTCTTCTATTCTTCATATACTTGGATTAAGAGTTTCTTATTTGAATGTGGATTCCATATATGTGGTAGGAGTAGTATTTATGATTATGCTATACCATTCTCATTAGATCATCATAAACACTACAAACCCCCTCTATAGTCTAATTAGCTATGACATGATTATGTTAATATGAATCACTTATGTTTTGAATTAACATTGGCTCGACAATGATTTAGTTCACTGCCATAGGATGTCTTGTGCCTAGGCTCTTATGTTAATTACTTAATATGAGCATGGTGCTAGGATAGATAAGTAGCATTGAATGTCTCATAGACCCACGAATTGAAGAGGTAGGCAGTACGTGGTGACAACCCTATCTGTCCTTTGTAATCCTCCATGTTGGGCTATGCCACGGGCTCTTGGCGGGTGTCGTCCTAGTATTTCTAGGGGTAAACTCATGCCCGATGTGTTATTCCACTTAGCATGAGAATTCATAATTGATATTATCATTAGTAACTAACTTAGGCTATGTATATGTACATTAGAAGCATAGTAGGAGTATCTATCAAACTCTTAGCCTAGTCCCTCTTCACCTCATTTACCCCTTTAGGATAGAATGCTCTTGTGTGTGTCACGCTACCTCCAATTATCATTTAACCATCCTTGCTAGAACCCTACATAGATCAACCTAGCCTCTCCAGTTCATAATTGCTTTGCTTCCACCTAGCCTTCCTTTGAGAGAATATAAATGACACCCTTTGGGAACACTCCGAAAGGGAAAATGCTACATCAATAGATTTCGTGCGCTTGCATATTTACATATGTGATTTTAAAACTATTAACAAGGATTTCCGGCACCCTTGCTCGGAATGGATTGTTAGTAGTGCGTAGGAAGTATCAACAAGGAGCGTGGAATTATCCACAAGACAACTGCTCCCTACTCACCCCGACCTAATGGGGTGGCTGAGGAAAAATCGAACACTAACGGGCATGGTTAATGCCATGTTGGACAGTTTGGGTTTATCCTACTCATGGTGGGGGGAAGCCATTTTGACCGCATGTCTTTTGCTGAATCGAGTTCCATCATCCAACGGTGAAATGACCCCATATGAAGGATAGGAAGGAAGAAAGCCTGCTCTCGGCTTTTTATGTGCATGGGGCTGTTTGGCCAAAGTTAATGTGCCTGCATGTAAGAAACAAAAATTGGGACAAAAAACCGTAGATTGTGTCTTTCTAAGATACGCACAACATAGTGCGGCATATAGATTTTAAGTGATTAGATCTAAGATTCCTGCTGTGCACGTTAACACTGTGACTGAATCTCGTGATGCCACATGTTTCGAGGATATTTTCCAATGAAGGATAGAGTTGCAGATCGTAGCGAGACATCTACTAGTTTTAATCATGATCCTTTTCCAATATCCCTACCTTATTCTTACATTGAAAACCCCATTGAGGATGACAATACAAATATTGCCCCTCGAAGGAGCAAGAGACAAAGAATTGAAAAATCTTTTGGTGATGATTTTATTGTCAACCTCGTTGATGATACACCCAAAACACTTTCAGGGGCATATGCATCACCTGATGCAGAGCGCTGGAAGTAGGCAGTACATAATGAAATGGAGTCCATTTTGACTAATGAGACTTGGGAAATATGTTATTGTCCTGTTGGGTGTAAGTGGATATTCAAAAAGAAACTCAAACCAGATGGTACAGTCGAAAAATAGAAGGCTATACTTGTAGCTAAGGGATTTACCTAAAAGGAACGCGAGGATATTTTTTGATACTTATTCACCTGTTGCTAGGCTAACCAAAGTTCGTGTGCTTGTTGCATGTAAAAGCCCTAATTTTCATTATGCAAACTTCAGTTATAAGAACAAAAATTTTATAAATAATAAAAAGAAATAAAAATGAAATGAGATAAACAAAATAATTCAAACTCCAAAAGAGGGAATTCAAAAAATAATCTTAGCTACTGTTCAAATGAGTTTAGCATGAATGTTTGAGTTGACCATTGGATTCCAAATATTTCAATTAGTCTCCCTGCAAACTTTCTTAATTTTTGAAGCAAGTTTTCCATTTAATTCAATGGCTACATTGAATTCCACTTAAATTTGAAAATCAACTTCAAATTCAAATGAATCTTGGTCAAATTAGTGAGTTGAGTTCAAAATCAAATTCCACATATTTGAATTGTCACTCTGCAAATATCTAGCAATTTTGGAAGAATTTAGGTGAGGAAAATTCATTGTCCAGGGACTTGATGAGGGAGAGATAGTGGGACCCACCTGTCAGGGAGGACTCCTCTGTTTTCTCTGCCTTTCCACAGTTTGACACCTCTCTCCATGCAAATGCCAGCAGCTGAGTGCTTGCATGATTGAAGCCTTGGTCATGAAGACAACCAGGCGACCACCCAGGTTGAGACTATCCTCATTCACGGTGCAACATGTCAGACTCCTATGTTTCCTTCTCATCATCGACCCTGCCTCTGCTCCTTTACAAATTCGAGCTGCACACAGGAGTTTGATCATTCCCCTTCGTGCTTGAGTCTGCTCTGGTGTTGTGCGCAGCTGGGGGATCATTCTTCTTGCCAGCTTGAGCGCTTCCGAAGTCGGCCGAGGCGAAACTGTGGCCGTCGGCGCTCTATTTTTCCCTGCTGCTCCTCTGTTCTCCGTCGACCCACCGCTACACGCCGTTTCACATCCCCGACCATGAAGGAAAAAGGTGTGCAATAGCACCTAGATTATGCTCGTAAAGTTCAGCCCTTGCCATCCCTTCTAGCTCGAGTATTAGTGATTTTCCCGACGAGTTTTGTCTATGAATTTAGCTAGGTCTCCTATTAAAGTCTGTTTCTACACATAACAAATCCTTGTGGAAGTGAGAATTTATCTACACCATGGCCACGGACACACCTTTGAATGGACCCCATCAAATTTCATCGAATAACCACGGTGGAATTTTGAATTTTCTAGCCGCCAAGTTTCAGTTCGTCGGCTCACTGTCGATGTCTTGTCTCTTGTTGATTCATCGCTCTGGGCACCCATTTTCGTGTTCTACATGCATCAAGGAGTAATTTGGAGTTTATCCCATGCAAAATGGGGCACCATAGGGCCTGGCTGACATGGCCGGAACCCTAGGTTCCACCACCGCTGTCGAGACCCTCTCTCCGGCCATCTATCACCTGTGCCATCCATCCCATCGTGTTGCTCATCGATTTTAGGTAGGGGCGGTCAGTTTGGAGGGCCGCCGTGCCCTGGAATGGTCGCCGGCGAACGACCGCCGCCGGGCGCCGCTGTGCGCTGCCCCTGGCGCGTCGGATCGGGAGGTTGAAGACGACTGGGTGGGCCCCAATTGTCAGTCACAGAAGAACAATAATCAGATCTGGTGCGGCTCCGATATCTCGTGTGGCTACAGCCCTGATATGTGTGGCCCTGTGTGGCTTGAATCCCAATGGTGGATTTTAAACCCGTGGGCCCAGCCAATATTTCAAAGTTTCCAATTAAAATTTAATTCTAGATTTTGCTCCATCTTTGAAAATCCATATCTCCTAGAATACTTGTCCACGAATTCCCAAATAAATTTTGTTTGAACCAGCGTGATCTATAATTTCATGTGGAGCACTTGGATCAGTATGAAAGTCCCTTATTTGTCCTCAATAATTCCATGAAGCAAAATGCCTTTGGAATTAATTCCTAATGCTCCATTCATTAAAAAATTCTCAACCTTGGCTAGATCATTCTAAATAATTCCTCTGAGTTCCATTAAATGTTTCATGTCCAGTTGAGTTGATTTGTATAGCCAAATTATGTTTCGAATCAATATGTACCTAAAAATTCCAAAATGTCCAGAAACTTTTCAGCAAATTCTCCAAACTTGTAAATTCAATATATCACAGTAGAATGCCTAGAAAATTATTAAACCAATTTTATTGGTTTACACTTGACCTCCTATAAACAGAAAACCAAGATTGGCCATGTCAAAGCTACAGATATTTCCTCAAAATTCTGGGAAGTGTTTAGGTTCATTGAATTTTATACAACAGAGACTTCCAAGAATGGATCCCAATTTTGGCCAGAAACTCTCTCATAGTACCTAGCATCCTTTGTAAAATTTCTAGAACCAGTGGGTTTAATTTCATATGCTTAACTGTCTTTCCTTTGAGCTATATCATAGTATTGGTATTGATTCACTTGCACTATTCTTTGCATATCGAATAGTTGCCGAGCTTGAGAGGACCCCGAAGCCACTTGAAGTCATCCTTCTGGAGATTAACTTTGATACCATCTTGCAGCCAGGCAAGCCCCGGTTTGCATTTAACAGCGTTTTAAACTTTGATTTGTATCACAATATATGGGTTAGCATGTATGTGCATTAATTATTACTTTTCTTGGAGTTTTCCACTTGCATGACCAGAGAACCCATGAGATAAGGGTAGATGTTTATGTCCTCAACGTGTCCATGCTATGCTTAATGTTATAGTTGCTTCGTTAGAAGTCGAGTAGTTGGAATCTACTCGCTAGTTTAGGTATTGAGTTCACACGGGTTTGGTTCGAGTGAAAGGATCACCATGATGGAATATGAGACCGGGCATGGAATAGGAGCAGCGGAACCTAGGGCCTGTGAGCCGTTGCTGTGCCTATGTCGGTCAAGGACCGATTCATGTGTGGCCCTATTGGGCAAGTTTGAACTGTACCAGAGTCATAATGGATATATGGGGTCCAGGAAGCCTTTGTTGAGATTTTTTTGATTGCCTCAGGCTTTCAGCCGCAGCACGATAGACAAAAACTTGCTCACGAAATCTTCACAGCGGAAAGGTGCACCGTGAGTGGGAATATTGTCCCTGATGATTGAACCGATTCATCTTGGGCGGAACTTGGGAAATGTTGCTGCGTACGATGTCCGTGGAGTGCACCTACGTGACTTCCAGTACGGGCGTACGTGTCGTGTATTCTGGGTATCTTTGATTCGAATCACCGTCCCTCGCGGTTATGAGTATCACTTGTTCACTGCGTCGTGACGTAGTTCATTATTTGTAGCTGAATATTATTGAGTCAAGCTTTATGAATTAATCTTTTATTGATACTTGCAATGCTCTAGACAGGTTGCTAACTAAATTTACTTTCCCTGAATCCTTAATGTGCTGCTAAAACTGAAAATAAGGATGAATAATTAGGCAAGTCTTTTATTGCAAATTGCTCTCCTATATTACGTATATCCTGCACATAGAGTTTCATGTTTAGTGGAGATGGGTAAGTCGTGCTGAGCATTCGTCCTCACGGTTGCTATATTAGTTGTTTTGCAGGAACTAATCTCTATGCTTATGTTTATGGTTGTCCATGAGACTCGGAACTCTCCGAGCATTATAATCACAGGAAACCATGCCACTTCCGTATGTGCTTCGTGTGGCTAGTGAGGAGCATCCGTGGGCTGGACGACTTCTCTTTTGCTTATTAGACTTGAGTACGAGAGTTGTATTCTTATCTTCCGCTATAGTTTATTTATATAAAATATTTGTAAACTGAATAACTTTGTAAATTTTAGAAAGTGATTTATGTAATACATGTTCCTTTGCAAGTGTGTTGTTGGGTGCCGCATCGCACGACACCACCCAATGCGATTCCTGGAAAGTGTGGATGCCGGTCCTCACAGCCTGGTATCAGAGCCGCATTGGAAATAGCACACTAAATAAGGATCGTATTGCGAGGAAAACATGGGACACGGTGAGGATAAGGTACTAGGCCCACATAAGGACTATATTAGCATAAGTTATTAAGGTGGAAAAGCTATTATGTGTTATTATATTCGGTAACGATGCTCCGACGTCAGGTAAGAGGTAAGGTACGCCACCGCAAGCGGCTCAATTGCGGTAAGATCACCATGCGAGCGGTAGCATGTGTTTTTTTCCGTGGCTTAGGATGGAAATTCAATATGAGTCTCTGAAACTCTCCGTGTTTCTGAGAACATATGACACGCGGTACCTCAGCGTGCTTCAAAATTAGTGGGAGCCCCCGTCGGGTGGGACATAACCCGATGTTCCTCCTACTGGTGCAGCATTATGCAAAGATGTGGGACCCCGACGGGTGGTATAAAACCCGGTCATGTACCTCGAGATGTGACTTAGCTCGGGGCGGCCTATATGGAATGATACGGGATGAATGTCTTACTTTCATGTATATAATTGTTGACTGCCTGAATTGATCGCCTGTGCGGGCTGTGCCATACAGCACCATAATGAGTGTTTTGTAAATTCTGTGTCTTATGAAGCACTGACCACATGATCGTATTGCGCTTAGAAATCTTTTGAGAGTGAATGTGATTAAGGCCACCGTTGAGACGTATGCCGGAGTACCGGCCTAGAATTTTCACTTTTGTGAAGCACGTAGTACCGACATGTATTCCAATGTTGCATAAACCACCTTGCTGTAAAATGGAACTGAGAAGATGTAAAGATACTCATATTATCTATTGAGTTCTGATTTTGAACTAAGTTTTCAAGATTGGAGTAGATTTTGAAGTCACCGATTCAAAAACCGAGTGTTCTGTTTTTCTGCCAAAAAAGATCTGACTTCGAGAAACCATATCTCCCAGACGAAACCTCCAATGAATGTGTATCTTACATGGATGAAAAGTTTGGGAAGTCCTTTAAAACTATTATGTTAAACTCCAGAGCTGAATTTCCCTCGATCCTATTCAAAATTTCAAAGTTCCAAAATCTGCCAAACTTGACTGAAACTGGAATCCTCTCTGGACTCCTTACTGTTTTGACCATATCCCCCTCTAGAAAAATCGAACTGGATCGTACAAGAAATTTATGGAATCCTTGTAATATGTATTACAAATTAAATTCTGCTGTTTTATATCTGGAAATTGTGGCCCAAAATCAGCATAAACAAAGGAGATGCTCTCAAAATTTCCAGAAAAACTCACAGGTTTACAATGTTATATATGCTCAACCAGAAACGATATGGAGGCAAACTAATACTTTTTCGAAAGGTCTTGAAGTTTACTTCAACTTTGTAGTTCACCTCAAGATCTGATTCTATAGGATTGAAGAGCACGTGTAAAGATACCAGAGGGGGGTGAATGTTAGATTAAAACTTTTCAGCGGAAGCAACGAAAAATCCCTCGGCAGAAAAACGATCTATTCAAGAAATCGTGTGTGCGACTAATCTAAAGGTGATAAATTGTGACTCAACAATTATATATTGTGGAGAATCAATTCAAGATGTCACAACAAGGATCACGTAAATCCGTCGAGAGAAACTCAAGTTACGATCAAAAGATCGAACAAAGGTCAATCTGTCCTACCCGAGAAAAAACAGTTCTGGAACACTGCAAAGAAACTCGTGTAGATAAGAAACCACAAATCCAATGACTGTGAAATTTTGACAGATGATATAAAATCAAGTTTTGAAGACAACCCAAAAAGAATCACATAAATCGGATCTTTAAAACTCAAGTTATGATAAAACCACCGAAGCAAGGTAGTGCTGTGCAGAAACTCGACGAGAAAGACTTGAACAAAACAAGTCGGACAAACAAGGCAAAAAAATTCCTTTTAACTACAAATTTTATTCAATAGAACACAAGAGGAACAGCGCAAAAGTTGTCTACCACGAGCTCTGACCTCCCTTGCTTATATAACCAGCCCTTAGGCCAACCCAAGCCAAACTAGGACTCTAATCCTACTCAATTCACGAATCAAAACTTTCCATAACTGCTCAAGACTCTTCTAGACGCATATAGAAGCAATCTTAAGACTTCCCAACACTTTAGGAACGTATCCCACATTCCTAACACAACTCAAATTTGTGACACACACGAAATCTATCATAACCAACTCGATACTTTCCATATATGAGCCAAAACCCGACTCTGCCGCAGCCAGAGTCATAACCCTATACAATTGGATCATTCCAACCAAATCTTCACGTCCAAATCATGTCTCGGAACCATGTTGCTACGTCCATGCACTCCATGCATACGTGCAAACACCTTCCAAAAATGTCCAGTTTCCTTCACATGCATTGCTCTTGATTGAATCATCCTACGTGACCTCCTGATCAGCTCAACCACAGTTCGTCCCGAACATGGTTGTTGGAACCTCATCTCCTCCCTGAGACTAGTCCAATAGATCCTGACACCAGCCATGTCTTGAACTCGAGCAAAACCTGCACATGAATAAACAACCAATACTTCTGAGCACAAGTCCACGACTTGACTCTCATTAGTTCTGAAACCACAACACCTTACGGGAGCCCCTCACATAAGCATGTTGCAAACCATAGCAACAAGATATCAACCATAACCAATAAAACACACCAAAAAGTTAGTAAAAGAAAACTAAGCAAACTTTCCATAATCCAAAAAAAGTTCAAAATATTGCAAATTAAAAGCAGAACCACTGTGATCAAGCTTCGAAACTCGCCAAAGCTAACCGGACCTTGAACCGGAGCTTACCAAAACTAACAGGATCTAGCGCCCGAACTTAACAAAGCTAGCGATACCTAGCGCTGGAGCTAACCAAAGCTAGTCGGACCTAGCACTGGAGCATACCAAAGCTAGCAGGACCTAGCGCCGGAGCTAAGCAAAGCTAGTCAGACCTAGACAAAAAAGTCGAACCTAGCCAAAGCAAGTTGGACCTTACGTCGAACCTTGCGGGAGCTACCCACAACAAGCTAGACCTATCGTCGGACCTTGCTGGAGCTCGGACCTAGATAATAAAAGTGTTTTAGTAGTATTCAAAACTTTTATTGCTTTAGCCAATGTATTCAGCACACATAGGTCTCACAATCTCCCCCATGATGAATGCATTGGCAACACCACTTAAATCCAAACATTGGCTTATTCTCATGAAAAGTTTTGGAAACAATTTATCCCCCTTTTTTGAAAATCAAATGAGATAGAAATAAATTTCCCCCCTATAAAACAAAGCTCATCCAAGTCATACTATCAAGTAACTTACACTATCACAACAATGAGATACATAAAGTAGTGTAAGCCATGCTAGAGATCAAATGTAATTTTCAATTTTAGCAAGTCATGATCTCATAAACTTAACTATCTCAAAACCTGAAAGCATGACACTTGTTGCTGCAATTTTCTTTTCTTTTAAGCACAAATTTTGATCATATGAAATTTGCAAGAGATTATATGCGCATCTGCCTTATTCTAACCAACCAAGCCAAGCCTATGTCATTTGGCAATCAAAAGCTTAAGGACATGGTTTTAGTCATACACAACTTCTTCCAAGTTTATATCTAAGTGCAATGATGAGCCATCTCAAAAGAAGAAGTGTGATGCATGCATATTCTCTTGATCTTTTCTCAATTTATATTTGTTCATAAAACTCAACATGTGAGTTGATTACTTGATTAATTAATTATGATTAAAAGCACTTGTGATCATGCAACAAGTTCAAAACAGCAAGAAAGTTTGATCATGACCAGATTTAGTGTAAGTAATTATTCCAATTACTAGTCATGGCAAAAACTACAAAATGTATAACACGAGTAATGTAATAAGAACATTCAGCATGTAAAAGGAATTACAAAGTCATATATGTATGAAATATTATGCTCATTTTATTTTTAAATTCTGATCATAAATTTAAAAGCTCCCCCTCAATTTAAGCCATGAGGATGCAAAACCCCTATTTCACTACAAATGTAACAAAAATGAGTGAAATCCAAAGGTTTTGTGAAAATGTCAGCCAACTGATGTTCGGTATCTACATGGTGAAGCCCAATGTTTCCTTTTTCAACATTATCACTGAGAAAGTGATACCTAATATTAATGTGCTTAGTTCTATAATGTTACACGGGGTTTTTAACAATGCAAATGGCACTAGTGTTATCTCAAAGCAATGGAACACTATCTAGATCAACCCCATAGTCCTTAAGTGTTTGAACAATCCAAAGAATTTGTGAGCAAGCACTAGCAGCAGCTACATATTCAGATTCGGCTGTGGATTGTGCAATTGAGCTTTGTTTTCTAGAGGACCAAGAAATAAGTGAATTACCAAGAAAATGACAAGCACTGAAAGTACGTTTCCAGTCAATCCTACAACCCCCAAAATCAGCATTCGAAAAAGATTTCAAAGTAATGGTTGAGGAAGAAGCAAGAAAAATGCCAAATTCATGAGTTCCATGTAAGTACCTGAGAATCCTTTTGACGGATTGACGATGTGAAGCACGTGGGGAAGCTTGAAATCGCGCACAAAGACATACGCTGAATTGTATGTCTGGTCTTGATGTCGTGAGGTGCAAAAGTGATCCGATCATGCTTCTATATTCTTTTTGATCCACGGGTTCACCATCTTCATCAAGTTCAAGTGTTGATGTTGTACCCATTGGTGTCCGAAGAGGCTTGCTTTTGTCCATGTTGAATCGCTTGAGAAGGTCCCTTGTATACTTTATTTGATGCACAAAGGTACCTTCTTCGGTTTGCTTGATTTGCAGCCCCAAAAAGTAAGTCAGTTCACCCATCATACTCATTTCAAATTCTAAACTAATCATTGCTGAAAACTTGGACACAAGATCATGAGAAGCACAACAAAACATAATATCATCCACATACAATTGAACGAATAATGAGTCACTGTCATGCTTAAGCACAAAAAGAGTTTTATCAACCTTGCCCAAGGTAAACCCCTTTTCAAGTAAGAATGTTTTTAACCTATCATACCATGCTCTTTGGGCTTGTTTGAGACTGTACAAGGCTTTGGACAGTTTGTAAACATGATTGGGAAAGTTTGGATTTTCAAAACTAGGTGGTTGCTTAACATAAACCTCCTAATCTATGTAGCTGTTAAGAAACGCAATTTTTAAATCCATTTGTTATAACTTGAAACCTTTAGATGCAGCAAAAGCTAACAAAATTTATATGGCTTCTAATCTAGCAATAGCAGCAAAAGTTTCATCAAAATCTAGACCTTCAATTTGTGTGGAACCTTGAGAAACCAATGTAGCCTTATTCCTAATCACAACCCCATCCTCACTCTGTTTATTTTTAAACACCCATTTAGTTCCAATTAAAGTGTGGTCTTGAGGTAGAGGTACAAGTTTCCAAACATTAGTTCTTTCAAAATTTTCTAACTCTTCTTGCATGGCAATAATCCAATATTCATTAGTGAGTGCATGTGATATATCTCTGGGTTCAAAAGAAGGAACAAAAGCAAAATGAGCATGAGAATTGAGGTCGGAAAACCTGGATCATGTAACTCGTTCATGATAGCTTCCAATTATCTGTTGCGGGGATGATTCTTGTAAATATATAGGGGAACATATGTCTCACAAGCTTCTTCTTCATCATGTTCATCGTAGATTGATGAGCGTGTTCCTTGTGGACGATCAGGACCAGCAGAGATGGTAGTCTAAGATTGTTCAAAGTTCGGAGTTGGACACGTGTCAGCTTCGGAACTATCAGGCAATATCACCGACTCTTCAGCTTCTTCTTCGAAAAATACCATCCCCCTGAGTATATGGATCTGGACCTGCAATGTTTGAGCTAGAACTTGGGCTAGCTTCATCAAAAGACACCTCACAAGTCTCCACAATTTTGTTAGTGTCAAGTAAAAGCACACAGTAGCCTCTAGTATGAAATGGATAACCAAGAAACATGCCATCAATGGATCTAGGTTCAAATTTATCAAGATTACTATGTTTCTTAACGAAGCATTTGCAGCCAAAAACTCTAAAGTGTGTAACACTAGGCCTATGTCCAAACAGGAGCTCATATGCCTAGCTTAGCGTGCAAGAAAACATGATTTGAGACATAACAAGCGGTTGCAATCACATCAGCCCAAAATTCCTCGGAGTTTGATATTCATCAAGCATAGTCCTAGTCAACTCAACTAAGGTTTTGTTCTCTCTTTCTACAACACCATTTTGTTGAGGTACATATGGTGAAGAAAATTGATGATCTATTCCATTTTCAGCACAAAGTGATCAAAAGATTGATTTTTAAATTTGGTTCCATTATCACTTCTAATTGCTTTTAAGGATCCTGGGTGGTCAATTGATAATCTATGAAATAAAGTTCTAAAGTGACTAAAAGCTTCATTCTTAGATGCCATAAAGTAATCCCAAGAGTATCTATAATAATCATCAACAATCCCAAGAACATGCCATTTACCTCCGAATGATTGAACACATCAAGGTCCTACGGTGTCAAGATGCAAAAGTTGACCCGATTCAGTTGTCATGATCATTGTGAGAAGACTATGTGAACCTGCAACTATCTTAGAATGTCTACAGGCAGGGCACACAATTTCTTTGTCCCCATTAAGCTTAGGCAGCCCACGTATGCGATCAAGAGCACTAACACACGTTAGATGACCAAGGACTACGTGACCAAGTCTACGATGCCAAACACATAAGTCCTTTGAATCATTAGCAACTAGACACCTATGCTTAGAGGAAGAAATATCAAATTCAGCTTTAAAAACTCTTCCAAAATGAGACATCTTAAAAATAAGCTCACTATTTGAATTTACAACTTTGCAGGAATTTTTAGTGAAAATAATTTCCAGATTTTCATTTAGCAGTTGTGAAATATAAAGCAAGTTCTATTTCAAATTTTTAACAAGTGCCACATCTTTCAAATTGTAGTGATCATTTACTCTAACCGAACCCTTAGCAATTATAGGAGTTGAAGAATTATCGGCAAAAGTAACATTCTCTACATGTGACACGAAAGAGAGGGAGGAGAACCATTCTTTGTTACCGGTCATGTGGCGTGGGCAACCTGAATCTGCAATCCAAATGTTCTCCTTCCTCAAGCGTGTAACCAACATAGAAGAACAATACATCGATGACTCAATACTGGGGTTAGTCAAAAGACATTTAGGAATCCAGTACTGAGTTACACGATGTGTAGCATGAAAAACACGCGAAAGCTGAGATAACACAACAAGTTTATGATTCAAAATTTGAGATTTTTTGTTCTTAACTACTGACCTATACGGTGCTACTTGTGTAGCACAAATATCAGTAGCTCTGGAGGCAAAAACAGAAGGTCCGTAGGTAACAACAGAAGTTCCAGAGGCAAAAACTAAAGCTCCAAAGGTAAACTTTTAATGTTTTTGACTCATAACAGCAGGTTGCATGTTCCTGACATTCGGTTTAGTATGTGCAACAAATTTTTCATGAGAGTTATAAGATCTAGCTTGAATTCTTTCCTTTTTATGTTGTTTAGCCAATCTATAAGAAAAATCTATGACATGACCATCTCTACCACAATAGGTACAATGAAATTTAACTTTGTGTTCATGTCTAGATGAGCATGCACTATGTTTATTTGAACCCAAATGTGACAACACTCCTGCAGATTTAAAAACCACCTCTTTTGGTTTAGAACCTATTTTAATGAAACCACTTCCTAATGACTTTACAATTTTAGGTGGATGTGCTTTAGCATGAGCGTGAGAATCAAAACCTAAACCAGTTTTATCATTGCAAGATTTGGATGAATTCAGTAGAAAGTTTAGATTTTTGTTCCCATTGTAAAACCTCTCTAGTATCTTATTTTTATTGTCAAGTTCTTAAGATAAAACTAGGTAGTTTTGACATGAAGTTTTTCCTTTTAGTTTGCAATTGGAACAATATTTAACTTCACGAGAACGTAAAGCATTGTTCAAAATGGAGATTTCATTCATTGCATCTTTTAGTTTCTTCTCAAGATTGTCACATGCAGAACAATGCAGATCATCTGTAGAACAACAAGCATCTTTTAAGTTCTTAACATTAAAATCAGACAGTTTTTGTTCTTTTAAATTTCTTCATCAAGTCTATCTGGAGTGGAGGAGTGTGCACTTCTTAATGTGCACGATTGTTCATATATTAAGTCATATGAGGGACATGCATCATCACTAGGAATCAAAGTTTTTAAACAGTTGATTTCAGATTCTAGTGATTCAATTTTAGCAGCGTTATCGCTACGATTTTTGTCCTTCTTCTTGACAATAATAGTTGCACAAGAAATTGCATCACACATTTCATTATAGGTAGAACATACCTCATCATCGTCACTGTTTTGTTCTGCATCCTCCTGACTTGGTCTTGATCTTGTTTTGCCCACCATGAAGCATAAGTTGACCAGATCATCATCATCTTCATCACTTCCAATGTCTATATGACTTGAACTGAGCTCTTGAAGTGCAGTGATGAAGTTTTTTATCATCTTACATCCTATGGAACCCTTCTTTTTCTTGTTGGAGTTTCCAAAGGTTGTTTTTACCTTGTTCTGCTTCTCTTCACAGGTAGTAGGACCCGAAAGGTTAGGGCATTCTGTACGAAAGTGTCCTGTCTTACCACATTCAAAGCATCTTTGAGGTCCGGAGCTTCCTCTCCTTCTAGTTCTCACATTTTGCAATGCTTTGGAGAACCGAGTAGAATTGAGTGCTTCCTCCTCTTCTGGAAATTCTTCAATCTGTTCTAGGGTTAGTGAAGACAGCAAAAATAGAGTATTGCAAGATGATGATTTTCCAAAGCTAGGCATATCACGTTGTGAAACGAATGCAATAGACTTATTTGGATTCTTTCGTGATAAAATGTCAATTAAAAGAGTCTTTAGCTTAGAGTAAAACACATCTAAGGTAAGAGTACTCATGACAGTTGATTCACGAATGGATGTTACTTTCATCTCCCAGATTGACATGTCTAATGCACTTAGTAATTGTCCAACATTCTCAGCATCTGAAAAGTTAACGTTGACACTACGCAAGTTGCTGAGAATTTTGTTAAAGCAAGCAAAGAGAATGTTGATAGACTCACCGGGTTGCATCTCGAACCGCATGTATTCCTTTTTAAACATATGTTGTTTTACCTCCTTGATTGTGTTGGATCCTTCGTGGTAGTCACATAGTGCTCTCCAGACATCGTACGCCGATCGGAGGTGTGCAACACGGTCGAAGTCACTTTGAGTTATTCCCTGTATGATCAAGTTTTGGGCATTGTTGTTATTGTCGACATCTCTTAAATTTGTAGCTGTGACTTGATCGTTTGGTGGCACGTCGTAAGGCTTGTACACCTTTACCCATATTGTGAAGCGCTGCGCCTGGATAAAAGCTTCCATGCGTGCCTTCCAAACCTGAAAATCAATGCCAACAAACGCACAAGGTTTTGTCGACAATTTTTCATGTCGATTAGTCAAAAAACGTGCAAATCTCAAATATTAGATCATTGTGGCTGTGATACCAATTGTAGAATCAAAGAGCACATGTAAAGCTACCAGAGGGGGGTGAATGGTAGATTAAAACTTTTCAGTGGAAGCAACAAAAAACCCCTCGGCAGAAAAAGGATCTGTTAAAGAAACCTTGTGTCCGACTAATTTAAATGTGATCAATTGTAGCTAAAAAATTATAGATAGTGGAGAATCAAGTCACGAATATGTCACAATAAGAATCACAGAAATCCATCGAGAGAAACTCAAGTTACGATCGAAAGATCGAACAAAGGTCAATCTGTCCTACCCGAGAAAAAATAGTTTCGGAACACTGCAAAGAAACTCGTGTAGATCAGAAACCACAAATCCAATAACTGTAAAATTTTGATAGATGATAGAAAATCAAGTTGTGAAGACGACCCATAAAGAATCATGTCAATCGGATCTTTAAAACTCGAGTTATGATAAAACCACCAAAGCAAGGTAGTGCTGTGCAGAAACTCGACGAGAAAGACTTGAACAAAACAAGTCATACGAACAAGGCACAAAAATTCCATTCAACTACCAATTTTATTCAATAGAACAAAAAAGAAACAGCCCAAAAGTCGTCTACCACGAGCTCTGGCCTCCCTTGCATATATAACCAGCCCTTAGGCCAAACCAAACCTAACTAGGACTCTAATCCTACTCAATTCACGAATCGAAACTTTCCATAACTGCTCAAGACTCTTCTATACGCAGATAGAAGCAATATTAAGACTTCCAAACACTTTAAGAATGTGTCCCACATTCCTAAAACAACTCAAGTTCGTGACCCATATGAAATATGTCATGACCAAGTCGATAAATTCCATATATGAGCAAAAACCCGACTCTGTCGCATCCAGAGTCATGATCTGATACGATTGGATCCTTCCAACCAAATCTTCACATAGAAATCCCGTCTCAGAACCATGTTGCCATGTCCATGCACTCCATGCATACGTGCAAACACCTTCCAATGATGTCTAGTTTCCTTCACATGCATTGCCCATGATTCAATCATCCTACGTGATCTCTTGATCAGCTGCACCACAGTTCCTCCCGAACTTGGTTGTTGGAACCTCATCTCCTCCCTGAGACTAGTCCAATGGATCCCGTCACCAGCCATGTCTTGAACTCAAGTAACACCTGCACATTAATAAACAACTAATACTTCCGAGCACAAGTCCATGGCTTGACTCTCATTAGTTCCGAAACCACAACACCTTACGTGAGCACCTCACATAAGCATGTTGCAAACCATAGCAAAAAGATATCAACCATAACCACCAAAACACACCAAAAACTTAGTAAAAGAAAACTAAGCAAACTTTTGATAATCTAGAAAACAAGATCAAAATATTGCAAATTAAAAGTAGAACCACTGCGATCAAGCTTTCAATCTTGCCAAGGCCGACCGGACCTTGAACTAGAGCTTACCAAAACTAACAGGATCTAGTGTCAGAACTTACCAAAGCTAGCAGGACCTAGCCCCCGAGCTAACCGAAGCTAGTCGTACCTAGCACCAGAGCTTACCAAAGCTAGCAGGACCTAGCGCCGGAGCTAACCAAAGCTAGTCGGACCTAGTGCCGGAGCTAACCAAAGATAGTCGGACCTAGACAAAAAAGTCGTACCTAGCCAAAGCAAGTCGTACATTACGTCGGACCTTGCCGAATCTACCAAAAACAAGTCAGACCTATTGTCAGACCTTGCTGGAGCTCGGACCTAGATGATAAAGGTGTTTTGGTAGTATTCAAAACTTTTATCGCCATAGCCAATGTAATCAACACACATAGGTCTCAGATTCATCCAATTACTGGGTTAAAAATGTGTTTGAGTACAACATGGTCAGGTTTCTTCAGAAACTTCATCAGTTTGGCATAATTTTGTCTTGTTATGAATCCGGTCCTCGATTTCACTTCAAGAAGTGTTGTAACAGACCAGGTGTCGATACTCAACCATTTACCAAGGGAACGACCCACTCAAACCTCTTTTCTTTTTATGACCATGTTTGTAGCATATTGAAGATGAGAGATTGTATTCACACGATAACACGCCTAACGTCCCATCGCGACCAACAATAGTCAAAATGAACTTTAATCCATGGAGTTCATTATTTTGGAGTTGCTATTGTAAGATTGGTCCAGGGATGACGTATTGTGTATAAAGTCTATAGTTTATCAATATATGTTACCGTTATGCAAGTTTTCTTGTCAATACACACAATATTGTTTTCATCCTTTTGTGATCCTGCAATATGACATCAAAATTTGGATTTATGGATGTGGATGCGGAATGGTGCGCACTCGCATGACATGCAAGGTCTATGTTTCAAGTCAGGGAGGGGATGACTCACGAGAGCCGAAAGAGCCGGTGCAACCGCCACCTCCATCTCCACTTACATTGGTAGATGATACCGCAACCATGATGGGTTCGTGCGATGAGCGGACTGAGTTGCTGCGAACCCTCGTACAGATTACATCCCGTCAGGAGGGACGTCCGGCCGAAGGCAATCTTCAACCTCAGCAAGCAACATACCCGGAATTCCTGGCGACTGCACCCCCCGTGTTAGGTGGTGATGGTGAACCTCTGGATGTGGTTCATTGGCTCCGCACCATTGAAGCTAAGTTTGGACTGCTACTGTGCAGTGATCATATGAAGGTTTTATATGCAGCAAAACAACTACATGGAATTGCCGGTGCTTGATGGGCAAACCACATCGCCTCCTTGGCCGCCGAACAGCAAGTCACTTGGACAGAGTTCCGGGAGGCATTCCACGCCTATCATGTTCCTCCCGCCATTATGAGAACGAAGCTTCAGGTATTCCTTGATTTGAAGCAAGGAGAAATGAGTGCTCAAGAATACTCCAAAGTCTTTGTTAATCTAGCGCAATATGCGTTGGAGTATGTGAGTATGGAGGATCAGAAGCGAGAGTACTTCTATCGGGGTCTAAGCCCCATGTTGAAAGACAAGCTTGCATTGTTCAATCACGGTTCGTTCAATGCTATGCTCAATGCTGCAATTACGCAAGATGATGCCACACGTGAGCGAGTCGTAGGGGAGTCAAAGAAGGGACTTTCTGTGCAGGACAGCACACATAGTGTTCCTCATAAATACCGTGTGGTGCATCGGTCACCATCCGGTCAAATATGGCAGCCGGCTGCACAACCGAGTTCGTATCAGAGTCGGCCGTTTGAAGTATCAGATTTTCAACCAGCAGTACATCAGCAGAAAGAACAGTTCCAAATTGTTCCTGGTGCATTTATCTCACAGCGAGGTGCAGGACAATTCAGGCCTCAAGTCAGCAGAAAGTCAAATCGGTATAAGTGTTACACTTGTGATCGTGTTGGGCACTATACCAAGGATTCCCCAAAAAAAATGTTGAGCAACGGACAAGTACCAGTACAACAGTGTAGTCAGCCCCGTGTTCAACCTGGGAGGACAACACTACAAATCGGAATTGTTCAACATATAGCGATCGAGGGTGTTCCGGAGGGAGCACCGGTGTTAGCGGGCATGTTTGCTATCAAAGGCATACCCGCCCTCATACTCTTCGATTCTGGTGCTACCCACAATTTCTTCAGTAAATCGTGTGTGGATCAGCACCAATTATCCACCAATACTCCCAAGAATAGTTATCTTATAAGTTCACCGGGAGGAAGTATCTCTGCCAATCAGGCTGTTCCCCGAGCAGCTTTATGTTTATGGGGCAAAATATATCCAACGTCACTGATTATATTGGATGGACAAAAGCTCAACGTAATATTGGTGATGTCATGGTTAAACCATCATGGTGTCGTTCTTAATATCTGTACCCGTTCTGTCCAAATTTACTCTCTGATGCACGGACAGCTCACACTGTTGTTGGACAGCATGGAGCAGAACAGTGAAGCTGCATATAACACAGAAGCAACTGAACTTGAATATATTCCGGTGGTCCATGAGTATCCCGATGTGTTCCCCGATGACTTACCAGGAAGCCGCACAAACGTGACGTCGAGTTCAAGATTGAACTTGTTTCGGGAACCACACCAATCTCTCGAAGACCATATCGAATGGCGCCTAATGAGCTAGCTGAATTAAAGGAGCATTTGAAATACCTTTTGGACAAGGGTTTTATTCACCCAAGCTCATCACCTTGGGGCTTCTCGGCGCTGTTCATTAAGAAGAATGATGAAACATTGCCGTTATGCGTGGATTATCGACCGCTCAATGCCGTGACTATAAAAAAGAAGAACCCGCTGCCCCGCATCGACATTCTATTCGATCAACTTGTTTGTGCGAAGGTGTTCTCAAAGATGGATATTCGGCCTGGATATCATCAGATCAAAATCCGACCGGGGGATATACTGAAGACGGCATTCTCGATGCAATATGGATTATACGAGTATCTTGTCATGTCTTTTGGTCTCACCAACGCTTCGACTCACTTTATGTATCTCATGAACTACGTATTCATGCCGGATTTGGACAAGTTCATCATGGTCTTCATCGACGACATATTGGTTTATTCCACGTGAGAGGAAGAACATGTTGAACATTTGCATATTGTGCTGCAACGGTGAGAGATCACAAGTTATACGCAAAGTTTAGCAAGTGTGAATTTTGGATCAGCCAAGTGCCATTTTTGGGGCACATTATTTCAGCTGAAGGTATCGCTGTGGACCCATGTAAAATTGTCCAAGTGCTGAAATGGCAATCTCCTAAGTCCGTACATGAAGTCCGAAGTTTCCTCAGTTTAGCGGGATATTATCGGAGGTTCATCCCGAGCTTCTCAAAAATCGCTAAACCGATGACGGAGCTGCTGAAAAAGGGAACCAAATATATTTGGAGTTCAGCTTGTGAAGAAGCTTTCAAGACATTAGTGCAGCACCTTACAACAGCCCCGGTTCTTGCTTGGCTGGACACGACAAAACCGTTCCATGTTTATTGTGATGCATCCGGCATCGGACTTAGCCGTGTCCTTTTGCAAGAAGGATGTGTGGTTGCATATGGATCTTTATAACTCCGAAAACATGAGCAGCACTATTCGACTCATGACCTTGAACCAGCTGCTGTGGTATTGGCATTAAAATGTGGATGCATTAATTGCTTGGAAATTTTGTACACCTCTACACCGACCACAAGAGTTTGAAATATATCTTCACACAAAAGGAGCTGAATATGAGACAACGACGGCGGTTAGAGCTGATCAAAGATTACGAAATTGAAATTAACTACCACCCAGGTAAAGCGGATGTGGTTGCCGACGCGCTTAGTCGAAAAGCTCATGTCCACAACATCACCATGGCTGAAATGGAATTTGAGGAACCAAGTCTATATGTGATCCATATGGAACTCTAAATAATCTTGCTCTCATTCCCACCATCCGAGAGGAAATTATTGAAGCCCAAAAGAAGGATAAGGGCATGTCACACATAGGGGAAAGAACAGACAGCGGTGATATGAAATGCTTTTGGAAGGATGAACATGGTACTCTATGGTTCAAGAATCGGATCGTAGTGCCCCGCGATATGGACCTTCGGAAGAAGATATTAGACGAAGCACACATATCGAAATATTCCATTCATCTGGGAAGCTATAAAATGTATCAAGATTTGAAGACTAAGTTTTGGTGGACACGGATGAAGCGTGAGATTGCGAAGTACGTATCCGAGTGTTATACGTGTTGGCGAGTAAAGGCCGACCATATGAAGAAAGCGGGACAGCTGTAGCCATTAAGTATTCTGGCATGGAAATGGGAGGATGTGAGTATGGATTCATTGTCGGATTACAACTTACATTCCGGAAGCATGATTCTATTTGGGTGATTGTCGACCGACCAACCAAATCAGCACATTTCATACTAGTAAATGTTCAATTCAGTGCAAAGAAGTATGCGGAGATGTACATATCAAGAATCATGTGCCTACATGGCATTCCTCACATGATTATTTCAGATTGAGGCTCACTGTTCACAGCTCGTTTTTGGGAGCAGCTGCACGTCTTGTTGGGTACTAAGATGATTAGAAGCTCCGGCATATCACCCGCAGACCGACGGACAAACCGAGAGGGTGAATCAAGTACTTGAAGACATGTTACGAGCGTGTGCCATCCACCACGGTAAAAATTGGGATGATCATCTACCATTGACAGAATTCTTGTACAACAATGGTTATCAAGCGAGTATTAAGGTGGCACCATAAAATGCTCTCTACGGATGAAAATGTCGCACCCCGCTGAATTGGTGTGAGTCTGGCAAGAAGGTCACTTTCGGGATTGATCTAGTCAATGAAGCCGAGGAACAAGTTTGGATTATTCAAGCAAATCTGAGAGCAGCTCAATCTCGACAGAAGAACTATGCAGACAAGCGGCGTCATCCACTACAGTTCAATATCAGAGACCACGTGTACCTCTGCGTGTCTCCGATGAAAGGAATTCACCGGTTCAGTGTGAAAGGTAAACTTGCTCCCCGATTTATCGGCCCGTTTGCTATCACGGAGAAGTGCGGACCTGTGGCTTATAGATTGGAATCGCCGGCATCTCTCGCTAGTATACACAACGTTTTCCATGTATCTCAGCTCCGGAAATGTCTAAAGTATACAGCGGCAATCCACACGGATGAAATCGGCGAGTTGCAACAGGATCTCACATATGCCGAACATCCAATTCAGATTATCGATGAGAAGGCTCGAACAATGCGGAACCGCATGTTGTGGTTATAAAGTATTATGGAGCAACCATACCGCTGAGGAAGCGACATGGGAAACTGAAGATTTCCTCCACTCCAATTATCCGGATTTCTTATCATCTCATATCCGGTAATTTCTCTCCTACTTTCGTCTTTCATTGTATTATCGTGACGAGACTCTTTTAAGGGGAGAGGAATGTAAAAGCCCTAAGTTTCATTATGCAAACTTCAGTTAGAAGGACTAAAATTTTTTGAATATTAAAAATAAATAAAAAGGAAATGAGATAAACAAAATAATTCAATCTACAAAAGAAGGAATTCAAAAAAATAAACTTAGCTACTGTTCAAATGAGTTTAACATGAAGATTTGAGTTGACCATTGGATTACAAATATTTCAATTAGTCTCCCTGCAAACTTTCTTAATTTTGAAGCAAGTTTGCTATTTAATTCGATGGCTACATTGAATTGCACTCAAATTCGAAAATCAACTTTGAATTCAAATGAATCTTGGTCAGATCAGTGAGTTGAGTTCAAAATCAAATTCCACACATTTGAATTGGTCACTCTGCAAATATCTAGTAATTTTGGAAAAATTTAGGTGACAAAAATTGATTGTCCAGGGAGTGGATGAGGGAGAGATAGTGGGACCCACTTGCCAGGGAGGACTCCTCTGTTTTATCTGCCTCTCCACAGTTTGACACCTCTCTCCATGCAAATGCCAGCGGCTGAGTGCTTGCCTTCTTGAAGCCTTGGTCATGAAGACAACCAGGCGACCACCCAGGTTGAGCCTATCTTCATTCACCGTGCAACACGGCAGTCTCCTCTGTTTCCTTCTCATCGTCGACCCTGCCTCTGCTCCTTTACAAATTTGAGCTGCACAGTGGAGTTTGATCCTTCCCCTTCGTGCTTGAGTATGCTATTGTGTTGTGTGCAGCTGGGGGATCATTCTTCTTGCCAGCTTGATCGCTCCCGAAGTCGGCCAAGGCGAAACTGTGGGCGTTGGCGCTCTGTTTTTTCCTGTGCTCCTCTGTTCACCGTCGACACGGCCATGAAGGAAAAAAGGTGTGCAATAGCACCTAGATTATGCTCGTAAATTTTCAGCCCTTGCCATCCCTTCTAGCTTGAGTATTAGTGATTTTTCCGACGAGTTTCGTGTATGAACTTAGCTAGGTCTCCGATTAAATTCTGTTTCTACACGTAACAAACCCTTGTGGCAGTGAGAATTTATCTTCACCATGGCCGGGCGCACACCTTCGAAGAAACCCCATCGAATTTCATCAAATAAAAATGCCGGAATTTCAAATTTTCTAGCCACCAAGTTTCAGTTCGTCGGCTCACTGTTGATGTCTTGTTTCCTGTTGGTACATCGCTCTTGGCACCCATTTTCGTGTTGTACATGCATCAAGAAGTGGTTGGAGTTTATCCCATCCAAAATGAGGCACCGTAGGGCCTGGACGACATGGCCGGAACCCTAGGTTCCGCCACACCCGTGGAGACCCTCTCTCCGACCATCTTTCACCGGTGCCATCCATCCCATCGCGTTGCCCATTGAATTTTAGGTAGGGGCGGCGAGTTTGGAGGGCCGCCGTGCCCTGGAACGGGCGCCAGCGAACGGCCTCCATCTGGCGCCGTCGTGCGCCGCCCCTGGCGCGTCGGATCGGGAGGTTGAAGACGACCGGGTGGGCCCCTGTCATCAGTCACAGAAAAACAAAAATCAGATCTGGTGTGGCTCTAGGATCTCATGTGGCTACAGCCCTGATATGTGTGGTCCCGTGTGGCTTGAATCCCAGTGGTGGATTTTAAACCCGTGGGCCCAACCAATATTTCAAAGTTTCCAATTAAAATTTAATTCTAGATTTTGCTCCAACATTGAAAATCCATATATCCTAGAATACTTGTCCAAAAATTACCAAAAAAATTTTGTTGGATCCAGCATGGTCTATACTTTCAAGTGGTGCCCTTGGATTTGTATGAAAATACCTTATTTGTCCTCAATAATGCTATGAAGCAAAATGCCTTTGGAGTTAATTCCTAATGCTCCATTCATTAAAAAATTCTCAAACATGGCTAGATCATTCTAAATAATTCCTCTGATTTCCATTAAAAGTTTCAGGTCTAGTTGAGTTGATTTGTATAGCCAAATTATGTTTCCAATCAGTATGTGCTTCGTGTGGCTGGTGAGGAGCATCCGTGGGCTGGATGGCTTCTCTATTGCTTATTAGACTTGAGTACAAGAGTTGTATTCTTATTATCCACTGTAGTTTATTTATATAAAATATTTGTAAACTGAATAACTTTGTAAATTTCAGCAAGTGATTTATGTAATACATGTTCCTTTACATGTGTGTTTTTGGGTGCCACATCCCACGACACCACCCAATGTGATTCTTGAAAAGTGGACGCCGGTCCTCACATTGCACTTGCTGCGTGTCATGATCTCCTCATCCATCAAATAGATTTGAAGAAGGCTTTCCTAAATGGTGAGCTCGATGAGGAGATCTATATTAAGCAGCCTGATGGTTTTCTGGTGCCGGGGCAAGAGAACAAAGTGTGCAAATTACAGAAATCCTTATATGGCCTCGAGCAGGCACCAAAGCAGTGGCATGAGAAGTTCGATAGAACTATGACCTCAGCAGGATTTGTGGTAAATGACACTGCCATATGTGTGTACTTCCGGTTTGGTTGGGGTAAGAGAGTAATACTGAGCTTATATGTTGATGACGTATTAATTCTTGGGACAAGTATCGATGTGATAAATGATGTAAAATAATTATTGTTCCAAGATTTTGATATGAAGGATTTGGGAGTGGCTGATGTTATTCTAAACATCAAGCTGATTAAGGGCGAGAATGATATTACTTTAAAACAATATCATTATGTAGAGAATATTTTGAGTCAATTTGGGTACTCATATTCTAAAGCTTCTCCAACACCATATGATCCCAGTCTAAAGCTTTGCAAAAATAGAGTACAAGGGATTAATCAGTTGACAAATTCCAAGCTTATTGGTTCTCTCATGTATCTGCTTGTGCAACTAGGCCTGACATCTCAATTGTAGTAAGCAAATTGAGCAAATTAACTTCCTAAACTAGAAGAGATCGCTGGTGTGCACTAGAACGTGTAATGAGATACTTGAGAGGTACATCAACGTATGTACTTCACTATACGGGGTACCCAGCTGTACTAGAAGGGTATAGTGACTCAAATTGGATCTCAGATGCTCATGAGATCGAAGCTACTACTGGATATGTTTCACTATTGGTGGTGCTGCAATTACATGGAGGTCTCGCAAGCAAAGTATATTGACAAAGACTACTATGGAGGAGAACTTGTAGCACTTAAGACAGCCACAGCTGAGGCGAAGTGGCTAAAACAACTCTTGATGGACTTATCGTTGGTCGATAAACCTGTGTTGGCCATACTTTTGCATTGTGATAATCAAAGTGTGATCACAACTGTTGGCAATGCAAAAGAAAATTTGAAGTCCTCAAGACATGTGAAACGGCGAATCAAATCCACGAGACATTTGAGAAATACCGGCAAGATTGCCGTTGAGTATATTAATACTAAAAGAAATCTTGAGGACCCTTTTACTAAGGGATTAGCACGTGCTATAATTGAAGAAGCATCAAGGGAAATGGTTTTGGAATCCACGTGATGTTATCATACAATGGTAAACCAAACTATTAGATCCGAGATCCTATGAAGTAGAGCTTCGGAAAAACAAGTTGTATGGATAACTAGAGAGTACTTGTTTATCACTCATTTCTGCTAGCATATGCGTACTCTCAGTACTGCATGGAAGGTTTACTTTATTGTCTTAATGTGTTCTGAGGCCTATTTTGGCAAGGTAATGTCCTGCAGGGTATACTTATAAGAACACATCTATGTGAGTTTGATTGCGAGGTCGCACTCTATGAGATGTGAGTAATCTCAAATAAATTCATGAACAGACACGGGAGCAGACCGTAATGCTCTAACCATAGGCATGGCTTTAGGCGGCCTTGTATCAGTGATGCTTTCATGTGAAAATTTCTTACACAAAACTAGCAATTCAAGGTTGTGTCCTTTACAAAGTCGTGAGTATGCGAATCATGGATTGCTAGGTACAGCTCAACCTGTAACGGGTCTGCATTGCAAAGCTAGTATATTATAGCGTAGAATTGTTACTTGTAGACCTTGGCTTTTGATGGGGATTGTTGAGATTTGGCCCTTACGTACAGCCCACTTCTGGGCTTATTCAGTTGGGCTAACTCCTCTGGTGAAAAGCAAAGGTAGTGTGGAGAGATGGTTGCAGACTTTAGTCCCACATTGTCCACCTAGATGGGTGTACCCCAATATATATAGTTGCCCCTGTAGTTGTTCTCAACATGAGAATACAGAGAGATGAAGGCTGCTGCTATGGACAGAAACTCACACGTACGCACGTGCGCACGTTTCGCGATTTTATGCGTTTTTATTGCGTTACCTGTGGCTTGCGACGTAGCGTGTGTGCGTTGTGACCAGTGGTGTTCCAATAAGAAGTTATTTTTCTACCACGTATATAAAAGGAAATATTTCATCAACACCTTGATTGCCACGTCAACTTGAGAAGTAATTTGAGGCATAACTGCAGGCACACGTTTAATGTGTGTAATGCCTCATAACTGCTCTCATTAGTTGCACATTGAGGGATTTCAGGAGGCGGTTTCCTGAAATTATGGTACATTGAGTATATTGGAGACGTCCTGGATTGAGCACGGACATACAAATGGAAACTCGCCTCCAAAAGAAACTGCTCTGCATCACTGTTTTTCGCCTTGTCGTCCCTCCGTTCGTCGTGTAGCGGATTAAGAGATAGCGGTGTCTCTGAAACAACGTCAGTGATTTGAAGACCTGCACCGGTGCCGGCGATCAGGTTTCTGTGAAGAGCGCTCGCACGACTACTTGCAGCACTTCTGTCGTCCTCAACTTCTCCGTCGAGTTCATCATTGGATCCTCTACTTTCTAGCGGGATTCTTTGTAAGTAATTATTCGATCCATGGATAACTCGGCGCTTGCGATGAGCGATCTGTTCGCATTCGTTTCAATTCATTTTTGTGTAATACTAGGACTATTTATTTTGACTGCTAGTAGAATTGTTCTAGTAGTTTTGCTATTTCAGGTAATCAAATTAATTGCATGCCATGTGTATTTTCCAACATTGACTGCATAGGCTTTCTGACATAGGAATTTTTCTCCTTTTCCTCGACTTACTTCTTGTTAGGAAATCAGCGGTAAGCTACTCTAGCAACTCTACCGCATCACCCAGGAAACATGCGAGTACAGAGGTCATGGATCGTTACCACTAGACGCGCAGTGCAGCGGAACGTTGATGCGCGTCGGTGTAAGGGAAGTAGACGATCTCGTTCGTCTTCTCCTCGTCCTCGTCACAGCAGCAGGTAGACGATCACAATCGTCGTAGCCGATCAGCTCAGCAGTAGCAGCAACGCCTCCACGGAGTCCACACGTACGGAGAGGAACGCCGTGCACCGGTGTGCTAGCACCGCATGCGCGGTAAGGGTCTCGGCGTGAGGCCTGGGAGGGGTGGCGGATAGGGCTGTCACGTGGTGGGATGATTAGACCCTAACCCTACCTCTCATATTTATAGGCGTACTAATAGGCTTTTAGGTCGCAAGCCCATTAGTACCCTAATTGCTTATGGATCAAATATCCAATAGGCCTGAACCCGAATTGTTATGATTGCCTCTTGGGCACATCACCAACAATCTCCCACTTGCACTAGAGACAATCATGTAGCCAAGATTTTCGATATTCCAACTCTTTAAGTGTGTGACCCGTTAGGTTCATGAGCAGTCGGTTGTGAATGGAAACCATTTCCAACCACAAGTCAGTAGAGGTACCTAGCAGCACATACTGACTCCCGACTGTACATAAAGATCATATCAGCCGAACCTAGATACATTCAACATGCTAATCCATTTGCCTCACGATACCAGTCAAGCTCAAGGCGAGATGCGTGCCATCCTTGTGATAGCTCGACCATTCACTCGATCAAATAGTGGATTCATTCCGTGACTAACTTTTAGTCACTGTGATTAACCTTTAATCACCTTGGCATGGCCATGCACTTTTGAATCCAACTATCTCGAGGGGCCCAGAGATATCTCTCCTGTTATTTAGGAGGGGTAAATCCCATCTTGATCCGCGCACATCACATTCTATGTTTCATTATATACCCGAGGACTACTTTTCTGACTACCCAGTTACGGAGTAGCGTTTGGTAGTCTCAATGTACACAACTACGCATAGTGAGAAACAATGGCGATCTCAGGTCTAAGGATCTAGCAGGTGTATCACTCAAGACCAACTGATGGCACATATGGAAATAACAATCCCAGCAGTGTCTTGGAGTGGGTCAATCCAACACCATGTTCACTAACATGTGTTCACATTATTAATTTGATATCTCTATATCTATGATCCGTGAAACGTGATCATCAATTAATACATGTGCTAGTCTGTATGCAATCATTATCTCATATAATGATATAGACTAGGGATCATCTAGAGTAACATTACTTTTAACAAAGAGTTTCACGAATAAGTCACATACTTGATGATCAATGTAGATAATGATTACTCATATAACAATTTATTTAATAGTACATAAACATAGCTGTGACACAAGTCTCCCACTACACATTATGATCACTGATGTAAGTATCTAATACCCATAGATCTCGTGTGTGCCTCATGCTTTGATTGTGGAAGAGGCTTTGTCAACGGATCTGCAATATTCAAATCCGTGTGCACCTTGCATATCTTCACATCACCTCGGTCGATGATCTCTCGAATGAGGTGATAGCGTCGTAGTATGTGTTTGGATCGTTTGTGTGATCTAGGCTCCTTTGCCTATGCGATGGCTCCACTATTGTCACAGTAGAGATCCACAGGACTGGACGCGCTAGGAACAACACCCAACTCAGAAACAAATTTTCTGATCCAAACAGCCTCCTTTGCAGCTTTAGAATCTGCAATATACTCCACCTCTATGGTTGAATCTGCTACTGTATCTTGCTTGGAACTTTTCCAGCTCACTGCCCCTCCATTGAGGTAGAATACAAAACCGGATTGCGATCTAGAATCATCCTTATCAGTTTGGAAGCTGGCATCGGTGTAACCTTTTACAACGAGCTCTTCTTCACCTCCAAACACTAAGAATGCATCCTTAGTTCTTCTTAAGTACTTAAGGATGTTTTTGACAACGGTCCAATGAGCCTCACCAAAATCTGATTGATATCTACTCGTGATACTTAGAGCATAAGATACATCTGGGCGTGTACATAGCATGGCATACATGATGGATCCAATAGCCGAAGCATAAGGAATCGCTCTCATCCTCTTTTGCTCATCAGGTGTCGAAGGACACTGACTCTTGCTTAGAGTAATGCCATGTGACATTGGCAAGAAACCTTTCTTGGAATCTTTCATATTGAACCGATTCAATATCTTGTCAATATATGTATCTTGACTTAATCCAATTAGCCTTTTAGATCTATCTCTATAGATCTTTATGCCCAAAATATACGTTGCCTCTCCTAAATCCTTCATTGAGAAACTTTTTCTTAATGAGGATTTAACATCATCAAGCATTGGAATGTCATTTCCGATCAATAATATGTCATCTACATATAGGACCAGAAATACATGTGTGCTCCCACTAAACTTCTTGTAAATACAAGGTTCTTCTATGTTCTTGATGAAACCAAACCCTTTTATTACTTCATCAAAACGCAGATTCCAACTCCGAGATGCTTGCTTCAGTACATAGATGGACTTTTGAAGCTTGAATATTTTACTAGCATTTTTAGGATCGACAAAACCCTCAGGTTGTGGCATGTACACATCCTCAGTCAGACTTCCATTAAGAAAGGCTGTTTTGACATCCATTTGCCATATTTCATAATCAAAATATGCAGCAATTGCTAGAAGAATCCAAACAGACTTAAGCATTGCAACGGGTGAGAAAGTTTCATCATAATCAACACCTTGAATTTGTTTGAAACCTTTCGCTACCAATCGCGCTTTATAGATGTGAACATTTCCATCCATATCAGTCTTTTTCTTGAAAATCTATCTACAATCGATAGGTCTCACACCTTCGATTGGATCAACCAAGTTCCAAACTTGATTTTCATGCATGGATTCAATTTCATATTTCATAGCTCCAAGCCACTTCTTAGAGTCGGGTCCCATCATTGCTTCAGTATAGGTCGTGGGCTCATTATTGTCTAACAATACCATGTCATGCTGCTCCGTTGTTAGAAGCGTTAACTTTTCAGTCGCACGACGTACCCTTGTAGACCTTCGTGGGGCTGGTGTTTCATCAACTGGTTGCACAACATCTTGTACATCCTGTATAGGATCGGTGGGTGTTGAAACATTTTCAGGTATTTCTTGAATTTCTTCAAGATGCACCTTGCTCCCACTAACTCCTTTTGAGAGAAACTCTTTCTCCAAGAAGACACCATTGCGAGCGGTAAACACTTTACCCTCTGCTTTATTATAAAAATAATACCCTTTTGTTTCCCTAGGATATCCCACAAAGAAGCATTTGTCTGATTTTGGAGTGAGTTTGTCTAACGTCAAACGTTTGACATAAACATCACATCCCCAAACTTTGAGGAAAGACAATTCGGGACGTTTCTCGGTCCACATCTCATATGGTGTCTTCTCAATAGACTTAGTTGGGACTCTGTTTAGTGTAAACGCAGCAGTTTCAAGAGCATAACCCCAAAAGGATAGTGGAAGATCTGCTTGGCTCATCATCGACCTAACCATGTCCAACAAGGTTCGGTTCCTCCGCTCGGACACCCCATTCCATTGAGGCGTTCCAGGTGGAGTCAATTGTGGAACAATTCCACATTGTTTCAAATGATCATAAAATTCATGGCTCAAATATTCACCCCCACGATCAGATTGTAGAAATTTGATTGTCTTGCCCAATTGATTCTGTACTTCATTCTGAAATTCTTTGAACTTTTCAAAGGATTCAGACTTGTGCCTCATTAGGTAGACATAACCATATCTACTAAAGTTATCGGTAAATGTGATGAAGTACTGAAAACCACCTCTGGCAATTAAACTCATTGGTCCACATACATCTGTGTGTATAAGTCCCAACAAGTCAGTATCCCTCTCACTTTGACCAGTGAAGGGTGCTCTGGTCATCTTCCCAAACAAACAAGATTCACATGTGTCAAGTGATTCAAAATCAAATGAGCTTAGTAAACCATCTTTATGGAGTTTTTCAATGCGTTTCTCATTTATATGACCTAAGCGACAATGCCAAATAAAAGTGGGACTTAGATCATTATGACGAGCCCTTTTGGTATTAATGTTACAAACAGTTTTATCCTCAAGATCAAGAACATATAATCCATTCACCAATGGACATTGAGCATAGAAAATATTATTGTAATAAATAGAACAACATTTGTTCTTTATTACAATCTCATAACCATCAACTTCTTCTAAACACGAAGAAGAGATAATGTTCTTGCTCAAAGTAGGAATGCAATAACAATTATTCAATTCCAAAACTAATCCTGGGGGTAATGACAAGTGGTAAGTTCCGACAGCTATGACCGCAACCTTTTCTCCATTGCCAACACGAACATCCAACTCGCCTTTTGCAAATCTTCTAGTCTCACTTAGACCCTGCAATGATTTGCAAGTGTGAATCATCGATCCGGTATCAAATACCCATGATTCACTAGAAGATAATGCAATGTTAATTTCTATAACATTTATACCTGAAGCGGAAGTCTCACTTCCCTTCTTCTTCTTCATATCCTCCAAGTACTTCTTGCAGTTCCTAGACCAGTGTCCCTTACCATGACAGTGAAAGCATTCATCATCAGGAGAAGGGCCAGATTTGCCCTTTGGCTTAGACTTTGAGCTTGAGGGCTCATCGGGAACCTTTCCCTTGCCTTTGCCTTTAGGATGCGTCACATGCTTCCTCTTTTTATTCTCCTTTTGTACCATCATCACATGAGTGGCATTTTTCTTAATGCTTTCTTCGGCTGTTTTAAGCATCCCATGCAATTCAGCCAACGTTTTCTCCATGCCATTCATTTGAAAATTCAATATGAATGGCTCGTAGCTCGGTGGGAGCGACTGGAGAACAACGTCAATAGCCAGATCATCCTTGAGTTCAGAACCAAGTTTGCCCAAAGTTTCAATGTAACCAATCATCTTGATTACATGAGGGCTGACCGGGCTACCTTCCGCCAGCTTGCATGAGAACAAGGACTTTGAGATATTGTATCTTTCAGCTCTTGCTTGATTCTCAAACATTCCACGCAGTCCCTCAATCATAGAATAAGCATCTGTACGCTCATACTGTTTTTGCAGATCAGGGGACATAGTGGCAAGCATGAGGCAGCTTACATTAAGCGCATCATCGCAGTGCTTCGTATAAGCTCTACGTGCTGCATTAGTTGCATCAGCTGGGAGGTCATCAGGGTAAGGCTGCAGAAGAACGTTCTCGGTTTTCTCTTGCCTGAGAACGATTCTCAGGTTGCGGTACCAATCGATAAAGTTAGCTCCATTGAGCTTTTCCTTTTCAAGCACAGATCGCAAATTGAAACCAGAATTGTTACTAGCAGACATGATCTACAATACAAAATAAATATGCAAGGTTTAGCACTATGTTATGTACCAATCTTCTATTAACAGTTTAATAAAAGATATTACCACTATATTATCATCGTCTTCCCTCTAACGATACATAGTGGTTCAAGATCCATATTCACTAATTCCTAGTGAGCTTTGGCTTCACGGCTAGGAAAATAGTGACATAGGTAAACAACAATTGTTAATCATATCCCTATATGACTCTTGTTTGTTGGGTGACATCCAATGCCCCGGCTCCCAACTCTATGCCATAAAGCCCAAAACCGTTTTGATAGCTTTGTTGAGTGAACCAACACTATGCATGTGAATGTCCAACATTCACCCTATGAATTATGATAGATGATGGTACTTTGCTTTGGCACACCTACCACACAACGATCAAAATAACATAGGTGCAGCTATTGGTAAATGGCATCAAATGCTCAACTTTTTTTGAGGGAAGCTATTCTATCATGACAAAACATCCACCATATGAAGAGCATGAAAAGAAAGTAATAAGCATCACATGCATATGATAATATCACATTGTGAATAGTATGGCCTTTAGAATCATAATGGTCTCCATCGCCATGGTTCCATTAAGATCTGAGCTGCCATGCCTCCCTTCTTGTGGTGATCTCCATCTCCACCATGCTTGAGGACATCTCCATGATAATAAAAGAATCTAATACAACTAATAGCTACCAAATAAATTACAAGAGAGATCAAGCATCACAAGTCGACACGTAGGTCGTTATACAATTATGTGACAACCTCAACCCGGTTGTGTTAATTTTGCAGCACGCAGGCCGCACGAATATTACACACAGATTATCACATCACATTAGGCCATACCATTCACATCATTCCCTGCAAAAACGAGTTAAGCGTAGAACGGTTTCTAGCACAAAACGATATTATTTAATCGCTATAGCAGACAGCAAAACGGCGGTCCCTGAACACCAAACGGAATTACATAGGTCGCATCTATGAAATCACTATGAAAATCTCATCGGATTGATCAAATCACCCCGAATCCGAGACATTCAGAATGTCTCAAATTTTCAATGTGATCGGTTATTCATGAGTAGATCGCGACTCATGATCGTGGTCTGTTGGCTCAATCTGTTAGCTATGTACGCGATTAGCCCCGATGGTGATTCCAGCCGGTAGGGACAGGTTGCGCACACAGCAGAGAAGGAGCACGAACTAACCCTTTAGTCATATACGATCGCAATCTACTCTAACCAATTCCAAACCCCAAAAACCGTGCGAAAATTTCATCGTATGAACATGTCTGCAGTAGATCCAGACCAAAAACTACGCAACCTGGCTCTGATGCCACTATTAGGAAATCAGCGGTAAGCTACTCTAGCAACTCTACCGCATCACCCAGGAAACATGCGAGTACAGAGGTCATGGATCGTTACCACTAGACGCGCAGCGCAGCGGAACGTTGATGCGCGTCGGTGTAAGGGAAGTAGACGATCTCGTTCGTCTTCTCCTCGTCCTCGTCACAGCAGCAGGTAGACGATCACGATCGTCGTAGCCGATCAGCGCAGCAGTAGCAGCAACGCCTCCACGGAGTCCACACGTACGGAGAGGAACGCCGTGCACCGGTGTGCTAGCACCGCGTGAGCGGTAAGGGTCTCGGCGTGAGGCCTGCGAGGGGTGGTGGCTAGGGCTGTCACGTGGTGGGATGATTAGCTCCTAACCCTACCTCTCATATTTATAGGCGTACTAATAGGCTTTTAGGTCGTAGGCCCATTAGTACCCTAGTTGCTTATGGATCAAATATCCAATAGGCCTGAACCCGAATTGTTATGATTGCCTCTTGGGCACATCACCAACACTTCTATCCCAAGTAAGAGCTCAGCTTGGCAAGATCACTTATCATGAAACTATTCTTCATCTCTGTTTTGAACTCACTACCACAAGTAGGTCTGGTCCAACACCTTTTTTGTATAATGCATGCTCAGCCTCTGTTCTGGTGAAACCAAGTTGATTGAGCTTCTGATCCAGTCTGGCATTCCATGCTCTTGGGGCCTGTTTAAGGCCATACAATGCCTTTTTAAGTTTTATGGCTTTCTCTGGATTGTGTTCATCAACAAAGCCAGGTGATTGGATTACATATACCTCCTCAAGCAGCTCTCCATTGAGAAATGCAGATTTAACATCCATGTGATGGATTTCCTATTTCTCATTAGCAGCCAGTGCAAGTATAATCCTCACTGTCTCCAATCTTGCCACATGAGGAAACACTTCATCAAAGTCCACGCCCTGTCTTTGAGCATATCCCTTGGCAACCTACCTAGCTTTGTATCCAACTATATTGCCTGAAAGGTCTCTTTTCACTTTGTAAATCCACTTGAGGCCAATAGCTCTGCAGTTAGGTGGCAAGTTCACCAATGACCATGTCTGATTATCGTCAATAGCTTTGAACTCCTGTAACATGGCATTTTTCCAGTTCTGATGCTGAATGTTTTTAAGTATATCAGTTGGTTTTTCAGCAGTTACGAGACAGAGACCACTGTACAAAAAATCTTGTACTTCATCAACTGTAGTGAACACATCTGACAGTTTTCTGAATCTTTGAGGAACTCCTTCAGAGTCAACCTCTTGTCCAGTGGGAGGTGTTGCCCACTAAATTCCATCTTGATGTCTCACCTCTGGCTCCTTTTGTGGTGTTTTGGTGACTAAGCTACTGGAGTCAGGTTTTCAATATCTGCACATGGAGTTTCAGTTATGATTTCCCACTGCACACTAAATACTGAATAAGCTTCCTCCTCAGCCTGAGTTACTTCACCCCACGGCCAAGGTCTTTTTTCATTGAACTTGACATCTCTGGATACTATCACCTTCTTGGATACAGGATCAAAAATTTTGTAAGCCTTCGAGTTAGTTTCATATCGAATGAACACACCTCTGACTCATCTGTCAGTTAGCTTGGATATTCCTGAACCTGCATTTCTGACGAAAGCCACAAATCCAAAGGTTTTGAAATGTTTGATAGAGGGTCTTTTACCTGTCCAAGCTTCATAAGGAGTCATGTCTTGAAGGCTCTTAGTAGGTGATCGGTTGAGGACATAAACAACTATTTTAACAACCTCTCCCAAAAACCTTGCAGGAACAGACATGCTTTTCAACATGCATCTTACCATCTCTACAATAGTCTGGTTTCTCCTCTTAATCACCCCATTCTGCTGAGGGGTGTAGGGTGCAGTAGTATACTGTCTAACCCCATATTCATCATGATAAGCACTGAACAATATGGAAATTAAGTTCGCCCCCCCTGTCAGTCCTTAAAGCTATGAGCTTATAACCTGAGGAAGTCTCTGCTTGAGTTTTGATCAGTTTAAAATAGTGAAGAGCTTCACTTATAGCAGTCAGTAATTCCAGCCACACGAATCTACTGAAGTCAGCCACAATGAGGAGAAAGTACCTTTTACCTCCTGGGGTTGGAGGCTCAATGTGCCCACATAAGTCACCATGGAAAAGGTCTAGTGTCCTACTCTATACTCAGAGATATGAGGAAATGGCTTCCTGTGACGTTTCCCAAGAGCACACCCATAGCATACCTGCTCCACTTGTTCAATGACAGGTATTCCATGAGCCATGTTCTTTCTTCCCAAGTCCTTCAAAGCTCTAAAGTTGAGATGCCTGAATCTGGCATGCCACAACCAAGCCTCCTCTTCCATTCTTGACAGTAGACACACTGGATGGGCAACATGCAAATTAACAACGTAAAGCCTGTTGCCATTGCACTGAGTCTTGATGAGCAGAGAACCATCAGACCCAGATACATACTGATGGCTTCCTTCCATGAAGACTCTGCACCCCCCTTCGCCCAACTGATCAAGACTAATTATGTTAGTCTGCAGTTTAGGAATATAGTACACATCTGAGAGTACCTTGTGCTCATTCTCTCCATTGGAAAATCAATGAGCCTACATCACTTTTCTCAATAGAAGACCCATCCCCAAAGCTTACAATACATCTGTCTGAAATATTAAATGAATTCAGAACTCACTTGTCGCCAGTCATGTGGTTGCTGGCCCCAGAGTCCAGGTACCACTTGGTGTCTTTTCTTGGTTGCTTCATCACCTGATCTTCACATTCAGTTGCAGGGGTGTCTTCAGTTTTGGCAGCCAGCAGAAGTCCTGGTTGATCTGTCTCTGTTCGAGTCAAGTGTGTTTCCTCCTTGTGATCCTTGCAAGGTCTTCTACATTCCTTCATCCAGTGGCCCCAAATGCCACTATTCCTGCATTTTCCTTTCCTCCTCGGGGTGGCCTCCAATGTCATATTCATTATGTTGTCTTGGCCATCGGGCCGTGCTGCGCCCTTGCCTTTTGGCTCTGTGGATGTTCCAGCCTTGTTGTTGGTTGAAGCAGTCTCGGGAGTGAGCTTGTGCTTGTACTTCGCTAACCATTCTTCCTCGGCAAGCAATATCCTGCCTCCCTTGTCCAAGATCTGCCCGGTTTCCCCAAAGTGATCTTTTGCAGAATGTAACCTTCCAACCAATTCTTTCACACTCATCTTGTTGAGATCTGTCTCAGTTGAGAGGGCAATCTGCATATAGCGTGCGGGCACCACACGCGAGAACTTTTTTACAACACGTATCTCCTCAATGTTGTCTTCCATAGATTTTAGGCTTAAGGAGATATCCTCATGGCAAATTCATCAATTGCCTCTCCCTCCTTGAACTCCACATTTTAAAATTCTTTTAACAACTCTTGGGCGTTCGCCTCCCGAACACGATCATCACCTACCTGCATACTGCTCACCGCCACCCAAGCCTTTTTGCCGCCAGCTTGGCTTCCAACGCCATATGCGTGTCACTTGCAACACCCCTGAGTATGGCTGCGAGAGCAAGTCTGTCCTCACGGCGAGCGATGCCATTGGACACCACCGCATGCCATAACTCTTGGGCTTCAAGGTTACATGCATCACGAGTGCCCACTGGTTGTAATTTGAGCGCATGAGCATGGGGTAGACGAGTGAGCTACCATCTTCATTCACAACTCGGTCAACGGTGAACAGATTCAAAATTCCGCTGTCGGGGCTGCTAGTGAGCGTCTTCTGGTGCGTCGAAGGTGTTTCGTCAGCGCCTACCATCTTCCTCTGATCCATAGCTTCAGACCTGGCTCTGATGCCACGTGATAGAGCTGGAACACACGCGGGTGCAGCTTCGGACGAGGATCTTGCCGAGCTCACGCCGGAACGTCGATCTTGCCTCTCAGCTCACCAAACCAGAGGAGGAGAATAGATGAACTCTTTTGTTCAACCGGCGTAACTCTGTATTATGTTGCCAAGTATATTTTATATGCACATAGTTCACGGTTACACTTGACCCACGAACACCCATTACCCGGTCTCATGCATGACTAACAGAATGCACACGGTGCCCAGCCACTAGGCCACAAGCTGCGCTGGACTCGGTCGATACAAGGAAACATGCAAAAACTAACTTCTGCTGATCCAGTACACACACGATGCAACTAACACTACATGCAATGCGCAAATGACTCACAGGTGCAAGTAGATTATGTTAGATTTATACTTTAGGCATAAACATTAAACATTAACCATAATCACCATTATGCACCGTATAAACAAGATTAAAGGGCGAGGATTAGCACTAACAAGATGAGCCTTCTCCGGCCATGGTCAAAGGTGTCGCCTTTGCTTGCTGCTGTTATTTCTTGGGGAAGAAACGGAGTCCTTCGGGTCTTCACCGCCACTGTCCGGGGACGGCGCCGTGAGGCTCGATCCTTCCCGTCGTGGTGCTCTTCGTTTTGATCGGGATTTTCTTTCGGGATTAAGGAGTGGTTAAGACTTTCTTAATAAAGTTTCCCCTTAATCTCGTATTTATAGAGCACACGACAGGGGGACCGAGCCCTAGTCGGTTTCCGCCTCCGATCGTGGCGGTTGCGGGAGTCACGGCTGTGACCGTTCCGCCTTTTACTTTTTCGTTTTCCTTTTTCCTAATTCATTATCTCTTTTATTTCCTTTATCTCAGGTGAACTGAGATCAAACCAACATTCTCCCCCTTGATCGTATGGTTCACTTTATTATCCATTTTTAATAAGTATAATGTACAAAGTGAAGCGTTACAACAGTTTATTAAAACTATTGAACTTCAACACTTATAAACATCAACATATTTCACATGGAAACATTATTCTTTATGGGGAGTGGCTCTTTAGAAGGTCCCTACTTTCCAGAATCATAAGGCTTCCAATAATCCCATGCCGGCAAAGTGTTTACGAAAGATGCTTGGTGGTAGGCCTTTTGTCATTGGATCCGCAAGCATATCCGTCGTACTGATATGTTCAACTTTAATTGTACGATCCTGGATTCTATCTTTCACAACATGATACTTTATGTCAATGTGCTTGGCAGCAGCACTTGACTTGTTGTTACTCGCATAGAGAACTGCAGGTTCGTCATCGCAGTATAGCACAAGTGGCTTGTTAATGCTATCCACCACTTTGAGCGCGGGAATGAAATTCTTTAGCCATATAGCCTGCCCAGTGCCTCATAACATGCTACAAATTCTACCTGCATCATAGATGATGCAGTCACCGTTTGTTTGGAGCTTTTCCATCATACAGCTCCTCCAGCCAGTGTGAATATATAACTTGACGTGGATTTCTTACTATCCACACAGCCGGCGAAATCAACATCCAAATAACCAATGACTTCTAGGTTATAAGATTTTCGATATGTTAGCATGAGATCTTTAGTACCTTGCATATAGCGCAAGACATTCTTCGCGGCCTTCCAGCGGTCCATTCCTGGATTTTATAGGAATCTGCCAAGCATTCCCGTTACAAAAGCTAAGTCAGGGCGCGTACAAACTTGAGCGTACATAATGCTTCCGATAGCTGAAGCATATGGATCCGACTTCATCTGGCCAGATTCAATTTGGTTCCTTGGACATTGAAATGTCCCAAATTTATCGCCCGTAACTATTGGAGCAGGCGTAGGAGAGAACTTATGCATATTGAATTTCTTTAGTACTCTCTCAAAGTATGCCTTTTGTGATAGTCCTAATGTGTATTTGGACCTATCTAGGTGAATTTCAATGCCTAGAACATAAGAGGCTTCACCGAGATCCCTCATATCAAAGTTTGACGACAAAAAGCTCTTGGTTTCATGTAACATGTCCTTATGGCTACAAGCCAAAAGTATGTCATCCACATATATGACCAAAATTTGATGTATATGCAGTTGTCCACAGCATTTTCCGTAAATCCAAAAGTTCGAATTACTTTATCGAACTTTAGGTACCATTGTCTTGAGGCTTGCTTCAAGCCATAAATGGATTTCTTCAGACAACAGGCCATGTGTCCTTTTCCTTCAACGACAAAACCTTCCGGTTGTGCAATATATACATCTTCATTTAAATCACCATTTAAGAATGCAATTTTAACATCCATTTGGTGCAGCTCTAAATCATAATGAGATGTCAATGTCATCACGATTCCGAACGAATCTTTGGTTGACACTGGAGGAAAGGTTTCATTATAATCGATTCCTTCTCGTTGTGTAAACCCTTTAGCCAGCAGTCTCGCTTTGAACCTTTCGATATTCCATTTGGAGTCATATTTGGTTTTGTAAACCCATTTGCATCCAACTCTTTATGCTCCTTCGGGAATTTCTACTAAGTCCCAAACATCATTAGTGCCCATTGACTTTAATTCGTCTTCCACAGCCATAAACCATTTAGACGAGTTTTCACTTTTCATAGCTTCTTTATAAGAAGAAGGATCTTCCACTTTACCCATGTCACTTACGTCATCATTCATGTAGGTGACATAGTCATCTAGGATGGGACTTCTTCTTTCACATTGCAATCTACGCAACGGAGGGGCTGGTGGAAGATCAATCTCCGGTTCCTGATTCTCGTTCACTTCCACATTTTTGTTTGCAGCAACATTTTCAGTATTTTCAGAATCAACGAGAGGAAGGTCCGGTGTCACGACAACATTTTTAAATGGAAAGATGAACTCTTGGATATTCGGGGATGGTACGTAAACCCATTTCTCCTCAAGATCAATCTTCCTCACTTCCGTGACATCATCCTCAAAAAATACCGCCTGTCTTGTCTTTACAAATTTCGTCACATAATTTGGACAATAAAGCCATATCCCTTTCCCCGTTAAGGGTACCCAATAATGAAACAGCTGAGTATCTTTGGGTCTAATTTCTTAAGTTGTGGATTGAATACTTTAGCTTCAGCAGGACAACCCCACACACGTAAATAATTCAAGCTGGGTTTCTTTCCCGTCCACATTTCATAAGGTGTGTTCAGTGCTGCTTTATTTAGAGCAAGCTTAAGTACGTGTGCAGCTGTCTTTAGCGCCTCCATCCATAGCCTTACTGGTAAACTTGCGTGACTATGCATGCTTCGCACCATATCCATTAGTGTGCGATTGCGTCGCTCGGCCATGCCGTTTTGCTGAGGTTCACCAGGCATTGAGTATTGAGCAACAATTCCATTCTCAGCTGGAAACCTTGCAAAAGGTCTTGGAATTTGCCCATAAGGAGCGTGTTTTCCGTAATATTCTCCCCCACGATCATACCGCACTACTTTGATCTTTTCGTTCAGTTGATTCTCAACTTCGGCTTTAAAAACATTAAATTTGTTCAAAGCCTTCGATCGATCACGTATGGGATAAATATATCCATAGGGGGGAAATCATCCGTAAAGGATATTAATGAATCAAAACCATCTACGGATTTAACATTAAAAGGCCCACATATGTCAGTATGAATGAGCTCTAAGACTTTTTTGGCTCTTGTCGCTCCCTTCTTTATCTTCTTAAAGTATTTTCCTTTAATGCAATTAATGAAATAATCAGCGTTTGAAAAGTCAAGTGGAAGAAGCGTGTCATTTTTAATGTTCGATTCTCCCCCCTCGAAATGTGGCAAAGGCAACGGTGCCACAATTTTGATGAGGTACTAATGCCTTTCCACTTCTTTTCAGCGCTGCACTTCAAATCATCATCGCCATAATCATCATTTACGTGCATAACAGAATCATGTAGAGATAACATATATAACTTTCCTTGTCAGAAGGCGAGGCCAATATTTTTATTACAATGCATCAAACTGCATTGTCCATTACCAAATAAGCAAGCATAATTGTCATCATCTAAACATGACACTAAAATGAGATTCCTACTCAAGAAAGGAACATAAAGAACATTATTTAATCTAAGCGGATGTCCTGAATGTAGCTTTAATGTGAGAGATCCCATAGCTTGAACCTCTGCTTCTTTTCCATTAGCAACTTTAAGGCTTCTTCCCCTGTCCCGAAGATCTTAGGTTGTACGGAAGCCCTGCATAGATTCGCAACATGAACAGTTGCACCTGAGTCAATCCACCATGTATTTCTTGAAAGATCAACATAAAGAGATTCATCAATAAACGTAATTTCATCATTACCTCTCTTCATTAGCCATTTAAGAAAATCAGGGCAATCCTTTCTAAAATGTCCCTTATCCTTGCAGTGCTTGCACACAACTTCTCCTTTAGGTGCAAAAGTCCTAGGTGCATTAGAAGTGTTAGGCGCAGCGGAAGTACTAGCACCTTTACCCTTCTGAGGAGACTGATTCTTAAATGGCATCTTATGAGCTTTTGAGAGGCCAAGACCATTCCACTCCTTCTTTCTTTTGGAAGAATTAACATAATGAGCTTGTTTTGAACCTGCTTAAGTATTCTTTCTTCCTCCTGGACAACTCTAGGAGTCATCTCAGCAAGACACCATTTTTCCTTCAGTGAGTTGTAGTTGATCTTAAATTGATCAAACTCACCTGTGAGAGATTCCAATATCATAATGATCAGAAGATTCTCACTTAATTCACATTTCAAAGACTTATGTTTTGAAGATGCATGCACCTTCCTTAATATGTGGCTACTCACATTCCCATCCATAGTGTATTTCTCAAGAAGCTTCGCAAAAAGCTCATGAGCATAAATCTTTTCAGAGCCTTGGAATTGCTCCTCTACCGCAGCAAGAAATTCCTTAGCGGTGTTTTTCTTTGGAAGGGCACCTGCAATATCCGGAGATATTGAGGCATTCATAACGAGGAGAGCCACACGATTGGAATTCTCCCATCTCTCCAACTTAAGCTCATAAGTCCTTTTGAGTTCATCATATCCTTCGACACCAGGAGTGGGTGCCGTAGGCTTATTTTCCCTCAGGGCATAATCCAGCTCATTAAACCCCAAGGACACTTCAACACGGGTCTTCCAATGAGGGAAGTTACTGCGCGTAAGTTGTTCGATATTCTCATATCGAAACAGCGTCATAGTGGCTGTCATCATTTATACATGAGAATTATCAGAAAATTGCATGAAAATAGATTAATGTTGGTAAATAAATAAACATGCAATAAATACAATTCTATGTTACATCACCGTTGGGCAGAAATAACATAAAATTTCATAACATAATTAAACATAAGTATATGACTCAAAATTAAATCAACGTTGGTCGGAAATAATTTTGAAGTCATCATTCATCAATTTAAGCATCATTCATTAAAATTATACATAAGTCATCATTAATGATGCTTAAAGTGATTAAAACAACATTAACATATTAAATCATCCAAATTAAATTATCCCTTTGGTTCAAATTTAATTTACCCTCATTAACATGTCATACATGAGGAGCATAAACATTTTCTATTTAAATAAATACACAAATATAAAATACATAATTACCACTAAATTAAATAGAAAATGCGGAAAAACATTAAACAGTGGCGGGGCCCATAAATCCCAAGGTCAGACCAACATAAAATAGCCCAGCCCAACAGAAAATAAAGGGAAAATCAATATTCTGTTGGGTCAAAACAACTTGGGCCGAAGCCCAAAACCAAAAAACTGGCCCATTAATATCCCGCACCTCCCACTGGCGCAACCCATCAGCCCACATAAGCTACCGCTCAATCTGATCTGTTGATCGAAAATCGACGGCTGAAACTCGTTAGGTCACGGATATAACTGGTGGCTGCCCTAAAACCCTAGCCATTTTCTCACCACTCCCCGAAAAATCCGGATCTGGGCGGAGCTCCCGGCGGCGGCGGTACCGCAGCATCGGCTGCAGCAGCTGTCGCTTCCCTTCACGTGGCCGGCACAGAGCGCACGGAGCACGACAGTGTGGCAAGCACGCGCATTTGAGGCGAGTCCTCTGTCTCGAGTAGCGCGAGCGTGCAGGTGTGTACGAGCACTCGACACCGTGAAAGTAGCCAGCGGGCGCTGCGGCGCAGCTACTGTGTGTGAAGGTCCAGCACACGTGAATCGCATGACCATGTAGGTATTCATCAAGCCCAGTGCTCATCACTTACGTGCATGACAGCACACTGCCATTGCTAGCAGTGGCATCCATCCGGGCAACATGGTGACGGATAGGACTCCAAAAGGAGCAGCAGCATCATCCATTATCAGATAAGTCCTTTACTTGATTTTATTGAGTCTATCATTTGATCCGAATTTTTGTACTAGGGTTTCGAGATCCGGGGATTTTTTTGGCATTTTACTTAATCTTGCCTTAATCAATCTACCATACAGTGCTAATACGACATAATAAAAAGGGCATAAAGAGATTAGGGGTGGCTCTGATACCATTGTTAGATTTATACTTTAGGCATAAACATTAAACATTAACCCTAATCACCATTATGCACCGGATAAACAAGATTAAAGGGCGAGGATTAGCACTTACAAGATGAGCCTTCTCCGGCCATGGCCGAAGGTGTCGCCTTTGCTTGCTGTTGTTGTTTCTTGGGGAAGAAACGGGGTCATTCGGGTCTTCACCGGCACTGTCTGGGGACGGCGCGGTGAGGCTCGATCCTTCCCGTCGTGGTGCTCTTCGTTTTGATCGGGATTTTCTTTCAAGATTAAGGAGTGGTTAAGACTTGCTTAATAACGTTTCCCCTTAATCTCGTATTTATAGAGCACACGACAGGGGGACTGAGCCCTAGTCGGTTTTTGCCTCCGATCGTGGCGGTTGCGGGAGTCACGGCTGTGACCGTTCCGTCTTTTACTTTTTCCTTTTCCCTTTTCCAAATTTGTCGGTACCCTGGAAACCGTACACCCCTTGAGGTTTCAAAGATATCAAAGAAAAGTCACCCACTTGATTTGAAGACCTTCGGAGGCCCACATGTCAGATGTAACTGGACCCGCTTCTCCAACATGGTTAATCCCAGGGTCGCCACGTGTACTATCAAACCGGAGCTACCGCCTACGAGGGGGGAAGCTCCGGGCCATGTACCGAAATGGCACCTCCGGACTTAACCCCAGATAGAGAGAAGCTCCGGACCTAACACGTGTCAGGTAGCTCCGGATCTTCCTGTTTCCCACAGTATGCTCTGGAGCTACCACGTGTCCACCCGTCGGAGCTTCAGCCTCTAACCTCCAGAAGACTTCATAACGGCTCCGGATCTTCAAAGAGGAATCAAGGACTTCAAGACCCGATTAAGTGTCATTAATACCATATTAATGACACACGATCGGATGACCGTAATCACCAATAACGGTGCTGTCAGAGCCCATTACCCGGTCATTAAGGGCAATTAAACCTGCTGAATGAATATCAAATACTAGTAACCGCTGGGGCCACATGTCGGGCCAGGCTGACTTGTAACGGCCTGCCCTTGTACTATAAAAGGACAGGCCGACGACGGACTCCAGAGATTGAGTAGGGGCATCATACGCGCCACAGACGCTCAACACAAGCTCATACAGCTAATACAACACCAACACACCCGTGGAGTAGGGTATTACGCTCAGGCGGCTCGAACCACGTAAACTCCCGTGTCTCCTGTGTCATATACTATTCACCTTCTCGAATCTTCGCGCGCCCACACCGAACTTCAAACTCCTATAGCACTTTAGTAGTGTCGGGAGATCTGCCGGTTCCAAACCACCGACAGTTGGCGCGCCAGGTAGGGGGCGCCTGAGGTTTTGAGAATGGTGAACTCAGCTGCTGGATCATCCAACGGTCAACCTGCTGCTCAGGCTGTTGGGGGCAATCCCTCCAATATGCAGCCACCAGCAGGAGCCTCAGCACCAGCAGGAGTCACACTCCCACCACCACCGCCTTCACTAGCAAATCAAGCTGGGCAATGCGATGGTGCGCCGGCGTCAATCACTGCGTCGGCAAATCATGACAACCCGGAAGACGCGCTCCATGCAGCGCGTGCTCTTCTCCAACACCCACCACCTCCGGATGCATCCCAGGATGCACTGGAGCAGTGGAGGGCCGATGTAGAGCATTTGGTTGTAGCAGCAGCCGAACGCCTCAGCAACCAGGGTCCTCCTCCTTCGGGACGAGCACCATCACAGCGGTGGACTTTGTCTGGTAGACTTGGTCCGCACATTTCCAACAGCAGGAGACGTGCTGCATCACAACAGGTGACATCATTGCCCTCCGGGGCACGACACACTCACACGGTATCCAGGCTTTCGACTCATGACCTCCAGGTGGAGCTTGATCGCCGATATCGCCAGCAGGACGACCGAGTCCATATTGAGCATGCCCGTGAAAGACGGGAAGCTCAGGACCTTTCTGCTCCTGAAGGAGTGGGAGGAGGTTGTTTATCCCTGGCCATGCATCTGCGTATGGTCAGGTGGCCACAGAAGTTCCGGCCTCACCTGCCAGAAAAATTCGACGGGACTGTCAATCCCGCCGAATTTCTTCAGATCTACTCCACTGCAATCTTGGCAGCTGGAGGAAACGAGGCTGTGATGGAATTATTTTCCAGTGGCCTTAACAGGGACCGCCAGGTCCTGGTTTATGAGCCTTCCACCCAACTCTATCAACAGTTGGGAGGAGCTGTGCCGACAATTCACCGCCAACTTCGGGAGTTCATACACCCGACCAGGCACTGAACTGGACCTTTTTGCAGTCGTGCAAAAAGGGGGAGAATGCCTGCGGTCATTCATCCAGAGGTTCTCCCAGGTACGAAATACTATTCCTTCTATCTCTAGCGCCTCTGTCATTGTGGCATTCAGACAGGGTGTACGGGACAAGAAGATGCTGGAGAAACTGGCGATCAAGGAGATTACCAGCGTCACGGAACTCTTCAGCTTGGCTGATAAATGTGCCAGAGCTGCGGAGGGCCGTGAGATGCACTCCAAGCCAACCCCGGAGGGTCACAAGAAATCCTCCAAAGAAGAAGCCGCTACCTCCAGGAACAACAAGAAGAAGAAAAAGACCAACGGAAAGAAGAAGCCGTCGGCCGGTACATCCAATGTTGCAGCTACTGCAGCTCCGGGTGGCTGGGGCCACGCCCCGAAAAGCGACCTTGACCGTCTTCTGAAGAAGGTGGCAAACCCAAAGTGTGGTGTCCCATTCACAAAACGGGCAGCCACAGTTTGGAAGACTGCCGGGAGGTCCAAAACCTGGTCGAGCGCTACAACAAGCGCCGAGAAGAATCTCCTTTCTGACAGAGGGAAGGAAAGCAAAAAGTCGACGAAGCTCCGGCTGAAGAGGAGTTAGGATTTCAGGATCCCAAAAAGGTCCTGAAGGCCGTTTACACCTCCGTCGATGATGATTCTGACGTCTCTGACAACGAGCGTCGGAATACCATGAACACCATTTTTGGTGGATCATGGGACATCACCTCCCGCCGCGTCATCAAGACTATACATCGGGATATGGCTGCTGTAGCTCCTACAGTCAGGCCGGAGCCACATCAGAAGTGGATGGACACAGCCATCACTTTTGATGCTTCGGACTGCCCTCAGAGCATGGTTGGAGCAGGACAGTTACCTTTGATGGTATCTCCTACCATCAACAACATCCAGCTCCACCACGTCATGGTAGATGGAGGTTCGGGGATTAACCTCATAAGCTTCGAAGCTTTTACTAAGCTTCAACTCCGACCTTCCGATCTTCACCCCTCTTGACCTTTCTCCGGAGTAGGTCCGGGGGCCATTACCCCACTCGGAGCTATTACTCTCCCCGTTACCTTCGGGACACGGGAGAAGTACCGCACCGAGACATTGGTCTTCGACGTCGCTCATATCAACTTACCCTTCAATGCCATCTTGGGTAGGCCTGCCCTGTACAAATTCATGGCAGCTGCCCATTATGGCTATATGGTGTTGAAGATGCCAATGCCAGTAGGCGTTCTCCAGATCCGCGGAGATCGTACTACCGGAGTAACTGCTCTGGAAGAGCTCCATGCACTCACCACGGCGCAAGAGGAGGATTCCAGGCAGGAGCAAGCTCCAAAACAACGAGGCTCGACTTTTGCACCTCGTGTGCAGCCAAGCGGCGACACCGACATTCCCGTCAAAGTCGTCCAAATTGGTTCCGATGCCGCTCAGACCACCCGTATATCTGGGGGATTGAACGACAAATAGGAACTCGCACTCATCACTTTCCTCCAGGCTAATATTGACGTGTTTGCTTGGCAACCGTCACAAATGCCTGGGATCCCCAGGGAAGTGATTGAGCACAATCTGAAGATCTACCCCGATGCCCGACCTGTACATCAGAAACCTCGGAAGCAATCCGTAGAGCGACAGAGCTTCATCCGACAAGAAGTGAAGAAGTTACTCGAAGCTGGATTCATCCGAGAAGTCTTCCATCCAAAATGGCTGGCAAATCCAGTTGTTCTGCCCAAGGCCGGCGGGAAGCTTCGGATGTGCATCGACTACACCACACTAAATAAGGCATGTCCAAAAGATCCATTCCCACTACCTAGAATAGATCAGATAGTGGATTCCACCTCCGGGTGTCAATTACTGTGTTTTCTACACGCATATTCCGGGTATCATCAAATCCGGATGTCTAGGGAAGATGAAGAGCATACCTCATTCATCACAGTAGATGGATTGTACTATTATACAGCCATGCCCTTTGGTCTCAAGAATGCAGCTTCAACTTTTGTACGAGCTATGTACAAAACTTTTGAAGAACTCATTAGAGACATAGTGGAAGTGTACGTCGATGACATCGTGGTCAAGGTCAGCGACAAGGAGTCACTCCTTGACACCTTGCAGGCTGTCTTCGACAAGCTGCGGGCACCCCGTACAAAGCTAAACCCAGACAAGTGTGTTTTCGGGGTTAGCTCCGGAAAACTTCTTGGTTTCCTAGTAAGTCACCGGGGCATAGAAGCTAATCCGGCGAAGATTAAGGCCATTGAAGACATGCGGCCACCAACCCGCATCAAAGCCATCCAAAAGTTGACTGGATGTCTAGCAGCCCTCAGCCGGTTCATTTCAAGACTAGCGGAACGGGCACTCCCCTTCTTCAAACTATTGAGGAAGTCCGGACCATTTCAACGGATCGAAGAAGCAGAGAAGGCATTCCAAGAACTGAAACAGTTCCTCACCACCCTACCAATTCTGTTAGCTCCAAACCCTGGTGAGCCTTTGTTGCTTTACATTTCAGCAACTGACGAAGTCGTCAGTATGGTTCTGGTTGCAGAGAGACCAGAGCTACCTCATACTCAGGAATCCAGACCCCTTCAGGAGGGTCCGGAGGTACCTGAAAGCGAGTTTGGGTCCCAGCTCACAGACTCGAATCCACAAGAAGTTACTTCAGGAGACCCAGACCCCTCCGGGAGGGTCCAGGTCGCTTCTGAAGAAGCCCTGGGTTCCTCCAACCAGAACCCGGAGGTCCCCGAAGAAAATCCGGATTCCTCCGAGAGGATCCGGGTCAGTGAAGATGAAGCTTCGGACCCCTCTGGGAGGGTACGGACCATTCAGCGCCCAGTGTACTTCATTAGTGAAGTACTACATGATGCCAAGACTCGATACCTAGAGGTGCATAAGCTGCTCTATGCAGTTCTTATTGCCTCCAGGAAGCTTCGCCATTACTTCCAAGCTCACAAAGTATCAGTGGTGACCTCTTATCCACTTCGAGCAATTTTGCATAATCCCAATTCAACTGGGAATATTGCAAAGTGGGCAGCGGAATTGGCCGAATTTGATCTTGAATTTATTTCAAGACAAGCAGTCAAGAGTCAAGCATTGGCAGATTTTGTGGCAGAATGGACTCCCGCTCCATCAAACCCTGGGGGCCCTAGTGAGCAGAAGACGGAGCATCAAGCTCCAGCTTTCACCGAGCCTCACTGGACCCTCTACTTCGACGGTTCCATGCAGAAGCAGGGGGCCAGAGCTGGAATCCTTCTCCTTGCACCAACCGGGGAGAAGGTGAAATATATGGTGCACCTTGACTTCAAGGCGACCAACAACATGGCAGTGTATGAAGCACTCATCTACGGACTAAAGGTTGCACTATCATATGGTGTCAAGCAACTGCTGGTCAAGGGAGATTCGCAGCTCATCATTAAGCAGGTGAAGGGTGAATGTTCCTGTAATAATCTCCAGCTAGCTGCTTACCTCCTTGAAGTCCAGAGGCTTCAAAAGGACTTTGAAGTCCTAGATCTCCATCATGTTCAGCGTGCCCACAACGCTGAAGCCGGCGAACTCTCGACGAAAGCGTTAACCGGAGGTCCGGCTCCTGACGGAACTTTTGTCCGGAGGTTGTCGAAACCCACAGCTCAGCCTGCTGAACTGAGCGAAGGGGGTGAGATCAGCATCCCGAAGCTGACGGTCCCGATGGCCCTGTTACCATGGCAGCCATCAAGGGTCGTAGGTGCTGCCGGAAGCTCCGAGCAACCCAGCACGCAAGACTCAAATGCTCAATTTAGTTCCGATGCATGGATCTCGGAGATCCGGAACTACTTGAAAGACAACATCCTTCCTGACGATGATGTATCCGCTGACCGGGTAGTCAGATTGGCTAAAAGATACACGTTGGTAGAAGGGGATCTCTACCGGCGCGGTGCCAACGGCAACCTAATGCGGTGCATCACAAGGGAAGAAGGCTGCGAACTTCTTGCAAAAATCCACGGAGGCGAGTGTGGGAACCACGCGTCTTCCCGCACGCTGGTCGGTAAAGCCTTTTGGCATGGCTTCTACTGGCCTACAGCACTCCAGGATGCAACTGAGCTGGTGAAAAAATGCAAAGCATGTCAATTTCATGCAAAGCAAATTCACACACCGGCTCAGCCCCTACAAATGATACCTCCTACATGGCCTTTCGCTGTGTGGGGGATGGACATCTTGGGACCTTTCCCAAGAGCCGTCGGAGGTTACAAATTCCTGTACGTCGCCATTGATAAGTTCACTAAGTGGCCGGAAGCAACTACAGTTGTGACAATAAACAAGCAATCTGCTATCAACTTTTTGCAGTCCATTGTATGCAGATTTGGAGTCCCAAACAAAATCATCACTGATAATGGGACCCAATTCACAAGCTCCGCATTTCAAGGATATTGCGAAGACCTCTGCATTCAAGTTTGCTACGCCTCTGTAGCTCACCCAGCCAGCAATGGCCAAGCCGAGAGAGCAAATGCTGAAATCCTTAAAGGACTCAAGACGCGCACCTATGAGCGCTTGAAAAAGCATGGAGCCAACTGGATCGAAGAGCTTCCGCCCACTCTATGGGCCAACAGGACATCTCCAAACCGGTCAACTGGAGAGACACCTTTCTTTTTGTTGTACGGAGCTGAAGCAATCCTTCCTCCGGAAATCACCTTGGGATCACTCCGGGTCCGGACCCTCGACGAAGCCGCGCAGGACCAGGTCCGGCGCAAAGACCTAGAACTCCTTGAGGAGGGAAGGTGCCAAGCAGCTGTTCGGAATGCCCGATATCGCCAAGCCCTACGGCGTTATCATCAGCGGCATGTACACAACTGACAGCTCGAGGAAGGCGATCTAGTGCTACGGAGAATACAATCCAGAGAAGGGTTAAACAAACTCTCCCCCGGCTGGGAGGGACCCTTCCGAGTGATTAAAGTATCTCGTCCCGGAAGCGTTCGCTTGGCTACCGAGGATGGGACACCTCTCCCAAATCCTTGGAACATCGAGCACCTTCGTAATTTCTACACTTAATGCCACGGAGGTGAGTCTTGAGTAACTTGAGATGTATGTTATAGAGTCATTGTACAGAGTCGGGTAGTTCCTCCGGGAGAGCAGCCGGACCTTTCCCGAAAGGTCCGCAAAGTTCACGCAACACTTGTCACAGTCTCCGAACTAAAAGTGTGGCTAACTACCCTGGGTCAAACGAGAAATGAAACACGCTTAGCCTGGTTTCGTACCCTAAGAGTGTACTTGTTTCCCCTGTACCCCGGACCTATAATGAAAGACATCCTCATGTGAAACGGACTCCACGTGCATTTATTTTGTACAGGCTCAACACTTTTTATTTTTCTCTTTCTTGTCTATAACGAAGACGTGTTGTTCTTAAGAAATTTTAGTTCGACCGGTTTATATACAATACGAGTTGTATTGTCAATTCTTTTGGATTCAAATATTGTTCCTGGCCAACTCGCCTGAAAGCCGCCAAGCCAATCTAGGGCCGGAGTGTGCTATCGACTTAGCCTGGTCAAGCACCCTAAGTACGCCACTCTACCTACACCCCGGCAGGCCGAAGTAAGGCAAGTCCAAATACAATTGAATCCGGAAGAAAAGGCAATGTATTCGATTGTATCTAGAATCCCGTTTGACCTAAAACTTTCTTGAGAATCGTAAGCCGCGACAAAGTTATAGACGAGAAACAAATTTTACTATTTTTCTTGACTTCAGTGTGCAGGAAAAATAAATACACATTGATGGAGAAAAGCCGGAGCTAACAAAGCTTCGACTCCCCTAGGTGGTTCGTAATTGATGTTACGCATCGAAAACGAGCATCACCGGAGTAATCAAGCTCCGGTAAGGCTAGGGGGGGTCATCCGTTGACGATGAATAAAAGATGGTGAGAAGACCCCACAAACGGAGTCTGTTGCCAACAAACTAAGTGTTGGCAAAGGTCACTGCCGGAGCTACTAGGCTCCGACACCCCGGAGGACTAACTATTGATGCCCTACGCATTGATAGAGACTATTGCCGGAGCTACTATGCTCCAGCGATAGACAATGCCGGAGCTTCTAAGCTCCGACAACCTCAGGGGGCCTTCACTATCGAAGACTCCGAACTTAAATCCTACGAGTTCGGAGCAAATGAGTCTTCAACAAAACGCAACATCCTCTTGGTACATGTTCACAATCAAATTGTGTACATCTACCAGGGGGCCAAGTGAAGGCAAAAGCGTTGAAGACAAAAAGTGAAATTCACAAAAATTTGGGGATTTCATTCATCTGGAGACAAGGAATTACATCTGGAGACAAGGGATTACAAAATTGAGGAAGAAGAAGAGAAAATACAAGTGAGAACTATAGAGATGGTCCTAAACCCTATGAAATAATTGGGCAACCTTCTGGGCAACCTCCGATACGTTGGCTCGGGTAGCTTCGCCTTCTCCTTCGACGGGACCTTCAAGCACCGGGTCCAGAGGAAATTGGGAGTTCCGGCTGGTGTAGCACGTCAGCACATATTCTACGACGTTCTTCGCCAAGGTTGCCCCTCAACCTCCAATTGGTCCGTGATGACATTGCCCACCTTGGAGAGCTTGCTACCTGCTGAGCTCAATGCCTGCAGCGCTAGGTCCGGCTCCGGCTCCGGATCATCCGGGCGCATGGGGCTAAAACCCATCGGTGTCAGCGCGTCATTGGCCTTGCCCAGGAACTCCCAAATCTGTAGGGAGTCCGCAGTCCTCAAGCCCTTCATTTCTTCCAGGGATCTCCTGGCCGCCATCAGTTCAGAATTCTCACGGGCGAGGCCCTCAACTTCTTTGGCGTTTTGCTGAATCTTTTCAGCAACTCGCCTTTCGAGTTTTCCGAGCTCCTCCTCTCGGAGGTGGATCTTGTTCCGGCGGTCGACCAGGTCCTTCTCTCTACCCCTCACTTTCTTCTCCCTGGCAGTAAGGGCACACTCTTGTTTGTAGAGTTCCTGCCCTCGCACCCAAACCTTCTCCTCTTCCTCTTGGCAGTGCTCTTCCAATTTCTTGGCGCGCTCCTCGAGACCCTTGTCAGCCAGAGCCACCTTCTCGGCGAGCTCCTCCTCCCTCCTCAGGACGTCATCTCGCAGCTCTAGGAGTCTTTGCTCTTCATCCTCGAGTCGTTTCTCCCTCTCCTCAAGTGCCTCTCGGCGCTTGATGAGTGTAGTGTTAATGGCCTCAAGCCTTTCGTGGCGTTCATCGGCTGCACTATTGGCTGCTTTGGCTTGATCGTAGATCTCCCGGGATTGAGTGTCGAGAGCGCGAGTCAAAATCTCCCTGTCATCCAGTAATTTGCCCCAGTACTCCAGGCGGATCTTCTCCCGCTTGATCCACTCTTTGTCATCCGCTAGCCTCGACTGCGCCAGCTTGGTCTCGAAGTAGAGCCGGTGACGCCACCGCCTAAGGGTTTGGCGCTCCTCTTCAAGAGCCTTGCTGTCGTGGAAGAAGGCCAGTTGGACTTGACGCAGACTGGAACATGCGTTGTCAATAGACAATGACAATGGGATAGGTTCCGGACCTGCTGGGACCTCCTCCGCTGGTTCCAGCGTGTTTTCAGATACAAAAATTGGGTCCCACTCCACAAGATTGGTCCCCTGAGTCTCCATGGCACTAGGGCCATCCTCCGGGATGGCCTCAGGTGCCATCGAGGAAGGCCCCGCCACCAGGTCTTCGTTCACCCCCTCGGGCAGAGGGCCAGCGACTTCGCTTGGGCACTCCGGCTCGGCCGTGAGTACCTCCGACGTCATTACTTCTGGAGCAGGGGCCGCTTCTGGCTCCAGCCTTGGCACCTCCTCCGATGGGGGCTCGAGCTCCATAACCTCTTCAACAACCGGCTCGGGAGCAGGAAGATCCTCAACCTCGACCGGCCCTGCGGCCGGAGCTTCAACAATGACCGGCTCTGCGGCCGTTGCTTCGGAGGTAGCCAGCCCAACTGCCGAAACTTCCTCAGCTTCCGGCCCATGTGCTGGGACTTCAATCACCTCCGGCTCGACCGCCGGAGCTTTGACACTTTCAGGCTCCAAGGTGAGAATCACATCTTCTTATGGCTCAGCGGCCGGAACTTCCATCATTTCAGCACGAGGACCCGAAGCTTTAACCTCCGGGGCAGGTGCCGCTGGCGCATCTTCTCTCCCATGGTCCGGCGCTACCACGGGAGCCTCTGGGGATGAGTCGAGGTCCATGACCACGACGGCCGGCGCCGGAGCTGTCGCAGCTTCAGCCACCACTTGGGGCGGCACTGGGACCGGAGCAGAAGCTTCCGCCCCCACAACTTCAGTTGCTGCGGCTAAGGGTGGAGCCTCACTCCTCTTCTTGGGAACGCTGCAAATGATGGACGCGGAAACTTAAAAAAGCAATCACTACAGCAAAACTATTGTCCAAGGTAAAGATTTAAAATTACCTTGGGAGGCTTCCGCACCAGCTTGCGCGGAACCTTTTTCCCGCACATTCAGGGCTGGTCATAGCCGGCGTGGAAGCTCCGGAAGGCCCCCTGGAACTAGTCGCGGCCACAGGTGTTTCCCGAGTCGAGGCCCTCCTCGACCGGGAAGAACCCCTGGACCTGGAGGCCTCCACGGGCCCAGGTGCTGGAGTCGCATGCCCGGAGCTAACACTCCAGGAAGATCCCACTGCGGGAACAGTCGCACTCCGGGAGGACCCCACTACGGGAACAGTCACGTCCCGGGAGGACCCCACTGCGGGAACAGTCGCCGCGGTTGTAGAAGACCTTCCCCTCCGGGGAGAAGGAGCCGAGGCGGAAGTAGCGGGCCTGACGGACCTTCCGTCGGCATACTGCAGCTTCCTCTTCCGACTCTCGGGTTCATCCGCCAGTTCCATGCCCTTGCCGACGACCTCGACCTTCGTCTTTGGGTCAGGGTCAGAGCCATCTTCGGGCATTCCGGGGATCGCCACCCAGGTGGTTGATCTTCTCTCGACGAAACCAAGGTCGTCAAGCACGGGAATCTTACGCCGGAGCTCCCTGCTGAACTCCACTTCCACGTTCAGAGGGAGAAAGGCTGATGGTGGAGTCAAGTCATCACCATCGATGTCGATGTCGTGCTGGAACTTCTTGAGGTGGAACTCCAAGGTTTTCCCCACCATGTTGGACTTCAACCCGGTCTCGACCCAGTCGTCGTCCATCACGCTGTTGAGGGCCCATGCGAGTTTCTCCCTCTTCTTCAGCGGCGCCCACCTGTTGACCAGGAAGTTGCAAAATACCGCCTGAGGGGTTAATCCCCCCTCCACGCACCGGCGAATCCTGGTCAGAACAGGGTCAAAGGCGTCCGCCAGCACCGGAGCTTCACTCCAGATCGTCGTGTCAATGTTGGGGAGGCCTTCGGGCAGCTCTAGCCTCTCGTGCTCCTCCACCCAGATGACTATCCAGTCCTTCTTCCAGTCATCCCACTACCCAGAAGGGAACGACCGGAGGTACTTGAATGGGCACTTCTTGCGCTTCACGAAGTAGTAGAAGCCAAGGTACTCATTGCTCGTATCGGTGGTGTGGACGGTGAAGCAGGTCCGGAAGAGTTCGATGTAGGGGGGGATGCCCACCCACATCTCACAGAAGTGGACAAAGTTAGACACGAGGAGAATGGAGTGAGGGCCAAGGTGGTATAGCTGCAGACCATAGAAGTCCAGCGGCATCAAGAAAAAGGAAGAAAAAGGTGGGATCAACCACACCATGGCGTACGAGGAGAAGTACACCATTTCACCAGAGTGCTCCTTCTCAAACGGGAGCTCTCCACCGGCGCGGACCGAGCGGTTGAAGAAGTCCGAGGACCACCCCATGAGGGCTTGAACCTTCTTCAGGTCACCTTCGGTCTTCAAGCGACTCTCGCGGAGACCCAACTCCATTGCGGCATGGCCAGGCAAGAGAAGAAAGGCGAAGCACAAGTTGGAAGTTTGAGCGCAAGATCAGATGGGAGGCGTGAAGAACTCCCGGCGGTGCTGGATTTCCTTCTTAAGTAAGTCCTCGCAACGCTTGGATGGAAACCGCAAGGAAGTCGAAGATACCATTCAAAAACTCCACCCAACCGATGACAAGGGGGCCCGGGACCACCCCGACGATCAAGTCGAGGTTCTTACCCAGGCGAACGGTTGTAATCAAGAGGCGGGAAACCCGAAGGCATCGGCCTAACAAGGCGCGCGGAACCGATACGGTTTTCGTATCGAGAACCGGCGACCTTCAATTGCGTGAGATCCACACGCCAAAGATCTCATCCACCGCACGTGGGACAGGCCACGTGGCAAGGATTTAGCTCCAAACCCTCGCCAACGATACCTCTGAAGACCTTTGAAGACTCAGTTCAAAAGTCACAAGGATGGACCCACCTCCGGCGGAATGACTTCACCCCAGTGGTCTTCTCCGGAGGTAGGTTTAGGGGGCCACTGTCGGTACACTGGAAACCGTACACCCCTTGAGGATACAAAGATATCAAAGAAAAGTCACCCACTTGATTTGAAGACCTTCAGAGGCCCACATGTCAGATGTAACCGGACCCGCTTCTCCAACATGGTTAATCCCAGGGTCGCCACGTGTACTATCAAACTGGAGCTACCGCCTACAAGGGGGAAGCTCCGGGCCATGAACCGAAATGGCACCTCCGGACTTAACCCCAGACAGAGAGAAGCTCCGGACCTGACACGTGTCAGGTAGCTCCGGAGCTTCTTGTTTCCCACAGTATGCTCCGGAGCTGCCACGTGTCCACCTGTCGGAGCTTTAGCCTCTAACCTCCGGAAGACTTCATAACGGCTCCGGATCATCAAAGAGGAATCAAGGACTTCAAGACCCGAATAAGTGTCATTAATACCATATTAATGACACACGGTCGGATGACCTTAATCACCAGTAACGGTGCTGTCAGAGCCCATTACCCGGTCATTAAGGGCAATTAAACCTGCTGAATGAATATGAAATACTAGTAACCGCCGGGGCCACATGTCGGGCCAGGCTGACTTGTAACGGCCTGCCCTTGTACTATAAAAGGACAGGCCGACGACGGACTCCAGAGATTGAGTAGGGGCATCATACGCGCCACAGACGCTCAACACAAGCTCATACAACTAATACAACACCAACACACCCGTGGAGTAGGGTATTACGCTCAAGCATCCCGAACCACGTAAACTCCCGTGTCTCCTGTGTCATATACTATTCACCTTCTCGAATCTCCGTGCGCCCACACCGAACTTCAAACTCCCATAACACTTTAGTAGTGTCGGGAGAACTGCCGGTTCCAAACTACCGACAAAATTCATTATCTCTCTTATTCCCTTTATCTCAGGTGAACCGAGATCAAACCAACAGATTAACTAACAAGCCTGCCCAATTGTGCAGGCGCGTCGGCGGTTGTCGTGCGCTCAGTCCACATCGAAACGTGTTGTATCCCTTTCGTATCTTAGGGCACAAACGGCAGCTGCAAGTTCGTGCGCAAGAAGTGGTTTTTGATGGCACAGCTCGTGGGTTGATCCATGAGTGGCGTTCATGGGGGGCATGACGTGAGATACGGACGATAGTGTCCGTATGGCCACGTCTTCTTTGTATTTAGTCGGATATAAATAGATTGGTGAAGCACTTGGTTGAAAGTGCACCAAGAAAAATCCTCTCATGCTCTCTCATTTGAGTGTACAGGACTACTCCCGTCTCCTTCCTGATGGTGTGTGTTCACATTCGTAGCTGCCAGTGACCACCGGTTTCCTGGAACAGGTTCTTCTCTCCTTTGTGTTCTGGACCTTTTGGGGGATTATCCTCATTGTCATTTCTGGCGAGTACAGGCTGCTGTACCGCGGCGATTTGGTTTAAGAGCAGGAGGTGCATAGAGCATGTCTGGATCTTTGGATAATGTATTTGAAGATGGAGAAGTTACACCTGCTGTTGGCTCAATTATGGAACGGTACATTGTCTCTCTGTCCAAGGCTGGCAAAAGAACTCGTGCGCTGGTAGCAAAGGGAAGCAGAGAACAGGACACTGTGTCCAGAGAAGATAAAAGATGCATGCCACTGATCGACGATGGTACTTTTTTTAATAATGGGATCAACCAGACCCCCCCCCCCCCCCCCCCCATAAAAAAGAGGTCATGACAAAATCATTACAAGAGTTTTACAATAGCTCTGAATGACACGATTACAATTTACAGTTAACACAGCCAAACAGGAAGGGAAAACCTGATATATTTATTAATGTGAGCCTATGGCTAAAGTTCCAGTTTGTTGCATGCCACCTACATTATTTTATTCCAATTCTCACCCTTTTGCAATGGCGGCCATGTGCGGCACCAATATGTGTTCCTAAAAAGAACATGCATATAAGTTTTCAAGGGACAATAGTAAAAATAAATATCATTTCTACTCAACCCCATAGCCCATAATAGAGCAGCAACTCCAGCTAATACCAGTTTCTTGTGGCTGCTATGATAAGAGAGTAACCAGATGTTAAACATGTGATCAGAAATAGAAATCAGAATATTTACCATAAAAGTAATATTAACAACATGCCAAATAAATCTAGCATAGTGGTAATAAAAAATGGATGTTAATAGTTTCATCTGGAGTACAGGATACAATTTGCTTGTCTCCATTCCGATTACGTCTCACTATCTTATCCTTTGTCAATACTACTCCACGACTTAATTACCACATGAAAATTTTAATTTTAAGTGGTAACTTAGACCCCATAAAATTCTATTGGTCCTCACGTTTCCGTTTGAGATCATCACTCTATACGCTGAATCTACAGAAAAGATACCATTTTGATGTAGATTCTATCTAAAAGCATCTTCTGTATTATTTGGACAAACATGTATCAACCTTGCAACTAACCCGTTCCATCTTTCAAAATTATGTCCTACCAGGCCTTGACGGAAGGAGATGTTTAGTGGGATGGAGACAAACACATGTGCAATGGTAGCATGTTTATGTCTAACACTATTGTATAGAGCTGGGAAATTTTCCTTAATAGCAAAATTCCCTAACCATCTGTCCTTTCAAAATCTTGTTGCTACTCCATTATTAGCTTGAAACTTTCCAAACACCATGAGTTTTTTCTTTACTTCCATCAATCCTGAGCAAAAAATGCGAGTCCCTTGCACTACATGAATATGACACATTTTCGTCGGCCGAAAACCCACGAAAATATAACTCAAACCCACGAAAATAATGATTTTCGTCAGTTTTGGACCTATTTTCATCGGTTATCAGCCGACGCGCATAAGTAAACGAAAATAATGGTATTTTCGTCGGTCCCCGACGAAAATAATCCTAATTTCGTCGGCTCTTAACGGCTGAGGACAGTAACATATTTCCGTAGGTTACTAACAAGCTGACAAAACTAATTTGGGCTTATTTTTGTGGGTTACTAACAAGCTGACGAAATTACAGTTGCATTGTTTTCGTAGGTTCCTAGAAAGCTGACAAAAATTCCGTGGTGTTATGTTCGTGGATTCAAACTAGGCTGACGAAAATGTTTTTGCAATAGTTTCGTGGGTGTGAGCAGGGCTGATGAACATATTTATTACCGTGGGTGACTGCTTGGCTGACGAAAATAGTGTGACAGTATTTTCATGGGTAGCTTACAGGCCCACGAAAATACCAGATATTTGCAGTTCATAAATCTGCATAATATTTCGTTTCCAGCACATACAATCTTCACAACACATAAACACAGCACAATTAACAAGGATGTTCACATTGACACATAAACACATTCACATTCACATTAAAACAATCAAATTCATCACATGCTTCATACAGGTTCATACATGGTTCATACAGGTTCATACATGGTTGACATGGTTCATATACTGAACTTAACAGCAAGAGTTCATCAATAGAGGCACCATACAAGGGAACTAAAGCACCATACAGCTTGCAAAGCCCTTGTTCCATGAATCAACATGCCCGATGCTTCAAAACCTCAAAATAGTCTGCAAACAAAAACAAATCACACAATAAGATCTATTTTTTATTGCTGCAACACTAGAATAATCTTTTCGGCAGCTACAGGTTTGAAAAATCTGCTGCACCTGAAATCAGCACTGCATTTGAAAAAATGAGCATCCGAAATCAGGTACAGATTTGAAATCTGCTGCACCTGATTATCTGCTGCAGATTTCAAATCAGCAGTGCATTTGAAAATCAGCAGCCTGATTTTTTGTCTGCAATCTGATTTCCATGAAAAAATTGGCAGTGCATTTGAAAAAAGAAAGGTGCAGCACAATCTGAATGGGGGAGGATTTCATCGGATTTCCGGTATGAATATAAACATTCTGAATGGAGAAGGATTTCATCAATATCGAAGAGGATGATTTCACCTAAGACCTACACATAATGGTAAAAAAACCAATCCGATGAATAAAGCTACACATAAATCACAGCATTTGTTTCAGTTTAGATTCTCACACCAATCTGATGAATAAACCAAAAGTCACAAATAGTTTAGATTCTCATGTGCATTTGTTTCAGTTTATATATTAGAAGCAGAACTATATAATAGGTCCTTAAACTGTAAAAACCCTAAATTAAAAAGGCAAAGTTCAGATGGGAGATATTGAAATTTGGAGGGGAAAAAGAAATCTAATTAGAATCTGAAAAATTCAAACCAATTTAAACTTCAATTGAGAGTCTCAATTAAAAAATTCAAATTTAACTCATGTTCAAACATTGCCAAGATAAAAATCTGAGTTCACCATTTGATTGCAAATATTCTAAATATTTGGAGCACTAATTGTATTGAATTCAATGGGTACATCGAATTCCATTCAAATTCGAATTTGAATTTGAATTTCACATGAAACATATCCAAACTTGAAATCCAATTTCAGAATCAGGTCTTAGATATTTGTCTGAGCCTATCTACAAAGTTTCATGAATTTTGGACACAAGTTGGTGGGATATTTCTTTGTACAGAGAAGGTTTGAGTGGAGGGGGGCTGTCGGACCCACTTGTCAAATAGAGATGGAGCTCAGCTGAACGTGTTTGTCGGTGCTTGGAATTGGCAGATCTCCCAACACTACTTTTGGTAGGTCGTGGAGTTGTAGTTCGGTAATGGGCGCGCAGAGATTCAAGAAGGTGAAAGACACGTGTACACAGAGATTTACGTGGTTCGGGCCGCCTGATCGTAATACCCTACTCCACGGGGTGTGTTGGTGATGTATTAAGCTTGAGGTCTAGAAGAAGCTCCAGAAGAAGAAGCTCGTGTAGCTCAGGGTGTTCAGTAGTGGTCTAGAACCATCCTTTGAGTATCGTCGACCAGTCCTTTTATAGTACAAGGACTGGTCGTTACAATGTCAGCCTGGCCCGACAGGTGGCCCCGGCGGTTACACACGCTTGATACACAATAAATGGGGTTAATTACCCTTAATAGTCCAATAACGGACCTTAATAGTGCCGTTACCAGTATTAAGGATCATCCGATCGTGTCTCATTAATATGGCATTAATGACACTTAATCGGGTCTTGTAGTCTTTGATTGATCCCTGAAGGTCCGGAGCCGTTGGGGGTCCTCTAGCCTGTAGTTGAAGGTCCGCGGTTGCCACGTGGCAGCTCTAGAGCTTACCGTCGTGGACGGGTAGGTCCGGTGCTGTTGGACACGTGTCAGTACCGTAGCTTCCCTCTGTCTGGGGTTAGGTCCGGGGGTGCCATATTGGTATTCTGACCGGAGCTTCCCATGTGTGGGTGATAGCTCCGATCCTGTGATACACGTGGCGGCCCTGGGACTAACCATGTCGGGGAAGCAGGTCCGGCTACGCCTGACCAAAGATGGTGTTCATGGTCTTCCGACGCTCGTTGTCGGAGACATCGGAGTCGTCATCGACGGAGGTGTACACAGCCTTCAGGACCTTTTTAGGGTCCTAGAAGCCCAACTCCCCTTGAGTTGGAGCTTCGTCAACTTTCTGCTTTCCTTCCCTATGACGGAAAGGAACTTCTTCCCGGTGCTTGTGGTAGTGCTCAGCAAGGTTTTGGTCCTCCCGGTAGTCCTCCAAGTTGTGGCCATTCGACTTGTGGGTAGCACACCACATTTTGGAGTTGCCACCGTCTTCAGAGGACGGTCGAGGTCGTTTCTCAGGGCGTGGCCCCCGGCCACCCGGAGCTGCAGCAGCTGAAGTGGTGGATGTGCCGGCCGACGACTTATTTTTGCCGTTGGACTTTTTCTTCCTTTTGTCACTCCCGGAGCTAGTGGCTTCGCCTTTGGAGAATTTTTTGCCATCCTTCGGAGGTGGTTTGGAGTGCATCTCATGGCCCTCCGCAGCTTTGGCACACTTGTCTGCCAAGCTGAAGAGCTCTGTGACGCTGGTGATCTCCTTGACCGCCAACTTCTCCAGCATCTTCTTATCTCGCACGCCCTATCTAAATGCCACGATGACAGTAGCACTAGATATAGAAGGGATGGTGTTTCGTACCTGGGAGAACCTCTGGATGAATGAGCGCAGGGTTTCTCCCCCCTTTTGCACCACTGCAAAAAGGTCCAGTTCGGTGCCTGGTCGGGTGTATGAACTCCTGAAATTGGTGGTGAAATGTTGGCAAAATTACTCCCAACTATTGATAGGGTTGTGAGGAAGGCTCATGAACCAGGACCTGGCGGTCCCGGTCAAAGCTACTGGGAAGTAGTTGGCCATTACAGCCTCGTTACCTCTGGCCGCAAGGATTGCGGTGGTGTAAATTTGGAGAAACTCGGTGGGGTTAACAGTCCCGTCAAACTTCTCCGGCAGGTGTGGCCAGAACTTTTGTGGCCATCTGACCATGCGTAGGTGCATGGCTAGTGCAGAACAACCTCTTCCTACTCCCTCCGGAGCAGGGCTGTCTTGAGCTTCTCGCCTTTCGCGAGCGTGCTCGATATGGACAAGGCCATCCTGTTGACAGTAACAGCGATCAAGCTCCGCCCGGAGGTCATGAGTTGACATCCTGATTACCGTATGAGTACGTCACGCCCAGAGGGTAGCGACGTAACTTGATGTGATGCAACACACCTCCTATTCTGGGAAGCATGCGAACTAAGTCTGCCAGACACAGTCCGGCGCTGCGATGGGGCCCGCCTCGAAGGAGGAGGACCTTGATTGCTGATGCGGTCGGCCACTACTGCAACCAGATGTTCCACATCAGCTCTCCACTGCTCCATTGCACCTTGGGATGCACCTGGAGGTGTTGGACATTGGAGGAGAGCACGTGCTGCATGAAGCGCGTGTTCAGGGTTGTTGTTGTTTGCCGATGCAGTGACTGACGCCGATGCACCGTCACATTGCTCAGCCTGACGTGCTGGTGCAGGCGACGGTGGTCAAGGCACGACTCCTGCTGGAGCCACAACACCTGCTGGTTGCTACGTGTTGGAGGGATTGCCATCAATGGGTTGAACGGAAGGGTTGCCGTTGGATGATCTAGCAGTTGAGTTCACCGTACTCAAAATCTCGGGCACCCCTTACCTGGCGCGCAACTGTCGGTGCTTGGAACCGGCAGATCTCCCAACACTACTTTTGGTAGGTCGTGGAGTTGTAGTTCGGTAGTGGGCACGCAGAGATTCTAGAAGGTGAAAGACACGTGTACACAGGGATTTACGTGGTTTGGGCTGCCTGAGCGTAATACCCTACTCCACGGGGTGTGTTGGTGATGTATTAAGCTCGAGAGTCTAGAAGAAGCTCCAGAAGAAGAAGCTCATCTAGCTCAGGGTGTTCAGTAGTGGTCTGGAACCATCCTTTGTGTATCGTCGACCAGTCCTTTTATAGTACAAGGACTGGTCGTTACAATGTCAGCCTGGCCCGACAGGTGGCTCCGGCGGTTACACACGCTTGATACACAATAAATGGGGTTAATTACCCTTAATAGTCTGGTAACAAGCCTTAATAGTGCCGTTACCATTATTAAGGATCATTCGATCGTGTGTAATTAATATGGCATTAATGACACTTAATCGGGTCTTGATGCCTTTGATTGATCCTTGAAGGTCCGGAGCCGTTGGGGGTCCTCTAGGCTGATAGTTGAAGTTGAAGGTCCGGCGGTTGCCACGTGGCAGCTCCGGAGCTTACCGTCGTGGACGGGTAGGTCCGGTGCTGTTGGACACGTGTCAGTACTGGAGCTTTCCTCTGTCTGGGGTTGGGTCCGTTGGTGCCATATTGGTATTCTGACCGGAGCTTCCCAGGCGTGGGTGATAGCTCCGGTCTTGTGATACACGTGGCGGCCCTGGGACTAACCATGTCAGGGAAGCAGGTCCGGCTACGCCTGACATGTGGGGCCTTCGGAGGTATTCAAATCTGGTATATGGGGTTTCCTTGTGATCTTTGTAATCCCAAGGGATATCCGGTACGGAGGGTACCAACAGTGTTTCACTTCTCTGCCCCTCCCATGGTGACAACACTCCATTTGCATGTGCCACCTCCTCTCAACAGCCTGTCCACAGCCTGTCCTTGCCCTTATAAACCGAGCTTGGTGCCATTTCTTCATTCTTCTCCCTCTGGTCGGCATTTCTTCCCTGTTTTTCGTCCGCCTGCCCGCACAGCACCACCTCACCGTTGATCAAGCTTGCCGGCCAAAAGAAGCAGTGTTGCGCCGTGCTCCATGAAGATAAAAGTAACCCAACTCGTTGCTCTATCATCTCCACCATTTGTTATATCGTTTTTCTCAATTTATTGCCCGTATTTTGAAGTTTTGCGGGCGTGGTCATACAGTCGCCATTGGACCTCCTCTGTTCCACCGCAGAGCCGAGGTTCTAGGTTGTTCCACTCTTCCTCGTCAACTACAAACATGTGCGCGATGACACATAGATTCTACTAGTGAAGTTTCAGCCCCTATCCTACCTCCTAGCTTCCGTATCTCAAGTTTCACCGAGGCTAGTTCCTATCGAGGTCCCTAGATCAACGGTTTAATTCTGTTTCTTCGTACAATTATTTTTCAATCCAACCAAGCAATACCTTCTAGATCTTCTGGCGCACAAGCTTACTAAAAACGGATGGAGGTCATCGAGAGACGAGCTCGGATTTCAAGTTTTTCCCGCTGCCAATCAAAATTTCTCTGTTCAGCGTTGGGTTGAAAGTTGCGATCCATTCCACCCCAAATTCTTCACATTTTCGTGTTCCTTAAGGTTCCAGGAAGCTTCTCCACTTATTCCCATATCATTCAAGCCTAGTTCGAGGTTCATCGACCCTCGTCGGAATCCTACCATCGCCGCCGTCGCGCGTAGAGTTCCGGTCACCGCCGGCTGGCGCCAACCCCTCCAACATACTTAGCGCACATTTTTAGGCATAGGCGGTCGGTACCAAGTGGGGAGATGCACGGGAAAGCAGTTCCGGTGACCCTCGCCGGCGTGCGCCGCCGCGCCACCCACAGGCGACGTCCCTGCCTGAGGTTGAAGAAGACCCGGGTCCGGCACCACCTGTCAGCCTAATAAGGCATTGCAGGATCAGATTGTGGCGCGAGATCAAATGTGTCTGCGGGATTACTTTGTGAACCACGGTGTTGCTTCAATCCCAATGGCCAATTTTAAATAGTGGGACCCATTGTCAATGGTCCAGTCAATTTCCAATAGAGAAATAATTGCAGAAACTACCCAATCTTTGGAAATTCACCATGGCCAGTAGAAATGTCCAAAAATTCCCAAAATTTTTTTGTTATAACCAGCATAAAGAGTGAATTCCAGTGGTGTACTTGGATTTGTATGAAAGTCGATGTGAATTTCTCCATAATTCAACTAAAAAAATGCTTATAGAATTAGTTCCTGTAGTTCTGCTCTTTGGAAAATTTCCAAATTTTTCCAGAACCTTCATTTGAATATCCTTGAACACCAGTAAAAGTATCAGGGTCATTAGACTTCATTTACATGGTCAACTCACCTGTGTATTCTCTATGCACATAAAAATAGCCAATTCATTTAGAATTTGTACAGAAACTTGTGCAGGCTTCTAAATTGAATATCTTAGTATAAAGCTTCACAATTTGTCAAACCAAATTTATTGGTTTGATATTTATCCACACTAACCAGAACTACAACCCAATCTTCATGATAATCCCTATATTTTTCTGTAGAGCCCTTCAAAGCAAAATCATGTTTGATTTTCCTCTGATGCTTCGCTTCATAGAAACATCTGAAATTTTTCCAAAAAAGTTCTTTACTAATTTTAGAATTCCTGTAAAAATTTCAGCTTCATTGGACTTTATTAACCTAGTTCAATCTGAAGATTTTCCTAACTGGTCACGTAATGCCCAAAAACAACAGAAACAATTCAGTAAAATATCTCCACTTGTAAATTAAATATCTCACAATATAATGCCTAGAAAATTATGAAAACAAATTTTCATAGAACCAGTGAGACCCCCTATGTATTATACGACCACTGGTAGCCATGATAGGCCTCCAGAATTACAATGAAAATTTAGAGAAGGCTAAACACTTAAGAAATTTTGTAGACCAATGTATTCAATAGTTGTATCTGAAACTTACCTAGTTATTCCTAAATGACCAAATGAAATCCCTCTAATTTTCATAGGCTTAGGGAATCTGTTGAACCTATATAAAATTGAGATCACATCCCTATGTACAAAACAATATCTATTTCACTTCATATGTCCATTGCGTGAGTTTATCTTGTTTCCTTTCTGTTGCTGTCCAGTCTAGCAACAGAACTTCAGGTCCTAACTAATATTAATCCTTCTTTAGTCGTAATCAACTTAAATTGTTATAATAATAAATTGCAATCTTTTATTTGCATATCATTTCGATAGTACACGCGAAGAAGGTGGCCGACAAGCAGCACAACCCGGAGCTTAGAATTTCTTTAGTGACTCTGCTGTGGCGTGAATTCTCGGCGAAGGCTACTAACGTATTGTCACTGACTTTTATTTCAACCGAAAGGCAAGCCCCGATTTGCATTTAAGTGTCTTTTTAAAGTTTTGCTTTTATACACTCTGTACTGAATAGACTTGATATGTGCATTAGGTCTATGTTGATTGAATACTCCACATGCATGACCAAATAATCCTTGGAGTAGATGGGTAGTATAAGACTCCATCGTATTATTATTGTCATGCTTAATGTTAAGTTAGATGATCGGTAGAAGTAGAGTATGTTGGACACTACTCGCGAGATTGGTCATATTTTATCGACCACAAGTCAAGTAGTTGAATTCTACTTGCGAGAGAAGTCGAGTGAGGGAAACCTACTCGCGATAGGTTACTATAACATTCACTCTTTAATATGAGACGTGGACGGGGATTTGTGTAGGTTGGTTTGCGCACATTGTGCTTGGGTCGGTAATGGCGAGGCAGGTGTTGGGGAGATGGATTGGTAGCCCCGTCTGTGTCGGTTAAGGCCCGTCTCGTACTTGGCCCTGTTGGACAAGTTGGAACTGTACCCGGTGCATGCTGGCTGTATGGAACCCAGGAAACCGATGTACCTTGAGGATCCTATGTTGTAACCTTTTCAATCGGTTAAGCTGTCGGCTGTTAGTACGGTGGGAGGTATCTTACTCAAGAACATCTCACAGCGGAGGTGCACCTTGAAGTGAGCTCACTGTTCGGGTCGATCGAACTGTTTCGATGTGGTTGAATATGGGGAAAGGTGGCTGCATGCGACATCAGTGGAGTGTGCTGATGCAACTCCGAGTATGAGCATAGGTGTCATGCAGTCCGGGTGTTTTTGATTCGAATCACCGTCGCTCACGGTTATGGATTGAGCATACTTGGACACTGAGTCTTGACGTAGTTAGGAAGAGAAATGGAATGATTATGAATATGTTGCTATAAATAATTCTTCGTATTGCATCCTTGGCTGCTATTGAGGTAGCATAATTAAATTTACAAATTTCCAAAACTTTTAACTTGAATAAAGCATACGTAACCTTGAGCAAGTATCATCGTGGATGAAGCGTTTCTTGTTTGATTGTGGAATTCACAATGATGCTATGCCCATGGACCGCGTATGCTACAGTAAAACTGACCACTGAGGATTTACTTTCGGTGAGTCCATTCCTGCAAATTCAGCTTTCCAGTCTTTAAAGTTTCCAGCATGTAGAGTTCCATGTTTTAAGTGAGACAGTTAAGTCTTGTTGAGCCTTGTGCTCACAGTTGCTATATTGTGGTTTTGGCAGGTATTATTATCTTATGCTATGTTACGGTTGTCCGTGAGACCTCGAGCTTGTCGAGATGTATCTCTCACAGAAACCTTGCCGCTGCTATCTGTTTCGTGTTCCTAGTGAGAAGCGTCCGTGGGCATGGACAGTTTCTCTTGTGTATAGTCAGTTGAGAGTGTGAGTATAAAATGTTCCGCTGCGTTGTACATTATGTTGTAAAAGAGAATCATCTTCTGAAATAAAATATTTGTGTTGGTTATTTTGTATGGCTTTTCTTGTGTGTTGTTGGGTGCCGCATCGCGCGGCACCACCCAATGCGATTCCTGGAAGGTGTGGACCCCGGTCCCCACAGCTTGGTATCAGAGTCGTATTGGGAATAGCATGCTTGAAAAGCGACCATTTTTGAGAACTATGAAGTAGTCGAGTGAGGATTATTTATTATGCCCACATAAGGTCTATTATAGTATTAGTTACTTAAGGTGGCAAGCTAACCTATATGTTAGTATATTCTGTAACAACACTCCGACGTCAGGTAAGAGTTAAGGTACGCCACCGCAAGCGGATCAATTGCGGTAAGCTCACCATGCGAGAAGTAGCATGTGATTGTTTCGGTGGCTTGGCACGGGAATGTCAATATGAGTCTCTGAAACTCTCCATGTTTCTGAGAACATATGACACGCGGTACCCCAGCGTGCTTCAAAATTAGTTGGAGCCCCCATCGGGTGTGACATAACCCGATGCGCCCCCCACTGGTGCAGCACTATGCAAAGACGTGGGACCCCGTCGGGTGGTAGAAAACCCGGTCATGTACCTCGAGACGTGGCTTAACTCGAGGCGGCCCGTATGGAATGATACGGGACGAATGTTTTTTACTTTCATATATATAATTGTGAACTGTTCGCCCGTGCGGGCTGTGCCGTACAGTACCATATGATTGATCAGTAGTTTGGGTGTAGTGACAGGTACACTTACTGTGTTATTCGTAGGTCGAGTAGAAAACATTGCAAGTGAACGTCATTACTGCCACCGTTGAGACGTATGTCGGAATACCGGCTTAAGATTTTTATTTGGTGAGGACGTAGTACCGGCATTGCATTCGGGTTACATCGGCACATCGACGGTTAAAATCCATGCCAAAGGTGTAGCTCGCCACAAAAGTGTCAAGTTAATATCCAAAGCAGATTCCTATCTTGAAATAATAAAAATGAAATTTGAACCAAAACTGTAAACCTCAGTTCTTCCCTGTATTATTCTGGCAGAAACTTAGCTCCAGTTTGAAAAATCATATCTCCTGTTAGAGTTATCACATGAAGGTGTTCCATAATTGGTTAGAAAGATATGTGATTCTTCTACATAGTTTCTGTTCATGACCAGGGCCGAATCCCCTTGGATCATGGCTAAAATTTGAAAATTCCAAAACCTGTAAACTGGACAGAAACTGGAATAGTTTCTGTACTTCTCACCAATTTGATCATAACTCTCAGTAGAAACATCGAATGAGGGCATATGATATATTTCTGGAAAATAGATGAGATATGTTACCATGTTGTTAGTTACAATCTTGGCAAATTTGGATATTTTGTATATGAAGAACTGTGGACAAAACAGCCATATACAATGGAGGTGCTGTCAAAATTTCTCAGAAAATCTGGGAATATTGTCAACTTTGGAAATTCATATCTCATTAACCAGAACAGATATTGAAGCAAATAAATACATTTTTGAAACGCCAGGAAGTTAGCTACAACTTTGTTGTTCACCTCCAAGCAGGATTGTGCCTCTAACTGGATGGAATTCTAAAATTTCTCCAGGCTGGTCATTTCTGGCAGAACAGTTCATCAATGAAGCATAAGTTTGAAAATTTGCGCGAACATGAATATTGTTATACTTTCTCAATGTTCTTGACATGTTCATGTTTTCCTTATCTTAACTTATTTCTGAGACCGAGCTTTGACTCATCCCAAATTCATTTGTGCAGTATGGTTCGCACTCGCTCATCGAGTAAGGTCGGAAGTTCTCGTCGAGACGGTGATGATTCAGACCCACCACAGGCACCACCGTCAACGGTATTGGTGGATGTCATGTCAAAAATGTTCGAGTCTCACCAATAGGACACTAAGTTACTTCAAGCTTTGGTGCAGCAGGGCCTAATTCATCAAATGCAGCAAGTTATTCCACCTCGAAACAGTTACTTGAATTTATTGGCAACGCAACCGCCAATCTTCATAGAAGCAACTAAACCATTAGAATCAGATCATTGGCTTCGTGTAATGGAATCCAAATTTGGTGTGTTTCCCTGTGACGATTATCAGAAGACATTGTTCATTGCTCAACAACTCTATGGAGCTATCGGAGCTTGGTGGGCAGAATATAGTGCAACTAGCCCTGAAGGTCATCGGATAGCATGGATTGAGTTCGGTGAGGCTTTTCGTGCTTGTCATATTCCGACAGAGATTATAAAGACCAAGTATGAGGAATTCAAGCAAGGGGACATGCGTGTCCATGAGTATTTTAAGGAGTTCAGCCGTTTGGCACAATATGCGCCCGACTATGTGAATACATAAAAGTTGAGATGTGATCATTTCTTCAGCGGTCTAAGAGTCAAACTTCGAGCTAGGTTGGCATTGTTCAATCACGGCAAGTACAACAAATTAGTCAATGCCGCTATCCTACAAGAAAAGGAAGATCTTTGTCTCCATGCGGAGAAGAGAAAGCGGAGTATTCCGCAAGACAACACTAGTGTGGTTGCTCAGAAATATCGGTTGGTATATCGTTCGCCATCCGGTCCAGAATGGCAGCCATCTGTCTGACCATCATATCAAAGTCGCCCGCTGCTTGCATCAAGTTTCGAATGACCTCCACAGCAGCAGCACATAAGTTCTTATCCATATTCACCGCAGCCAGAGATACCCAGTTCTCATCCACAAGTCAGCGCTCAACCAACTAAATATCCGTGCTTCACTTGTGGACTTATGGGTCACTTTACTAGATATTGTCCAGAGAGAAATAAAAGCTGCAGCCAGTCGTCATTTCAACTTTCCAGTCAGTTTTCCAATCAGAAACAAAAGAAATCAAAGCTTGGCAGTGTCCACTATACTACAATTGAGGGTGTACCGGAAGGAGAACCCGTGTTAACGGGAATATTCACACTCAACCATATACCTATATTTATTCTCTTTGATTCCGGTGCTACACATAATTTCATAAGTCAATCCTTTGTGTTCAAGCACCAGCTTCCAACCACTATCATAAAACATCGCTATCTTATATCTTCACTTGGAGGTAATATTACCGCAAGTGATGTTATCTCCCGAGCACCATTATGTCTGGGTGGTAGAATATATCCCACTACTCTTATCATCCTTGAAGGTAAAAAGATTGATGTAATCTTAGGAATGTCATGGTTAAGCAACCACAAAGCTGTTCTAAGCATCAGTCCTCGCACCGTTGAGCTCAACTCTTCAACTCACGACCACCACACCTTAATTCTTGAGAACATGGTTCAAGAAAGTGCAGCGGTGTATCATTCTGAAACAAGTAAGTTGGAAGACATTCTAGTGGTCCGTGATTTCCCAGATGTATTCCCTGATTATCTGCCGGGTATGCCGCCCGATCGAGATGTGGAATTCAAGATTGAAGTAATACCGGGAACTACACCTATCTCTCGATGACCATATAAAATGGCACCTAAGGAGTTAGCTGAATTAAAGGAGCAGATGAATGAATTATTGATTAAAGGTTTCATTCTTCCGAGCTCATCACCATGGCGATGCTCGGCTCTCTTTGTCAAGAAAAAGGACAAGACATTGAGGCTATGTGTGGATTATCGTCCGCTTAATGCCGTGACTATCAAGAACAAGTATCCGCTACCATGTATTGATCTGCTCTTCAATGAATTAGTGGGTGCTAAGGTATTCTCTAAAATGGATCTTCGGTCTGGTTATCATCAGATTAAGATACGACCAGAGGATATACCGAAGACGACATTCTCAACTAGATATGTGCTTTATGAGTATTTGGTTATGTCTTTTGGTGTCACAAATGCCCCAACGCATTTCATGTACTTGATGAATTCAGTATTCATGCCAAAGTTAGACAAGTTTGTCGTAGTGTTCATCGACAATATTTTGGTCTACTCCAAGTCAAAAGAGGAACATACTGAACATCTCAAGATCGTGCTTCAACGACTGCGTGATCACAAGTTATATGCCAAGTTCAGTAAATGTGGGTTCTGGCTTAATCAAGTTCCATTCCTTGGACATATTATTTCAGCAGGAGGCATAGCTTTGGATCCGAGTAATGTGGTACAAGTGCTGAAATGGCAATCTCCCACCTCCGTAACTGAAGTCCATAGTTTCTTGGGTTTAGCAGGCTATTATCAGATATTTCTTCCAGGTTTCTCAAAGATTGCTAAAACTATGATACATTTATTTAAGAAGGGCAGCAAGTATGTATGGAGTGAATCGTGTGAGGAAGCCTTCAAAACTCTAGTGAAGCATCTCAAAACAGCCCCAATCTTGGCTCAACCCGATACAACAAGATCGTTTGATGTTTATTGTGATGCATCCGGCATCGGATTGGGCTGCGTACATATGCAAGATGGAAGAGTAATTGCATATGGATCAATACAACTCCGAAATCATTAACACAATTATCCGACACATGATTTAGTGTTGGCAGCAGTAGTTCTTGCACTGAAGATGTGGAGGCACTACTTAATGGGAAATCTAGTGCATCTCCATACAGATCATAAAACTTTGAAGTACATATTCACTCAGAAATAATTAAATATGAGACAACAGAGATGGTTAGAGTTAATCAAGGACTATGAACTTGAGATTCATTATCATCCCGGCAAGGCCAAAGTGGTTGCCGATGCACTTAGTCAAAAGTCTCACATTCATAATTTGACCATCGGTTCTATGGAAGAAGATGAACTAAGTCTACGTGTGATTCCTTATGGAGCTCTGTATAACCTTGCTCTAATACCTACAATCACAGAGGAGATTGTAGAGGCTCAGAAGAAAGATAAAGTAATGTCTCATATTTAGAGGAGAATCAAAAGTGGAGAAATGAAATGTTTCCGAGAAGACAAACAAGGAACTTTATGGTTCAAAAATCAAATAGTGTTACCCCGGGACATGGACCTACACAAGAAGATTTTTGATGAGGCTCACTTGTCCAAATATTCGATCCACCCTGGCAGCAATAAAATGTACAAAGATCTCCGTGCTAAATTTTGGTGGACACATATAAACAGGGAAATAGAAAAGTATGTGTCCGAGTGTGACACATGCGGAGAGTGAAAGCTGACCACATGAGAAAAAGCGGACTGCCGCAGCCATTGAAAATACCGGCATGGAAATGGGAGGATCTAAGTATGGATTTCATTATCGGATTGCCTCTCACCGTTCACAAGCACGATTCCATTTGGGTGATCGTTGACCGATTAACTAAGTCCGCACATTTTATTCCAGTGCATACGACATACAATGCGAAGAAATATGAGGATTTATACATATCAAGAATTATGTGCTTACATGGAGTTCCCTGCACCATTGTATCAGATAGATGATCGTTGTTTGTTGCTCATTTCTGGGAGCAGATACATGCATCATTGGGGACGAAGTTAATTCGTAGTTCCGCATATCACCCTCAGATTGACGGACAAACCGAGAGGGTAAATCAAATACTTGAGGATATGTTAAGGGCATGTACCATACACCACAGTAAAAATTGGAATGATCAATTACCGTTGGCAGAATTCTCGTACAACAACAGATATCAATCTAGTATCAAAATGGCACCCTATGAGGCTCTCTACGGCAAGAAGTGCCACACACCACTCAACTGGTGTGAATCTGGTGAACGAGTGGTATATGGGATTGATCTGGTAAATGAAGCCGAAGAGTAAGTAAAAGTTATTCAAGCTAATCTCAAAGCCGCTCAGTCTCGACAAAAGAGTTATGCTGATAAAAGGTGTCGTCCTTTAAGCTTCAGAACCGGAGACCACGTGTGTCTCCGTGTCTCTCTGATGAAAGGAATTCATCGGTTTGGAGTAAAAGGAAAGTTGGCTCCGTGATTTATCGATCCATTTGCCATCATTGAAAGATGTGGTATTGTTGCGTACAGATTGGAGTTACCAATAACTCTAGCTGGTGTTCATGACATTTTCCACATATCCCAATTACGGAAATGTCTCAAACCATCTACCGACATCCGCCTTGAAGAATTTGAAGAATTGAAACCGGATCTCACCTACGTTGAGCATCCAATCCAAATTATCGATGAAAAGTCTCGTGTCACAAGGAATCGGACGATGTGGTTTTATAAAGTTCTATGGAGTAACCTCACCGTTGAGGAAGCAACATTGGAGAATGAAGATTATCTCCGCACAAAGTATCCGGACATGTTATCGTCATATCTCCGGTAATATTCTACCTCCGTCTCTTTTATTTGTGACCTCGGGACGAGATTCTTTTAGGGGGGGGGGGGAATGTAAAAACCCTCAATTAAAAAGGCAAAGTTCAGATGGGAGATATTGAAATTTGGAGGGGAAAAATAAATTTAATTTGAATCTGAAAAATTCGAACCAATTTAAACCTCAATTGAGAGAATTCAAAAATTCAAATTTAACTCATGTTCAAACTTTGCCAAAATAAAAATTTGAGTTCACCATTTAATTGCAAATATTACAAATGGCACCCTTGCAAATTTTCATAATATTTGGAGCACTAATTGTATTTAATTCAATGGGTACATTGAATTCCATTCAAATTCAAATTTAAATTTGAATTTCACATGAAACATATCCAAACTTGAAATCCAATTTCGGAATCAGATCCTAGATATTTGTTTGAGCCTATCTACAAAGTTTCATGAATTTTGGACACAGGTTGGTGGGATATTTCTTTGTACAAAGAAAGTTTGAGTGGAGGGGGGCTGTGGGACCCACTTGTCATACAGAGATGGAGCTCAGCTGAACGTGTTTCACTTCTCTGCTCCTCCCATGGCGACACCACTCCATTTGCATGTGCCACCTCCTCTCAACAGACTGTCCATATCCTGTTCTTGCCCTTATGAACCGAGCTTGGTGCCATTTCTTCATTCTTCTCCCTCTACTCGCCATTTCTTCCCTGTTTTTCGTCCGCCCGCCCGCACAGCACCACCTCGCCGTCGTTCAAGCTTTCCAGCCAAAAGAAGCAGTGTTGCACCATGCTCCAAGAAGAGAAAAGTAACCAAACTTGTTGCTCTATCATCTCCACCATTTGGTCTATCGTTTTGCTCAGTGTATTGACCGTATTTTGAAGTTCCGCGGGCGTCGTCGTGCAGCCGCCGTTGGACCTCTTCTGTTCCACCGCAGAGCTGAGGTTCTAGGCCGTTCCACTCTTCCCCGTCAACTACAAACAGGTGCGCAATGACATATAGATTCTACTGGTGATGTTTCAGCCCCTATCCTACCTCCTAGCTTCCGTATCTCAAGTTTCACCGAGGCTAGTTCCTACCGAGGTCCCTAGATCATCGGTTTAATTCCGTTAATTCGTACAACTATTTTTCAATCCAACCAAGTAATACCTTCTAGATCTTCCGGCGCACAATCTTACCAAAAATGGAGGGAGGTCATCGAGAGACAAGCTCGGATTTCAAGTTTTCCCCACCGCCAATAAAAATTTCCCTGTTCACCATCGGGTTGAATGTTGCAATCCGTTCCATCCCAATTTCTTCTCATTTTCGTGTTCCTTAAGCTTCTAGGAAGCTTCTACACTTATTGCCGTATCACTCAAGCCTAGTCTGAGGTTCATCGACCCTCGTCAGAACCCTAACTTCGCCGTTGTCATCGTGCGTAGAGATCCGGTCACCGCCGGCTGGCGCCGACCGCTCCAACGTACTCAGCGCACATTTTTAGGCATAGGCGGTCGGTACCAGATGGGGATATGCGTGGGAAAGCAGTTCCTGCGACCCTCGCCGGCGTGCGCCGCCGCGCCACCCACAGGCGACGCCCCTGCCTGAGGTTGAAGAAGACCTGGGTCCGGCACCACCTGTCACACTAATAAGGCATCGCCAGATCAGATTGTGGCGCGGGATCAAGTGTGGCTGCGGGATTACTTTGTGAACCACGGTGTTGCTTCAATCCCAATGCCCAATTTTAAATAGTGGGACCCACTGTCAACGGTCCAGTCAATTTCCAATAGAGAAATAATTTCAGAAACTACCCAATCTTTGGAAATTCACAATGGCCAGTAGAAATTTCCAAAAATTCTCAAATAAATTTTGTTAGAACCAGCATAAATAGTAAATTCCAGTGGTGTACTTGGATTTGTAAAGTCCATGTGAATTTCTCCATAATTACACTAAGAGAAATGCTTATAGAATTAATTCCTATAGTTCCGCTCTTTGGAAAATTTCCAAATTTTTCCTGAACCTTTATTTGAATATACTTGAACACCAGTAAAAATATCAGAGTCATTAGACTTCATTTACGTGGTCAAATCACCTGTATATTCTCTATGCACATAAAAATAGCCAATTCATTTAAAATTTGTACAGAAACTTGTGCAAGCTTCTAAATTGAATATCTCTCAGTATAAAGCTTCACAATTTGTCATACCAACTTTATTGGTTTGATTTTTATCCACACTAACCAGAACTACAACCCAATCTTCATGAAAATCCCTAGATGTTCCTGTAGAGCCCTTCAAAGCAAAATCATGTTTCATTTTTCTATGATGCTTCACTTCATAGAAACATCTGAAATTTTTCCAAAAATGTTCTTTACTAAGTTTATAAATTCCTGTAAATTTTTCAGCTTCATTGGACTTTATTAACCTAGTTCAATTTGAAGATTTTCCTAACTGGTCACACAATGCCCAAAAACAACAGAAACAATTCAGTAAAATATCCCCACTTGTAAATTCAATATCTCACGATATAATGCTTATAAAATTATGAAAACAAATTTTTATAGAACCAGTGGGACCCCATATGTATTATACAACCACTGGTAGCCATGATAGACCTCCAGAATTACAATTAAAAATTAGAGAAGTCTAAACACTTAAGAAATTTTGTAGACCAACATATTCAATTGCTGTATCTAAAACTTACCTGGTTATTCCTAAATAACCAAATGAACTCCCTGTAATTTTCTCAGGATCAGGGAATTTGTTGAACCTGTATAAAATTTAGATCACATCCCTATGTACAAAACAATATCTATTTCACTTCACATGTCCATTGCCTGAGTTTATCTTGTTTCCTTTCTGTTGCTGTCCAGTCTAGCAACATAATCTTAAGTCCTAACTAATATTAATACTTCTTGAGTCATAATAAACTTCAATTGTTATAATAGTAAATTGCAATCTTTTATTTGCATATCATTTCGATAGTACTCGCAACGAAGGTGGCCGACAAGCAGCACAACCCGGAGCTGGGGATTTCTTTAGTGATTCCGTTTTGGCGTGAATTCTCTACGAAGGCTACTAACTGATTGTCGCTGAATTTTATTACAACTGAAAGGCAAGCCCCGGTTTGCATTTAAGTGTTTTTTTAATGTTTTGCTTTTATACACACTGTACTGAATAAACTTGATATGTGCATTAGGTCTTTGTTGATTGAATACTCCACATGCATGACCAAATAATTCTTGGAGTGGATGGGTAGTATAAGACTCCATCGTATTATTATTGCGATGCTTAATGTTAAGTTAGATGATCGGTAGAAGTGGAGTATGTTGGACACTACTCGCGATATTGGTCATATTTTATCGACCACAAGTCAAGTAGTTGAATTCTACTTGCGAGAGAAGTCGAGTGAGGGAAACCTACTCGCGAGAGGTTACTATAACATTTACTCTTTAATATGCGACGTGGACGGGGATTTGTGTAGGATGGTTTGCCCACATCGTGCCTGGGTCGGTAATGGCGAGGCAGGTGTTGGGGAGATGGATTGGTAGCCCCGTCTGTGTCAGTTAAGGCCCGTCTCATACTTGGCCCTGTTGGACAAGTTTGAACTGTACTGGGTGCATACTGGCTATATGGAACCCAGGAAACCGATGTTCCTTGAGGATCCTACGTTGGAACCTTTTCAATCGGCTTAAGCCGTCAGCTGTTAGTACAGTGGGAGGTAACTTGCTCAAGAACATCTCACAGCGGAGGTGCACCTTGAAGTGAGCTCACTGTTTGGGTCGATTGAACTGTTTCGATGTGGTTGAATCTTGGGAAAGGTGGCTGCATGCAACATCAGTAGAGTGTGCCGATGAAACTCCGAGTATGGGCGTACGTGTCGTGCGGTCTAGGTGTTTTTGTTTCGAATCACCGTCGCTCGCGGTTATGGATTGAGCATACTTGGACACTGAGTCTTGACGTAGTAAGGAAGAGAAATGGAAATATTATGAATATGTTGCTATAAATAATTCTTTGTATTGCAACCTTGGCTGCTATAGAAATAGCATAATTAGATTTACAAATTTCCAAAACATTTAACTTGAATAAAGCTTATGTAACCTTGAGCAAGTATCATCGTGGACGAAGCGTTTCTTGTTTGATTGTGGAATTAACAATGATGCTACACCCATGGATCGCGTATGCTACATTAAAACTGACCACTAAGGATTTACTTTCGGCGAGTCCATTCCTGCAAATTCAGCTTTCTAGTCTTTAAAGTTTCCAGCATGTAGAGTTCCATGTTTTAGGTGAGACGGTTAAGTCTTGTTGAGCCTTGTGCTCATGGTTGCTATATTGTGGTTTTTGCATGTATTATTAGCTTATGCTAATGTTATGGTTGTTCGTGAGACCTCGAGCTTGTCGAGATGTATCTCTCATAGAAACCTCGCCGTTGCTATCTGTTTTGTGTTGCTAGTGAGAAGCATTCGTGGGCATGGATAGTTTCTCTTGTGTATAGTTAGTTGAGAGTGTGAGTATAAAATATTCCGCTGCGTTGTATATTATGTTGTAAAAGAGAATCATCTTGTGAAATAAAATATTAGTGTTGGTTATTTTGTATGGCTTTTCTTGTGTGCTGTTGGGTGCCGCATCGCACGGCACCACCCAATGCGATTCCTGGAATGTGTGGACCCCAGTCCCCACATAAACTATACCGCAAGAAACTCTTTCGCCAAGTCTTCGGTGATCAGGGCTATTGATTCTTTATGTATGCACTTATTTGTAAAACATATTACTCAAGTGTGGAGCTATAATACTCATTTGTCATAACCCATGTGTGAAACATAGACAAGAAACAGAAGGATACTTACATTGTACTAGTTGCTACCAACATCCTGTCCTCCTGGAGACGGAGTGTGCGAATTTGTACAAGGACTCTGCACGTGTTGTTGCATTGACGACGATGCCTAGCGATCAATAACGATACATGTTATATTGATACATATTCAGAAGTGTGGTGAGTATACTAACGGTTTAGGAAAATGAAATAATATATTAATACCCGTGTTCCCATGGGCTGAGGTAGTGGAGGTAGCTGTAACGGTGGAGGTGGTTGTACCGGTGGAGGCGGCATTCCAAGCTGAGAAAAGTATCCCTAAATTGTTTCTAAACTGTTTAGCATAATTCTTCTCCAAATTCTACTTATAAATACTTGAACTCTGTACTTGCATCTGTTGTCGCCATGTTGAGATATATGACACTAAGTAGTCATTCATGGACTGCCTTTCTTTTGTCATGCGTTCCTCCATTTCTTGTCTCATGCGGTCCTCCATTTCTTGCAATCTTGAGTCTGTGCATTTACGTCGAGAAGAGCTCCCTCCATCCTGTGTTGATCGTGACTGCGAAGGAAACACGTCTGTGTTCATGATACCATTGAACATCGAATACCTACAAAAGTGATATTTCAAAATTATAAGTGACACTTTAAACAATTAAAGTATGAGAAAAAAATAATATGACAGGTACAAGTTCACCTCCCGTGAGGCTTTCCTCCACTGGAATTGTACAATGCCACAACGTCGACGTCTTCCTTTCTCCAATCACAATCTTCTTAATGACGACGAACCATCTCTCGAGCATATTTCTCCTGGATCAAGACTTAATTGTAAAACAACTATACAACAATTTAATTGCTCAAACATGTATTTGACTAGTATAACGCACCAAGTTTTGAGTGGCTGCCTGAGTGCACAAGTGATTGTTGTCGAAGCCCCTATGCCCTCTTATATAAGTATCGACGATAGAAGGCTCCTCACCACTTTGAACAGCCTACATAGAAATGTAGAAGCATGACTGCATAAGAAATAGTAATGTGCTAAGCTCACAATGCGTTTCGAAAGACGAAGATGACCATATCCACCGTAACGATGGACGCATGGACCAGCGACCTCACGATTGACTCTCTTTTTGTTAGATTTATCTCGAAACTCCCTCGATGCCCAATAACCACATAAAGCATAATGAGCATTGGGGCACTTAACCATCCAAGGAATCATTACCTGACGGTATTGATCCTCCTCTAAGTAAATTTTTGAAGCCCCATATTTTTTTCATCATCTATCCAAGCTTCTCCTTGTAGTACAAGCACACAACCGCAATTCGTCCATTGTACATCATATCATTCACAACTTTGCGTGCAGCTGCATCAAAGGTTTTTTTGCTTGTGCGTTGAGAGCTGCATCATTGGTATCGAGCAAGTGATATTGTTCCTACAAAGTAATAGTACATCCATTAGAAACATTATTATCGAGAAAAACAAGTTACTAGCTAGAAAAATCATACCCAAAAATCATGCCAGACAGCTCCTGCCACATCTGCATGCACAGGATGTGGAGCAATCTTGTAGTGCTTCCAATGCATTGCAGGCTTCTCTTGACCCTTTATAAGAACGAGACCAGGATAATGATGATGACATATGACACCCAGCACCGCATTAGGTTGTCTACGATGTCGTTGACCATCCCAATCCAAGTCATCCCATTGCCTGCAAATTATTTTAACAACATATTATTTTTGTCATCATATTAAATTAATACATCAAATTCAATTATCTATTTACTAACCAATCACTGACAGGAATAATCCTCGATCTTTGTTCCATTGGCACCACTAGTGGGAAAGAGTTTGTAGCCCGATACTTGAATGATGGTCTCAACTCCCCCTCCTTCTCCTCTCCCTCCCACGCCTAAAATGCCTCATAAAAATGGAAAAAGAATGAAGTGTTGTCTTGCAACAATTAGAAAAAAGACTTACGCAAAATATTGATTCATCTCTTCAATGTTTGTGTGCATGTATAACATACATAAATTCCGTTCTTCTTCTAAAACCACATGCTTACTACTAGCACCAACTGCTTTTCCCTTCCACCCAGAAATAATTAGATTACCACAAGGAGTTTCTTCATTTATATGGTACCATGTTGTTGGAGCATACACATTGTGTTCTTTTGCAAAGAATGTACTTGAGAAGTATGCTACCTCTTTTAGAGCAAATGCTTCTGCAATACACCCTTCCACTCTTGCTTTATTCAAAACCATTGCTCTAAGTTTTTTTCAGTGTCCTTTCAATGTGGTACATCCACTGATATCGCACAGGTCCACAATCTTTGGCTTCGTATGGCAAATGCACTAGGAGATGTTGCATTACAATCATATATCCTGGCGAGAATATCTTCTCCATTTTGCATATCAGTAAAGGTATTCCTCTCTCCAATTTTTCCATCATTTGAACTGTAATTTCCTTAGCACATAATTGTCTATAAAAGAAACTAAGTTCCGCAAGTACTCTCCACACATCCTCATGCACATATCCACAAAACATTACAAGAAGAAGTCTTTCCATGAGTACATGATAATCATGACTTTTAAGATTATTTAAAACCCAATTTTCAATATTTGTTGTGCGTCTGAATCCTGCACAATAACCGTCAGGAAACTTCAATTTTTGCATCTAGTTGAGCACTTCTTTCTTTTCTTTAAATATGAGACAAAACAGAGCACGTGGCATTCACTTTTTGCATCCAGTTGAGCACTTCTTTCTTTTCTTTAAATTTGAGACAAAGCAGAGCATGTGGCATTCTTTGGTTACCACCATCATCTTTTGTGACTTCTAAGCTCGGGCAATTACAAATCTCTGCAAGATCTTTTCGAGCCTTCAGATTATCTTTAGTCATTTTGAGATTGAAACAAGTCATAATAATGCTGTCGGTACCCTGCGTACCGGATACCCCTTGGGATTACAAAGATCACAAGGAAACTCCATCTACCAGATTTGAAGACCTCCGGAGGCCCCACATGTCTGCCGTAACTGGACCTGCTTTCCCGACATGGTTAGTCCCAGGGCCGCCATGTGTATCATAAGACCGGAGCTATCGCCCACACATGGGAATGCTTCGGACTGAATACCAGTATACCACCCTCGGACCTAACCCCAGACAGAGGGAACCTCCGATACCGACACGTGTCCAACAGCACCGGACCTACCCGTCCACGACGGTAAGATCCGGAGCTGCCACGTGTACGAACTGCCGAACCTTCAACCTCAACAATTAGGCTGGTGGACCCCCAACGGCTCGAACCTTCAAGGGGCAATCGAAGACTTCAAGACCCGAATAAATGTCATTAATACCATATTAATGACACTTAATCGGAAGGCCCTTAATACCAGTAACGGCACTGTTAATGCCCGTTACCACTCTATTAAGGGTAATTAACCTCATTTATTGTATATTGAACATTAGTAACCGCCAGGGCCACATGTCGGGCCAGGCTAACTGTTTAACGATCGGTCCTTGTACTATAAAAGGACTGGTCGACGATACACAAGAGGACTCTCTCGGAACACACTTAACCTCTCTCTGAGCTCTCGAAACACGCTCTCGGACACACGCAGACACTCATAGACTCTCAATACAACAGCAACACACCCCGTGGAGTAGGGTATTACGCTCAGGGGGCCTGGCCTGAACCACGTAAACCTCTGTATCAATTTGCCACCATCTCTTGAGTCTCTGCGCGCCCATTACCGAACTATAAACTCCACGGACTACTAACAGTAGGGTCGGGAGACCTTCCGAATTCACTCACCGACAGTTGGCGTGCCAGGTAGGGGGCGCCCGAGATTTCAAGAATGGTGAACTCAGCTGCTGGATTTTCCAACAGCAACCTCGCTACGCAACCTACTGGAGGCAATCCCTCCAACATGCAACAACCAGCAGGTACCACGACTCCAGCAGGAGTCATGCCTCCGCCACCACCATCTGCACCAGCAAATCAAGCTGGACAACGGGACGGAGCATCTGCGTCGGTCAAGGTGTGAGCGAATAACAACAACCCCGAACACGCACTCCATGCAGCACGTGCTCTCCTCCAACGCCCACCACCTCTGGGTGCATCCCAGGGTCCAATGGAGCAGTGGAGGGCTGATGCGGAACACTTGGTTGCATCAGCAGCCGATCGCATCAGCAACCAAGGTCCTCCCCCCTCGGGGCGGGCCCCATCACAACATCGGACTTTGCGGGCAGACTTGGTCCGCATGCTTCCCAAAATAGGAGGTGTGTTGCATCTCAACAAGTGATAGTGTTGCCTGCCGGGGCGCGACGCACCCATACGGTAACCAGGCTCTCAACTCACGACCTCCGGGCGGAGTTTATCGCCGCTACCGTCAACAGGACGGCTGCGTCCATATCGAGCGTGCTCGTGAAAGGCGAGAGGTTCGGGACAGTCCTGCTCCCGAGGGAGTAGGAGGAGGCTGTTCTGCCCTAGCCATGCACTTGCGCATGGTCAGATGGCCACAAAAGTTCCGGCCTCACCTGCCGGAGAAATTTGACAGGACAATCAATCCCGCTGAGTTTCTTCAGATTTACTCCACTGCAATCCTTGCAGCTGGAGGTAACGAGGCCGTAATTGCCAACTACTTCCCCGTGGCTTTAACTGGGACCGCCAGGTCTTGGTACATGAGCCTTCCGTCCAACTCCATCAACAGCTGGGCGGAATTGTGCCAACAATTCACTGCCAATTTCGAGAGTTCATACACCCGACCAGGCAATGAACTGGACCTTTTTGCTGTAATGCAGAAAGGGGGAGAATCCCTGCGTTCCTTCATCCAGAGGTTCTCCCAGGTATGAAACACTATTCCTTCTATCTCTAGTGCCTCTGTTATTGTGGCATTTAGACAGGGCGTATGAGACATGAAGATGTTGGAGAAGGTGGCGATCAAGGAGATCACCAGTGTCATAGAGCTCTTCAGCTTGGCTGACAAGTGCGCCAAAGCTGCGGAGGGCCGTGAAATGCACTCCAAACCACCTCCGGAGGATAACAAAAAATCCTCCAAGGGCAAAGCCACTACCTCCGGGAGTGGCAAAAAGAAGAAAATGTCCAATAGCAAGAAAAAGCCATTGGCTGGCACACCTACCGCTACAGCTGCTGCAGCTCCGGGTGGCCGGGGGCCACGCCCCGAGAAACGACCTCGACCTTCATCTGAAGATGGAGGCAACTCCAAAATGTGGTGTCCTATTCATAAGTCGAACAGCCACAATCTGGAAGACTGCAGAGAGGTCCAGAACCTTGCGGAGCGCTACAACAAGTGTCGGGAAGAAGTTCCTTTCCGACAAAGGGAAGGAAAACAGAAAGTCGACGAAGCTCCGGCTGAAGAAGAATTAGATTTTCAGGATCCTAAAAAGGTCATGAAGGCTGTATACACCTCTGTCGACGATGACTCCAACGTCTCCGACAATGAACGTCGGAAGATCATGAACACCATCTTTGGTGGTTCGTGGGACATCACTTCCCACCGTGTCCTCAAGACCGTGCGGCGGGACATGGCTTCGGTAGCTCCCACTGCAGGCCTGAGCTGCACCGGAAGTGGATGGATACCGCCATCACTTTCGACGTGTCAGACTGCCCTCGGAATATGATTGGAGCTAGCCAACTCCCATTGATGGTATCTCCGACCATCAACAATATTCAACTTCACCATGTAATGGTGGACGGAGGTTTGGGGCTGAACCTCATAAGCTTCGAAGCTTTCGTCAAGCTTCAGCTCCGACCTTCGGACCTTCGCCCCTCCCGACCTTTCTCTGTAGTAGGTCCGGGGGCATAACCCCACTTGGTGCCATTACTCTCCCCGTGACCTTCGGGACTCGGGAGAATTATCGCACTGAGAAGTTGGTCATTGATGTTGCTCAGATCAACTTACCCTTTAACGCCATTCTGGGAAGGCCGGCCCTGTATAAGTTCATGGCTGCTGCTCATTATGGCTACCCGGTGTTGAAGATGCCAACACCAGCTGGTGTTCTTCGGATCCGCGGAGACCGCACCGCTGGAGTGACTGCTCTAGAAGAACTTCACGCGCTTGCTACAGTGCAGGAGGAAGAGTCCAGGCAAGAGCAAGCTCCGAAACCCCCGAGCATTCGTCAACGAGGCTCAACCTCCGCACCCTGTGTGCAACCAAGCGGCGACACCGACATTCCCGTCAAAGTCATCCAAATCGGTTCTGATGCCGCTCAGACCACCCGTATATCAGGTGGTCTGAATGATAAATAGGAACTCACGCTCATCACTTTCTTCCAAGCTAACATTGACGTGTTTGCCTGGCAAACGTCGCAAATGCTCGGGATCCCTAGGGAAGTGATTGAGCATAATCTGAAGATCTATCCTGATGCTCGGCCTGTACATCAGAAGCCTCAGAAGCAATCAGTGGAGCGACAGAACTTCATACGACAAGAAGTGAAGAAGTTGCTCGAAGCTGGATTCATCCGAGAAGTCTTCCACCCAAATGGCTGGCAAACCCAGTCGTTGTACCCAAGGCCGGCGGGAAGCTTCGGATGTGTATCGACTACACAACACTGAATAAGGCATGTCTAAAAGATCCATTCCCACTACTTAGAATAGATCAGATAGTGGACTCCACCTCCGGGTGTGAATTACTGTGTTTCCTAGACGCATATTCTGGGTACCATCAAATCAGAATGTCTAGGGAAGATGAAGAACATACTTCTTTTATCACAGTAGATGGATTGTATTGTTATACTACCATTCCATTTGGTCTCAAGAATGTAGCCTCAACATTTGTACGAGCTATGTACAAAATATTTGGGGAGCTCATCAGAGACGTAGTGGAAGTGTATGTTGATGACATCATCGTCAAGATTAAGGACAAGGAGTCACTTCTTGACACCTTGCAAGCTTTCTTCGACAAGCTGCGGATCACCTGCACAAAGCTTAACCCAGACAAGTGTATCTTCGGGGTTAGCTCCGGAAAGCTTCTTGGATTCTTGGTAAACCACCGAGACATAGAGGCGAATCCGGTGAAGATTAAAGCCATTGAAGATATGCGGCCACCAGCCCGCATCAAGGACGTCCAGAAGCTGACTGGATGTCTAGCCGCCCTCAGCCGGTTCATCTCAAGACTGGCAGAATGGGCACTTCCCTTCTTCAAGCTGTTGAGGAAGTCCGGACCATTCCAATGGTTTGGAGATGCAGAAAAGGCGTTCCAGGAGCTGAAGCAGCTCCTCACCACCCTACCAACCATGGTAGCTCTGAACCCTGGTGAGCCTCTACTACTTTACATTTCGGCAACTGACGAAGTCGTTAGCATGATTCTGGTTGCGGAGAGACCAGAACCCTCATAAGCTCAGAAATCTAGACCCCTCCGGGAGCGTCAGGAGGTTCCTGAAGGTGAGTTTGGGTCCCAGCCCCCAGACTTGGATCTACAACGAGTTACTCTTGTTGAACAAGAGGATCCGGAACCCTACGGGAGGGTCCGGGTCACAACAGAAGAGGCTCCGGGTTCCTTCAGCAAGGACCTGGAGGTCCCCAAAGAAGGTCCGGACCCCTCTGCGAGGGTTCGGGTCGATGAAGAGGAAGCTCCGCGCCCCTCCGGGAGGGTCCGGACAGTCCAACGCCCAGTGTACTTCATCAGCAAAGTACTCCATGACGCTAGGACTTGATACCTAGATGTGCATAAGCTGCTCTATGCAGTTCTTATCGCCTCCAGGAAGCTTCGCCATTACATCCAAGCTCATAAGATCTCAGTGGTGACCTCTTATCCACTGTGTGCGATCTTGCATAATCCCAATTCCACTAGGAACATTGCAAAGTGGGCAACGGAAATGGCCGAGTTTGATCTTGAATTCGTCCCAAGACAAGCGATCAAGAGTCAAGCACTAGCGGACTTTGTGGCGGAATGGACCCCCTCTCCATCAAACCCAGGGGGCCCTAGTCAGCAGAAGCCGAAACTCAAGGCTCCGGTCTTCACCGAGCCTCACTAGACTCTCTGCTTCGACGGCTCCATGCAAAAGCAAGGGGGCTGGAGCTGGAGTCCTTCTCCTCACTACAACCGGGGAGAAGCTAAAATATATGGTCCACCTTGACTTCAAGGCGACCAACAACATGGCGGAGTATGAAGCACTCATTTATGGACTAAAGGTGGCACTATCATATGGTGTCAAGCAGCTGTTGCTCAAGGGAGATTCGCAGCTCATCATTAAAAAAGTGAAGGGTGAATGCTCCTGCAACAATCCCCAACTAGCTGCTTATCTCCTTGAAGTCCAGAGGCTTCAGAAGGACTTCGAAGTCCTGGACCTCCACCATGTCCAGCGTCTCCATAACGCTGAAGCTGACGAACTCTCGACGAAAGCGTCAACCGGAGCTCCGGCTTCCGACGGAACTTTCGTCCGGAGGTTGTCAAAACCCACAGCTCAGCCCGCCGAACTGAGCGAAGGGGGCAAGACTAGCATCCCGAAGCTGGCGGTCCCGATGGCCCTGTTACCATGGCAGCCATCAAGGGTTATAAGTGCTACCGGAAGCTCCGGGCAACCCAGCATGCAAGACTCAAATGCCCAAGCAAGCTCTGATGCATGGATCTCGGAGATCTGGAGCTACTTGAAAGACAATATCCTTTCTGACGATGATGTATCCGCTGACCGGATTGCCAGATTGGTTAAAAGATACACGTTGGTAGAAGGGGATCTCTACCAGCGTGGTGCAAACGGCGTCCTAATGCGGTGCATCACAAGGGATGAAGGCCGTGAGATCCTCACAGAAATCCATGGAGGCGAGTGTGGGAACCACGCGTCTTCCCGCACGCTAGTCGGTAAAGCCTTTCGGCATGGCTTTTACTGGCCTACAGCGCTCCAGGATGCAACTGAGCTGGTGAAGAAATGTGAAGCATGTCAGTTTCATGCGAAACAAATTCATACACCGGCTCAGCCTCTACAAATGATACCTCCTACATGGCCTTTGTTGTGTGGGGGATGGACATCTTGGGACCTTTCCCAAGAGCCGTTAGAGGTTACAAGTTCCTGTATGTTAACATTGACAAATTCACCAAATGGCCGGAAGCAAATCCAGTTGTGACAATAAACAAGCAATTAGCTATCAACTTCTTGTAGTCCATCGTATGCAGATTTGGAGTCGCGAACAAAATCATAACTGATAATGGGACCCAGTTCACAACCTCTGCTTTCCAAGGATATTGCGAAGACCTCGGCATCCAAGTCAGCTACGCTTCCGTAGCTCACCCGGCAAGCAATGGCCAGGCCAAGAGAGCAAATGCAGAAATCCTAAAAGGACTCAAGACGCAAACATATGAACGCCTAAAAAAACTAGGAGCCAACTGGATCGAAGAGCTTCCGCCCACACTATGGGCCAACAGGACAACTCAAAACCGGTCAACTGGAGAGACACCCTTCTTCCTGGTGTACGGAGCTGAAGCAGTCCTTCCTCCGGAAATCACCTTGGGGTCGCTCCGGGTCTGGACCTTCGACGAAGCCACGTAGGACCAGCTCCGGCATGAAGACCCTGACCTCCTTGAAGAGGGAAGGTTCCAAGCAGCTATTCGGAATGCCCGAAACCGCCAAGCTCTTTGGCGCTATCACCAACGGCATGTTCGCAGCCAACAGCTCGAGGAAGGCGATCTGGTGCTACGGAGAATACAATCTAGAGAAGGGTTAAACAAACTTTCCCCCAGCTGGGAAGGACCCTTCCGAGTGATCAAAGTATCCCGTCCCGGATGCGTTCGCTTGGCAACCGAGGATGGGACACCTCTCCCAAATCCTTGCAACATTGAGCATCTCCGTAAGTTCTACGCTTAATATCATGGAGCTGAGTCTGTAATTACATGTGATGTATGTTATAGAGTCATTGTACAGAGTCGGGTAGCTCCTCCGGTAGGACGGCCGGACCTACCCCGTTAGGTCAGCAACGTCCATGACACACTTGTCACAGTCTCAGAACTAAAAGTGTAGCTAGCTACCTTGGGTCAAACGAGAAATGAAACACACTTAGTCTGGTTCCGTACCCTAAAATTGTACTTTTTTCCCCTGTACTCCGGACCTATAATGAAAGACGTCATTATGTGAAAACAGACTCCACGTGCATTTACTTTGTACAGTCTCAATATTTTTTATTTTTCTCTTTCTTGTCTATAACAAAGTTGTGCATTTCTTAAGAAACTTTAGCTCGACCAGTTCATGTACAATTCGAGTTGCATTGTCTATTCTTCTGGGTCCAAACATTGTTGATGGTCTACTCGTCTGAATGCCGCCAAGCAAATCTAGGGCCGGATTGTGCTATCGACTTAGCCTGGTCATGCACCCTAAGTGCGCCACTCTACCTACACCCCGGCAGGCCGAAGTAAGGCGAGTCTAGAAATGGTCGGATCTGAAGGAAACAAGGCAGTGCACTTGATTGTATTTAGAATTGTGTTCAACCTAAAAATTTCTCGGGAATAGTAAGTAACAATGAAGTTATAGATAGGAAAATGGAATTTACTATTTTTCTTGACATCAGTGTGCATGAAAAATAAATATTTCATGATGACGGTGAATGAAGCTGGAGCTGCCAAAGCTCCGACATCCTCTAGGCAGCTTGTGGTCAATATTCAAACATTGATAGCGAGCGTCGCTGGAGCTACTCAGCTCCGGTAAAGCTAGGGGGCCAGCCGTCAACCTGAAGAAAAGATGGTGGGAAGACTATATAGTGGAGTCTGCTATCGACACACCACGTGTTGATAGAGGTCACTGCCGGAGCCACCAAGCTCCGACACCCCAGAGGACTAACTGTCGATGCTTTATGCATTGATGGAGACTACTGCCGGAGCTACTAAGCTCCAACAATGGTTAATGCCGGAGCCACTAAGCTGCGACAACCTCAGGGGGCCTTCACTATTGAAGACTTCGGACCTACATTCTACAAGTTCGAAGCGCGCAAGTCTTCAACAACTGTTACATCCTCTTGGTACATGTTCACAATCAAATTGTGTACAACTAGCATGGGGCCAAGTGGGACAAAAGGTGTTGAAGACAAAAAATGAAATTCACAAAAAACTTGGATTTCATTCATCTGGAGACAAGAGATTATAAAATTGGAGAAAAAGAAGAGAGGATACAAGTGGGAGCTACAAGGAGATGGTCCTAGACCCTATGGAAGAACGAGGCGACCTTCTAGATAGCCTCCCATACGCTGGCTAGGGCAGCTTCTCCCTCTCCTTCGATGGGGCCTTCAAGCACCAGGTCGAGGGGGAATTGAGGGTCCCGACTTGTGTAGCACGTCCGCACGAATTCTGCAACGTCCTTCGCCAGGGATTGTCCCTCGGTCTCTAGCTGGTCCGCGATGACATCACCCATCTTGGTGAGTTTGTTGCCTGCCGAACTCAACGCCTGCAACGCCAGGTCCAGCTCTGGCTCCGGATCATCCGGACGCACAGGACTAAAACCCATTGGCTTTGCCCAGGAAGTCCCACACTTGTTGGGACTCCACAGTCCTCGAGCCTTGTATCTCCTCCAAGGATCTTCTGGTCGCCGCAAGCTCCGAATTATCACGGGCAAGGCGCTCAAACTCTTTGGCATTTTGCTGAATCTTTTCAGCAACTTGCCTTTCGAGTTTTCTGAGCTATTCCTCTCGGAGGTGGATCTTGTTCCAACGGTCGACCAGGTCCTTCTCCCGGCCCCGCACTTTCTTCTCCCTGGCAGCAACGACATTCTCCCTCTTGAGGAGTTCATGCCCTCGCTCCCAGGCCTTCTTCTCCTCTCTCTCTCTCTCGCAACGCTCCTCCAATTTCTTGGTGCGCTCCTCGAGACTCTTGTCACCCAGATTTAGCCTCTGAGTGAGCTCTTCCTCCCTCTTCACGATGTCGTCCCGCAGCTCCAGGAGTTTTTGCTCTTCAGCCTCGAGCTTTCTCTCCCGCACCTCAAGAGCCTCCCAGCGCTTGACGAGACTGGCGTGGATCGCGTCGAGCCTCTCCTGGCGATCATCCGCTGCGCTATTAGCAGCTTTGGCCTGCTCGTAGATGGCCCATGACTGGTTGTCAAGGGATCGCGTCATGCTTTCCCTCTCATCCAGCAGCTTACCCTAGTATTCCAGGCAGACCTTCTCCCTCTGCACCCACTCCTTGTCTTCAGCCAGCCTCGTCTGCGTCAGCTTGGTCTCAAAATGGAGCCTGTTGCGGCACCTCCTAAGAGTTTGGCGCTCCACCTCGAGGGCCTTGCTGTCGTGGTAGAAAGCCAGCTGGACTTGACGAAGACTGGAGCAGGCGTTGTCAGTAGACAACAACAGGGGGATCGGGTCAGCACCTACCGGGGTCATCTCTGCCGTTCCATCTGGTTCTCCGTGACAAAAATTGGGTCCCACTCTACAAGAGCGGTCCCTTGAGCTTCCACGGCACTAGGGCCATCTTCCAGGATAGCCTCGGCCGCTGCCAAGGAAGGTCCTGCATTAGAAGTTTCGACCTCCAGAATTGGCTCCGAAGGTCCCGCCGCCAGATCATCAACAACTGGCCCCTCAGGCGGGGGGCCGACAGCTTCATCTTGGCACCCTGGCTCAGGTGCGGCCACTTTCGGGACCACAGCTTCCGGGGCGGGCGTAGAAGATTCTGCCGGAGCTGAAGCCACGTTCGGCTACGACGTTGGTGCCTCCTCCACCGCCGGTTCCGGTGCTGACGCCTCGACCACCATGGGCTCGAGCGCCGACACCTCTACAGCAACTAGCTGAAGCGCCAGTACTTCTTCGACGACCGGCTCTACCGCCAGATCTTTTGCAGCAACCGGCTCTACCACCGGAGCTTCCTCGACAACTGGCTCAAGCGCCGGAATTTCATCAATACCCGGCTCTACTATCGGGGCCTCATAAACCACTGTCTCGACTGTCGGGGCTTCAACAACATCTGGCTCTAGGCCCGGAATTGCAGCTACCTCCGGCTCTAGTGTTGGAGCGTCCATCTTTCAGCATCCAAGCCGGGAGCTTCAACCTCCGGGACTGGTTCCGCTGGTATATCTTCATTCCCATGGTCCGGCGCTACCACGGGAGCTTCTGGGGATGAGTCGAGGTCCATGACCACGACAGCCGACGCCGGAGCTGCCGCAGCCTCAGCCACCTCTTGGGGCGACGTTGGAATTGGAGCCGGAGCTTTTGCCTGCACAGCCTCAACTGCTGCTGCAGGAACCGGAGCTTCAGCCCCTTTCTTGGGCACTCTGTGGATGAAGGACGAAGAAACTCAAAATGCAGTTACAACAAAAAAATAATCAACTGAGGTAAAAAAAATAAAAATTACCTCGGAAGGCTTCTGCACCAGTTAGCACAGAACCTCTTTTCCAGACACTCGGAGCCGGACCCTGTCGACACTAGCGTGGCGGCTCTGGAAGGTTCCCCGGAGATCGCTGCTGTTGTCGGCGTCACTCGTGTTGAGGCCCCCCTCGACCAGGAAGGACCTCCGGACCCAGAGCCTTCAGCTGGCCCTGGGACTGGAGCCGCATGGCCTGATCTAGCACCCTGGGGATATGCTGATGATGGAGTACTTGCCGCTGATGAAGACCATCCCCTTCGGGGAGAAGGAGTCACTGCGGAAGGAGCAGGCCTGGCGGACCTCCCGTCGCCATGATTCAGCTTCCTCTTGCGGCTCGAGGGCTCGACCAACTCTTTGCCCTTGCCCACGAATTCAACATTCTGTTCCGGGACGGAAGGGGGACCACCCTCGGAAGCTCCAGAGATTGCCAACCCGGTGATCGAATGCCTCTCAACAACACCAAGGTCGTCAAGCACCGACATCGTCCGTCGGAGCTCCCTGCTGAACTCCGCCTCCATGTTCAGAGGGAGAAAAGTCGCTGACAGAGTCAAGTCGTCACCCTCGACGTCGATGCCGTGCTAAAACTTCTCGAGGTGAAACTCCAAAGTTGCACCCTACATGTTGGACTTCGAACCGGTCTCAATATGGTCGTCGTCAAGCACCCCGTTGAGAGCCAAAAAAATTAGGCAACAAGTACTTAACAACTAATTACTATCATTAACTACTAATCACAGTAATTATCTCACTAATCCACTATTCTATGGTTTATTAATCTCAAAAATACTTTATTTCACTATTTTACAACTAACATAATCTCTACAAATTAAACAAGATTAAAAACTAATTAATGCAATTAGCAATTAATGCTCATCACCCAACTGGTGGTGGCCTGCTGATGCTGTCGCCTGATCCATCAGGCGACTGAAAGAGAGCATTCCCGTCGTTGTTTTACGTTATTGGCCTATTCTAGGTCGTGGTCCATAAAAATGGTCGTATTGTGTTTGCGTATTGTAATATGGATACTTGAGGGCAGTCAGCTAGAAGTCCTTTGACTCAATTCGCTAACACTAGAAGAAAGCAAAATAAAATTCCAAACATTGGATGCGGACTGTTCATCAAACTTTCCACACGGCACGATTACAGCTTGACAAATTTTGGATGCCTTCCAAAATCTAAATACTCTGTCCATCAGGGACAACTAGAAAGTAAAACTTTTTATTTTTCTTTTAACAATCATGCAAATAACTCTACTAATTCTTATGATCTATGATTACCTTAAAAATCATATGATCTATATTCTATGGTCACTATATTTTTTATTTAATATCTTTCATCCACCAACACAAATTAAAAAATGGAGGCTCAATACCATTACAAAGATGGAAGAGTTATTTAAGTGAAAATGGACACTGACATGAACTAGTAGAGTTTATACTATTAGATAAAAAACTTTTGCATCCTACTTCCTCTCCGTCCCCGTCTTGCTCGGGAGGAAATCAAGAACAAGACAGACTCAGCCCCAGTGACCATGGCAGCGTCCGCAGTAGCCTCCCAGAGGGAGAAATTTGCAATTTTGCTATCCTCGAGAGTGGGCTTCACCAAAACGCTATCGCCAACAAGCAACACGCCAAAATACCATTATAATAGAGTCACACTTGCTCGTTACAATTCAAACCTGATTTCAGCTCTAATTAACCTTTGTAACAACAAAACACTAATAAATTGACCAAATTACACTTGTGTTCTTTAAAAATACAAAAAATTTAAAAATCATCAAAAATCAGAAATAAGTAAAAAAGTATATAAAACAGATTTAAAATTATCAAAAAATAAAAAATCAGGATTAAGTAAAAAATAAAAGCGCAATAAAATAAATAAAAAATCATACAAAAATCATAAATAAGTAAAAAATAAATAAAACAGATTAAATTTTTTTTAGAAAAATATAAATTAATATTTGCAAAAATATAAATGGAATAAAATTAACAAAAAATCAGAAAAAAAATTTGTACAGATTTAAAAAATGTCAAAATATGGGAAAATGCAAAGAAAAATATTACGGAAATTGTAAAAATATATGTATAAAATGATTATATACACAATAATTTTGACATGCACATATCATACATAAAAATATTCACATGTCACACTTCACACATAGAAATATTCACATGTCATACATCAAAATGTTCACATAGCACAATATAAAAGCTCACATGTCACATGTCATACATCAAAATGTTCACATAGCACAAAATAAAGCTCACATGTCACATGTCATATATCAAAATGTTCACATAGCACAAAATGAAGCTCACATGTGACATGTCATACATCAAAATGTTCACATAGCACAAGTCATGCACAAAATATCATCTCTCATATCACATAGGCACACTCTTCCTCAAGTGGTGTCAACGGGCGGTGTTGGAAACCAACCTTTAGTGGTATTCTTTCGTGGTTTTCTCTTCCTACAAAGTGAAGGACAACACAATTAGATGATAATTTTAATGTAACATAGACAAACAAATAAAGAATGAAACATACCTTTTCCTTGTTCCATTGAGACGACATTTAGGGCTGTTTTTCATATGTCCCAATTCTCCACAATTCGGACATTTGGACTTGCCTCTAATTAATTTCTTTTCCTTACGGTCTCATTCCCATTTGATTTCTTGCCGCTACCACCTTCTAGACAACCTTTAATTCTTTTCTTTATTTGTCGTCCTACACCTCTTTTTACCATCGGTGCATGTACATCACTAGCTATATCCACTTTTGGCCATTGTGACTTGTGGGTAAGTGGCTCTATCATTCTCTTATATGAATTTATGAACTTCTCTGCGGAGTAACAGTCATCAACAAAATCCTCCATCCTCACATCTCTGAATTGTTAAGTTGTTAAAAAGCATGTGCATGTTGACATGATTTACCTGTGTGTTGTCATTCTTCACATGAACACATACGCATGTAAGCTTTGACAATATGCCTAACGAGACAATTATTATTGTCTCGCACCTCTGAGCATAATAATCACCTATATGGTAATTGAAACATAAATAAAGGCAAGTGAGAATGTGAGCATGTTAAACATAAACATGACCTATATGTCTAAGAAAAACGTGAGTTAAAAAGTATCTCCTTTCACAACTGTCAAGTGACCTAGTCCCCGAGTTCTTGCCTTTAAGATTTGTATGATGCCTGGTAATATCTTACTATTGAGCTTATGTCCAATCCTTCTCTTACTTGAAAATAAAGTCATGATCTTCTCTATTATTTTATCAGCAAGCTCACACATGGGTAAGTCTTTGAAGTCTTTGATCCAATTATTGAATGACTCAGCTACATTGTTGGTGATGTAGTCACACTTAATAGCAAGGTTGAATCCACTTCTATACCATGTGAAGAAATGATATGTGTCTAGCCAGTGAGATATGTCAGGATTTTTAAGAACATTCGCCATTAGATGATCATATTGTTCTTTCCTGCATACTCTAGCAGCAGCAAACATATACTCTCAACCATGATAGGTTTTGATGTAGTTCTGCATAAGATGCCTAAAGCACTCTCTTTTTTCGGCATTAGGGAAAACAGATATCACTGCATTTTCCAATCCTTTGCAAGCATCTGTGCAAATTGCAAATTGTGGAAGATCTCCTATACCCTTGTGCAACTGTGTTATGAACCAAGTCCAATTATCTATTATTTCACTGTTGAAAAAACTAAAAGCATCTGGAAACATCCAGTTGTGACCATCAACACCAGTAGCTGAAGCTACTTGCCCTTTCCACCTATCATAAACATAAACAAAGACAAGTGAGAATATAAGCATAGTAACCTAAATAACGTGAGTTAAATGTGATTTATATAATAATCACCTTCCATTTAGTGAAGTTGCATCTACACAATGATATGGTCTGCAACCCTCCAGGAAACCGTCAATGCAAGAACCAAGTGCACAAAAAAACCTTCAAAAGTAAAGCACACAATCATCATCCACATCTAAATCGATCTCAATAACACTATTTGGTGAAACCTTTAATATCGCTTCCTTCCAATTGAACAAAAGTTGAAAGCTTTCCTCCCAATTGCCATACAATTCTTTCAAAGCTTTCTCTTTCCCCTTCCAAACCGTGTCATAAGAAATAATGCAATTATGCTCATCTTGCAACCTTGACTGTAAATCTTTAACACCCAAATAAGGAGTCTTCCTAAGTATAAGAAGTACCTTTGAAGCAACCCAAGCACTAGTCGGTGTAGTAGTTTTTCTCCTACCACTTGATGTACATGTGTGCTCATCAACCAACACTGTCACCTACAACATAAATGTGACACCCGGTTCCGAATATGAACCAAGTGAACGCATATGTGTGCCCAGGACGTTCAACACGCATACAAGAGTGCAATCACAAAAGAGTATACAGAAAATTACCACAGAACAAGATTAATGAACCACTTTTATTACACAATTCATAATATCCTCGAATACAAACTATAAGAAAAATTAATGATAAGTTTGAACTAATGCAGCGGAAATAAACTAAATAAGCAAACTAAGCAAAGGGATGGCACAACTCCAATGCTTCACAGGCAAAGCTGACAGTAGACACGGCCTAGAACTCCGCATTATCATCATTATACTCCCAATTCTGACGTGCAACTGTTGGTGGGAATTGCAAGGGTGAGTACATGTCGTATTCAGGAAGTGTGGAAAGTATGACATGTAGCTGATTCAAATGATGAATATAATAAAGGCTAAGTGCTGAAAAGTACATTAAAACATTTGAAAAGCATTATATTATATGTATGTGACGAAAACCCATCATAAACCATAAGTAATATCATAGTACCAGTTCATATTTCATTACCATCATCCATATTCCAGATTATTACCATCAGTCATATCCAATACCATAATTAAATCTATAATTAGCCATAACAATTACCAAACCATAACAATAACCATAACCAACCAACCGTCCCAAATCCCAATTTCCTGTTAATCATGTAGGTCATCCAGGTGCTCTTAACCGGAAGCACGGCTATCAAGATATTTTTATTAGACTCTGCAGAGTTTGTACCACTTTACCCACGTGTTGGTGATTTCATCACCCGTCAGCGACAGAAGAACCTCCCTTATGCCAATTACACTTCCTTTGGTGTATGGCCAAGAGATCACAAAATAGCATTTACAAAGTGATTACTAGCTTATTTAGACCCCACTGAGGTTTCACCGGTGGCGATGCCTCCAACTGAGCACATCTTCAACCAAGGGCCCCCTCTTGAGCCATTCGGATCCCAGGGTAGTCCCACCAATCATCAACAGACACAATCCGACTACCCATTTCCCGAGCATCCTTAATGGTCCAAATAGCATTGGAAACGCCCGAATTAATCAGCTACGCCACACCCATACTTGGCCTCGTGGTGGCACTGTTGTCCTGGCATATTCCCGCATGAACCTGTCCTTAGATCTAAAGCAAGCAAACCACCTTAACATCCAGACCATCTGCATACCATGCTTACTTAGATCACTCTTTACCACATCATATTAACAAGTTCACGTTAATCGTAATCTCATAATTATATAGTTAAGGTAAGTTGTATAGTTGTTTTCCCATCCCAATTAATTAAGCAAAGAAAAAAGTGTAAAAAGACCTTCCTGACTCTCTACCATGAATTCCAGGTGACAAGGGTGGTCAAACAAAGCTACTAAACATCCTACCATAGGATTCCCATTAAATTGACACAAGCATGCAGGTTTGAAAACAAAACATTTACTTTAAACATTGGATCAATATGATCAAGTACACTTGCCGTGCTCTTGAGCTTGGTTAGGATCAAAGACTTCAAACTCTTGGTTCTATAGATCCTCCGCGGCACTCTCTAGCGCAAATCCATATAATCCGCACAATAAACATAAAAGACAAGAAACACAATCAAAGAGTGCACAAACATTACTCAATATGACATGACATGCATGATTAATGCAAATGCAAAGCAAAACTAGTGAATGAGTTGTTAATGATGATTACCAACTAGTTCTAATAACTTTTAACAAGTTTGAACAAATGTGGAATTCATTTGAACTAATTTTAGATTTAATTCAACACAATTTAGCCATTAAAAATCGGACTAGTCCACTAGGGACCAGACTAGTCCGCACTTCGCGGAACTAGCGAACTAGAGATTTTTAGATCGACGTGAATTTGGAGATTTGGTGTTGAATTCTTGTAAGGAAAAGGAAATAGAAGGTATGCCAGGTGTCCAAGACTCCAAAGAATTAAGGGTTTTGGAGGCAACACTTGGATCTTGATGATCTAGGGTTGATGAAGAACTTGAGATGAATTGTTGATGAAGGACGCGAAGTTGATGGAGATCTTGATGCTCTTTCCTTTCCTCCTCTTCTTCTTCTTGCTCTAGATCTCCATCTCCCTCCTTGGTGGCGACTAATCACGAGATAGGGTTTGGGTGTGATGAAATAGTGGCAAATAGATGTTAAGCAAAGGGGTGGAGTTGTTTATATAGAGGTGGAGGCTAGGGTTAGATGGATTTCGAGTTTGAGATGAGTAGGAGTCGGTTTTAGGGTTCCACATGGGCTCTAAAAGAGTTAGGCACGGCGTCCCTAGGCCCACTTAAGGTAAAACTTGCACACAAGTCCTAAAATAAAAAATCAACTCGGAGTCGTGATTTATCAAAAAAGTCCGCAAAAGGGCTAGACTAGTCCGAAGTTAGACAGAGAGAAATCGAACAAGTCCAGACTATATCGGACAAGTCCAAACTTTGTTAGATGAAAATCAGACAAGTCTGGATAGAACCGGACAAGTCCGATTTTAATCAGAGGAAAAATAGACAAGTCCGCTGGAACACCGGATAAGTCCGGACAAGTCCAGGGACTTAACAAAATTTCCACAGAATTGGAATACTAGACTAGTCTGCAATGGGTCGGACAAGTCCGAAAGTGTCCCGAGAGAAAAATAGACTAGTCCTCAGAAAAACGAACAAGTCCGATGGAAGTCAGAGAGAAATCGGACTAGTCCGCACCAAAATCGGACTAGTCCGCACTTCCCAGAATTCTTAAGTGCGGTTTTGTTTCTAATTTCATTTTAAACTTATTCCTTTTTATGTGGATTAATGTTAGACATGTATGTGAACTTATGCAATGCATGATGCATGAAAATGAGGGTGTTACAAACCTACCCCCCCCCCCCCCCCCCTTAGAATGAATCACGCCCTCGAGATTCGACGCATAAGGAAAGAGATAGGAAAATTCCGTCTTGAGATCTTCTTCTAGCTCCCATGTTGCTTCAAATTCTGTGTGATGCTTCCATTGCACTTTACACCATCTGATGACCTTGTATCTTGTAACTCTCTCCTTGGTTTCCAAGATTTTGACCGATTGCTTGGCATAAGTCAAGTCTGCCTGTAATTTCAATTCTTCCATTGGCACTTGTTCTTCCGGTACCTTTAAACACTTTGGAGCTAGGGAACATGAAACACATCATGGACATCTGAAAGATTAGCTCGCATCTCCAACTTATACGCTACCTCTCCTCTTTTATCCAAAATCTTGAATGTCCCAATGTAGCGAGGGTGCTAGCTTGCCTCTTATGTTAAACATCTTATGAGTTTTCATTGGTGACACCTTAAGGTATACGAAGTCCCTCACTTCAAAGGCTAGTTTTCTCCGCCTATTATCCGCAAAGCCCTTTTATCTTGATTGAGCAGCCCTCAAGTTTTCCCGAATAATCTGAACCTGTTTCTCAGCTTCTTGCAACACATCGGGTCCAAATAATTGATTCTCCCCTGTCTCACTTGAAAAAGAGTGTCCTACACTTCCTTCCATATAGTGCTTCATTTGGTGACATCTTCAAACTTGTTTGGTAACTATTGTTGTATGATAATTCTGCATATGGCAAGCTCTTGTCCCAATTTTTCCCATGCTTCAAAGCACAAGCTCTTAACATGTCCTCCAAAATCTGATTGGTCCTCTCAGTTTGTCCATTCGTTTGAGGGTGATATGCTGAGCTGAAATTCAACCTTGTTCCCATAGCATCATGCAATTTTTGCCAAACCTGGAGGTAAACTGAGAACCTCTATCCAAGACTATTTTCTTTGGAACCCCACGTCGGCACACAATGTGTTCCATGCATAGCTCTGCTAGATTCGCGGTGGTATAAGTGGTCTTGACAGGAACAAAATGAGCTGACTTGGTCAACTGATCCACAATAACCCATATAGAGTCATAACCGGACTGAGTACGCGGTAAACCAACTATGAAGTCTATTCCAATTTCTTCCCACTTCTAATTCGGAATCCTTAATGGTTGTAATAATCCTGCTAGCCTTTGATGTTCTGCCTTGACTCTTGGCACACATCACACAAAGCTACATATTCGGCTATGTCCTTTTTCATGCTAGCCCACCAAGAACAAGTGTTCAAGTCTTTGAAACATCTTGGTACAACCCGGATGAATTGAATATGGTGAGTCATGTGCCTCCTTTAATATTTTCCCCTGAATATGCTTCACATTAGGCACGACAATCCTCTTTCCAAGCCATAGAGTACCATGTTCGTCCTCATCAAACCTGAATTCCCTTCCTTCCTGGGTCCTCTCTTTGATCTCCTGAATTTCCTCATCCTTAGTCTGACCTTCTCGAATTTCTTGCTCCAAGGTCGGATTTAACTCCATCATTCCCATCTCATTCACAAATCCAAGATTGAACCGTTCAATTCCTTACATAACTCAGGTGGCAGCTCTCGAACCGTGAGTTGATGACTTACTCCTTTCAGGCTCAAGTCATCGGCCACTACATTAGCTTTTCCCGTGTGATAATTGATTCCCAAATCATAATCCTTGATGAGCTCCAACCATCTTTGTCGCCTCATTCAGATCTATTCGTGTGAATATGTACTTGAGATTCTGATGATCCGTGTAAATTTCACACCTATGACCAAGAATGTAGTGTCTCCAAATTTTCAATGCGTGTACCTCAACTCCAAGTTCCAAAACACGCGTAGGATAATTATGCTCATGTTTCTTTAATTGTCTTGATGCATAGGTGACCACTTGACCTTCTTGCATCAATACACATCCAAGTCCTTGACTTGATGCATCGCAATAGATATCAAAACTTTTGCTCACATCCGACAGTATCAAAACTGGGGCTGTTGTTAACCTTTTCTTCAACTCCTCAAAACTTTATTGACAAGCTTAGGTCCATTGAAATGCTTTCCCCTTCATTAGCAACTCCGTCATTGGCTTGGCTATCTTGGAAAAGTCCATGATGAATTGACGGTAATACTTAGCAATCCCAAGAAAACTCCAGATCTCTTTTACATTCTGCGGGGGTTCCAATTTCAACACGTCCCTCACTTTTTCTAGGTCAACCGATACTCCTCCTCCAGATATGATATGACACAGAAATGACACTTCTTTCAACCAAAACTGGCACTTGCTGAACTTGGCATACAATTGGTGCTCCCTCAATTTCTGCAATGTGAGCCTCAAGTGTTCCCCATGTTCCTTCTCATCCTTCGAGTAGATCATAATGTCAACATTAAACACCACAACAAACTTATCCAAGTACTCCATTAAGACCATGTTCATGACGTACATAAAGTATGCAGGTGCTTGGTCAATCCAAAGGACATCATGATGTACTCATAAGATCCATATCGTGTCCTGAAAGCGTTCTTGGGTATGTCTGATGGTTTGATCTTCATTTGAAAGTATCCCATCCTCAAATCAATCTTGGAGAAGACACAAGCACCCTTCATCTGATCAAACAAGTCTTCTATGCATGGCAAGATGTACTTGTTCTTGATGGTCACCTCGTTGAGAGCTCGGAAATATACACACATCCTTTGGGATCCATCCTTCTTGTCCACAAATTGAACGGGCGCTCCCCGAGGTGAAGATCTGGGCCGAATAAAACCATTCTCTAGTTGTTCTTGAATCTGCTTCTTGAGCTCCGCTAATTCCTTAGGAGGCATCCTATATGACCTCTTATCTATAGGTGCAGTTCTAGGTATTAAATCAATAACAACTCAATGTCTCGATCAGGTGGCATGCCTGGCAACTCATCCGGAAACACATCCGAAAACTCGCACACCACTGGAATCTTCTCAACTGGGGCACCATCTGTATGATTCAGCTCCAATTGCTTTGGTGCGTGTTGAGATGCTTCAAATTCTACAGTGATCCCTTCCCCATTGGTCAACTTCACCGGCTTTGTGGCACATTCGGTGACTCCATTGTGCTTTCTCAACCAGTCCATACCAAGTATAATGTTCAATCTTTGAGAATCCAAAACAATGAGGTTGCAGAGAAGTCTACCCCCTTATTCTAAGGCTTACTTTTGGACATACTATATTTGTCCTCATCTCTCCTCCAGGAGACTTAATCAATAGTGTAAACTTCATATGTGAGATAGGAAAACTTTACTTGGCAACATATTTTGATGCAATTAACGAATGCGATGCTCCAGAATCACATAACATAGTCAATGGGTTGGAGTTTGCGAGAAACATACTAATCACCACGTCATCCACTTGTTGCGCATCCTTCATAGAGACATCGCTCACGTTGCCACAAGCAAAATTCTGCTGTCCATGATTTCCTTGCGGCTGTCCTCCGTTGGGTCTTGGGTTTTGCCTCGGCGCATTGCTTCCTCGACCAAGGCCTGACTTAAGACTTTGATGTGTACAGTGTCCAGCTTCTCCACAAGTATAGCACTTCTTTGCTGCACCAGAATTATTTGGACGAGCATGATTCTACGCATTTGCACCAGGAAAGTTGGCACGAGGCGCATAAGGCATTGGAGGCCTAGGTACCTGCATGACAGGGTGCTGCAGCACAAACTGAGTTGGATGTGGTGCAAATCTAGGGCGCTAAACCGGAGCAGAAGAGTTTTAATAAGACACATTGGGTGGTGCAAAGTGAGGGTGCACATTACTTCCTTGTTGTTGTATTTGATATGGCGCCTTCCTCGTGTTGTCCAGCACCATCTCACGAATTTTGTTTTCAACCAATATCGCCTTGTCCAAAAGCTAGCTTCTAAAAGTTGGCGTAATCATAGTTCAACAGTTGCACTTGGATCTCATTGTTCAAGCCCCTCATGAACAAGTATTGTTTCGGCTGTCCCGGCTCACATCCTTAGGTGCATACCTTGAAAGTTAAGTGAATTTATTGAGATATTCACCCACACTCAATCTTCCTTGCCTCAAGTTCTTAAAGTCTTGCCTCTTCAAGATCATAAATCCTTCTGGCACATAATGATAATGGAAGCTCTCCTTTTATTCAGCCCAAGTAATCCGCTCTTGGTTCTCATGGACGTTGCATAGTGAATCCCACCAATAGGCAGCTGCTCCAACAAGTTGATGAGATGCAAATATGACCTTATCCCGGTCACTACATTGGACAATAGCTAGCTTCTTCTCCACGGACTTGATCCAATCATCAGCATCCATAGGGTCAGCGGCTTGAGCAAAGGTTGGCGGCCTAGTCTTCATAAACTCTCCCAATCGGTTATGAGGAGGTGGGGGTGGCGCTGGAGGCATATGAGGCTGATTGTTGTTGTTACCAGTCTGCAGCTGTCCCATAGTTTGTATCATGGTCTGCATGAGCTGGTTTTGCATAGCTAAAAGCTGATCAATGTTGATAGCTCCATGAGCAGGTCCTTGTCCATTGTTGTTATGAGGTGCTCCATTGTTCTCCTCCTCATCATTGCCATCCCTCAGGTTGCGAGTCCTCACCATCTGAAGAAAAGAAAGAGATAAGAATTTAGAAGACGTCCCCAACTATATGCATCAAGGGATATGAAACTAAGCAACGAACTACACTGACCTATATGGACATGGCAATGCTAAAGCATCCCAAAATCCTCTATTAAGCACACAAGCAATCAATATATAGCAAAAAACACACCAAGCAAAAACACATCGATTCCAGAGTGTTCCTATGTGCTCTAAGGTGTCCATTCTATCTAGGTTGTGTCCTACGGTCAACCTGTGGCTCTGATACCAATTTGTGACACCTGGTTCTGAAAATGAACCAAGTGAACGCATATGCGTGCCCAGGACGTTCAACACACATACACGAGTGCAATCACAAAACAGTATATGGAAAATTACCACAGAACAAGATTAATTAACCACTTTTATTACACAATTCATAATATCTTCAAATACAAGCTCTAAGGAAAATTAATGACAAGTTTCAACTAATGCCGCGTAAATAAACTAAATAAGCAAACAAAGCAAAGGGATAGCGCAACTCTAAGGCGAAGCTGACGGTAGACACGGCCTAGAACTCTGCATTATCATCATTATACTCCCAATCCTGACCTGGAACTGTTGGTGGGAATTGCAAGGGTGAGTACATGTCGTACTCAGCAAGTGTGAAAAGTATGAAATGTAGCTGATTCAAATGACGAATATAATAAAGGCTAAGTGCTTGAAAAGTACATTAAAACATTTGAAAAGTAATATATTATATGTATGTGGTGCAAACCCATAATAAACAATAAGTAATATCATAATACCAGTTCATATTTTATTACCATCATCCATATTCCAGATTATTACCATCAATCATATCCAATACCAGAATTTAAGACATAACCAGCCATAACCATAACCATAACCAACCAACCGTCCCAAATCCCAATTTCCCTCTAATCATGTAGGTCATCCAGGTGCTCTCAACTGGGAGCACGGCTATCATGATAGTTTTATTAGACTCTGCAGAGTTTGTACAACTTTACCCACGTGTTTGTGATTTCATCACCCGTCGGCAATTGAAGTACCTCCCTTATGCCAATTACACTTCCTTTGGTGTATGGCCAAGAGATCACAAAAAAGCCTTTACAAAGGGATTACTATCCTATTTAGACCCCACTGAGATTTCACTGGTGGCGATGCCTCCAGCTGAGCACATCTTCAATCAAGGGCCCCCTCTTGAGCCATTCGGATCCCAGGGTAGTCACACCAATCATCAACAAACCCAATCTGACTACCCCTTCCCCAAGCATCCTTAATGGTCCAAATAGCACTGGCAAAGCCCTAATTAAGAAGCTACACCACACCCATACTTGGCCTCGTGGTGGCACTATTGTCCTGGCATATTCTCGCATGAACCGATCCTTAGACCCAAAGCAAGCAGACCACCATAACATCCAACCCATCCGCATACCAGGCTTTCTTAGATCACCCATTACCACATCATATTAACCAATTCACGTTAATCATAATCTCATATTTACACAATTAAGGTAAGTGGTATAGTTTTTTCCCATCCCAATTAATTAAGCGAAGCAAAAAGGGTAAAAAGCCCTTCCCGACTCTCTACCATGAATTCCAGGTTACAAGGGTGGTCAAACAAAGCTAGTAAACTTCCTACCATAGGATTCCCTTCAAATTGACACAAGCATGCCGTTTTGAAAACAAAACATTTACTTTAAACACTGGATTAATATGATCAATGACACTTGCCTTGCTCTTGAGCTTGGTTAGGATCAAAGACTTAAAACTCTTGGTGTTGTAGATCCTCCACGACACTCTCTAGCGCAAATCTGTCTAATCCGCACGATAAACATACAAGACAAGAAATACAATCAAAGAGTGCACAAACATTACTCAATATGACATGACATGCATGATTAATGCAAATGCAAATCAAAACTAGTGAATGAGTTGTTAATGATGATTACCAACTAGTTTGAACAAGTTTTATTCGAACTAGTTTGAACAAGTTTTATTCTAATAACATTTAACAAGTTTGAACAGATTTAGAATTCATTCGAACTAATTTTAGATTTAATTCAACACAGTATAGCTAGGAAAAATCGGACTAGTCCTCTATGGATCTGACTAGTCCACACTTCGCGGAACTAGCGAACTAGGGTTTTCAATATCGACGTGAATTTGGAGATTTGGGGTTGCATTCTCGTAAGGAAAAGAAAATTGAAGGTATACCAAGTATTCAAGACTCCAAAGAATCAAGAGTTTTGGAGGCAACACTTGGATCTGGACGACCTAGGGTTGATGAAGAACTTGAGATGAATTGTTGACGAAGACCACGAAGTTGATGGAGATCTTGATCCTCTTTCGTTTCCTCTTCTTATTCTTCTTGCTCTAGATCTCCTTCTCCTTCCTTGGTGGAAACTAATCACGAGCTAGGGTTTGGGTGTGGTGAAAAAGTGGCAAATAGATGTCAAGCCAAGGGGTGGACTTGTTTATATAGAGGTGGAGGCTAGGGTTAGATGGATTTTCGAGTTTGAAATGAGTAGGGGTTGGTTTTGTGGTTCCACATGGGCTCTAAAAGAGTTAGGCACGACGTCCCTAGGCCCACTTAAGGTAAAACTCGAAAACAAGTCGTGAAACAAAAAATCAACTCTGAGTCTCAATTTATCAGAAAAGTCCGCAAAAGGGTCGGACTAGTCTGAAGTTAGACAGAGAGAGATCGGACAAGCCCGTACTATATCGGACAAGTCCGAACTTGGTCTGAGGAAAATCAGACATGTCTGGCCAAAACTAGACAAGTCCGGTTTTAGTCAGAGGGAAAACGGACAAGTCCACTGGAACACCGGACAAGTCCAGACAAGTCCAGGGACTTAGCAAAATTTCCAAGGAATTGGAATACTAGACTAGTCCGCAATGGGTCGGACAAGTCCGAAAGTGTCCAGAGAGAAAAACAGACTAGTCCACATCAAAACGGACAAGTCTGATGGAAGTTAGAGAGAAATCGGACTAGTCCACACCAAAATCGGAATAGTCCGCACTTCCCATAATTCTTAAGTACGGTTTTGTTTCTAATTTAATTTTAAACTTATTCCTTTTTATGTGGATTAATGTTAGACATGTATGTGAACTTATGCAATGCATGATGCATGAAAATGAGGGTGTTACAATAAACATAATAATACTCTATTATTCAAAAGCACACATTGCAACACATAATTATGAAAAATAATGGAAAGTTCATACCAAAGTTGTGAGTGAGCCTTCCCGCTCTAGATGTGCATGAATTTTCCAAGGGCAATCACCACCTTTACAATAGCCACGATACTTAGTAGTATCGGTTGCCTCAATGCCTAACTCATATTCTTTGTTGATGGCATATTGTCTCATCGCCGATCTAAACTCCTTCATTGATTGATATAAAATGTCAAGTTTCATCTCAGGAATATTCTTATCATACACAATTGCCCTCTCTTCTAGTATATGATCATTCACCGTAATAGCAACATCTTGAATATCAAATTCATTCATACCTCTCGTGGTATTTGCAGCTTCCTCTCTCACACTTTCCGCTGCCATCTCATCTTCACGACTCAATCCCAATATATCAAACATATTTGCTTTGCAAGGAACTTCCATTCTACCTTCATCCTCATGCCATTCTTAAATAATTCTAATGCATCTCAATCAACAATTTGTTGTGACGGTAAAGATAAGCTATATGATCATATAAGAATTTATTTCTGTTAGTAGCTTAACAATAACATACTACAAAACAAAATAACCGCAAGAATGTAAATAACTTATGTTGCATTGCAACTAAAATCTTGCTCGTTCTGCATACTAACATTCTCAATTTGCATGTTCATCGTGTCAAGTAAATTCTGCTAAAATAAAAAATGGAATGAACATGATTATGCACTGGAAAAATAGCACCAAAAAATTAAATTTAGTATGTAAAAGAAAAAAAAATACCCGGGGAGTCTCTGATCCCGGCGGCTCGCAGCAGGCGCCGCCTCTGCTCTAGCCAAGGGAGTTGCGGCAGCTGAGGCAGAGGGCTGCCCTCTGCTCCAGCCAACAGGCACGAACCGGCGGCGGCAGCACAGGGCCGGGCGGCGGCATCAGCGCAGGGCCGAACGGCGGCGGTGACACAAGGACGGACGTCGGCGGCGGCGGCGGCACATCGACGGGCGGCGACGGCATGGTGGCACGAGGCTAACCTCGGGAGGCGCGAGGCCGGTCCGCGGGGCGGCAAAGCCAGTCGGGAGTCGAAGGCGGTGATCGTGCGGGGAGGTTGACAAACGAGCGCGACTGGGACAGAGTAAATTGAAATAATCAGGGGTAGATTAGTTATTAAAAATTGTTTTACTGTTAACAAATTAAATTAATGTTTAAAAGAGCTGAAATTATGTATGAATGGTAAACGAGCAAGTGTGACTCCATTATAATGGTATTTTAACGTGTTACTTGTTGGGATAGCGTTTTGGCAAAGCCCACTCTTGAAGATAGCAAAATTGCAAATTTCTCTCACGGAGATCATTGTTTCAGAGATTTCCGACGGGTTGCCTCCCATGCCTCTCATTCCTCCTCGCTCACAACCGCCACCACCCAGCATCCCCTTTTATCCTCCTTCCGTCACATGGTGAACGACCGCCACTCCCTGGATCTCCTTGTCCACGATCTCTGCTAATGTGCCGGAGCAGTTGCAGCTCCGAACTCTTGTAACTATTTTTTTAGGAGTGATGGATCTCCAGAAGTGAGAACAATATCACACTGAATCGAAATAGAGTGAAAACTATTGTAAATGGACCTTACATCTACTACCTTTGCGGGTAGTACACAACTCTTTATCAAGAGAACAAAAAAAAAAACAGAGTCTGCAGTTATTCTGAAAGGAAGCAAGACAAAACGTTGCAGTATGCTGAAGACTCGTTGAGGATGTGTTACAGAATATTTGATATTGTATACGGGAGATGAAGCCTGAAGGCACCTTGAGAAGACGAATTCGATGGACGTTTTTAGCGGTCAATCCATCATTCTGACAGCATCAGATATCTATTCACCTTGCATGGCTTCATGCACACACAGCTGCGTTTGAAGTGGCTGCACCTGCCACTGTAGAACCCCTCCGTGCGGCATACGTTGGCGCAGTTCTCTGAGCTAAAGCACAGACCATTGAATTTGTCGCTGTTCATCTCAGACTCCCTCGCCTGCACTGGTGCCAGATCTGAAGATACATGGAACACAGCAGGGATGGTTGCAATACTAAGCAATGTACAAGCATAATAGACCTCAAAACAACATAAAAAATCGTGTACACTTAAAATGTAATTCTCAGATGCGTCACCAAACATATATCCAATGATGGCACACGAAGGAAGCATCACTATTTTAACACCTCATGACATTTGGGGTGATGTAATTTTCATATTATTTTTGCGTATATGGACAGCATCTGGTAACAAGTCCATATCTAGAGACGGCACATACGACAAATCGAAAGCCTTTGGAAATCAATTTCCATCAGCGGCCGTCATCAATCTGGAGTTTCACCCAACTTGTAATCATTCTTTGCTGGCACTTTTGATTAGTTCAGCATTATGTTACAATGAGCGCATAATGTAAGTCTTGAGTGGTATCAAGGAATTGTCTCTTATCTTATACTTTATTATTCCGGCGAGTATATATTATTGTTTTCCCTATATATTATTTGAATAGAAACAGCTAGAGCTAAGACATGACGCGCTTGTATAGAATCCATGTCCCGTTGTAACTTATCGGCGACTACGACTAGTAGCACAAGTATGGCGACAGCCGGAAACAACTTGCCAGATGACTCCATTGCAATGTCACAATGGAAAAAGAACTTTGGAATCTAATAAGCAGCAAATATTAATTGCTTAACGTCATAATAGCGGCAACAACTGCTATGCAATAAGATAAATGGTGCAATCCTGTAATCTGCAATTGTCGTCCCTTGGATGGTGATCCAACGGTGATTGTCTATTTTTCACTTAACCCCCTACACGTGGTAACTGTCAACCACTGTAATATGTATATTTCCGTATCCAAGTGAAAGGAGTTAAGTGAAAAATAGACAATCACATAGGATGAACATCCAAGAGTTGATTGTTGCAGATTGCAGGATTGCACCATTTATCTGATTGCATAGTAGTCTTTTCCCAAAATAGCGGTATGGCCAAGGTCCCTGCTTATATACAAGCAGAGGTGAGCTGCATGCAAGGAATTAATTGCTGAAACCAATATCTGACGACGGACACTGCAGAAAAATTTCAGCTCTCTATATATAACTAGCGAATTAGCGGCGGAGCGTGCACTCAAATTTACTAAAGCGAATTCTAAAATTAGCCATATAGCCACAGCCATTTCCAGACACATTCGGTAAAGATAGCTTAAATATCCTGACCTAGTCTAGAGTGTAAACACATGCTGGGGTTTCACCACTCAAGTACATCTTCTGATGATTAAAACATGAATTACACCAAGTCGTTTAAAGTGCGAAAGCATAGACAATAAACTCAATATGTTACAACTTCCCTATAACTAGACATCTAAGAGTAGGTAAGGCATAATGTTCAACGATGCATTACTTAGCAATAACCCAAATTCATATGGCGAGCATGACGTAGAAGGTTCTAACAATCCGGTCCTGACCCTCCGGCCATTCGAAAAAAAAAGGTGCTGACCCTCTCAATGGAATCTTCCACCATACAATATACATACATGTTGGTACCCTACCTACCGGGTACCCGCAGACACCGCAAGTAAAGTCGATGAGTTCCTATATCCAAGTGGCGGACGTCCGAAGGGGATACGCATCCCGCGGAACCGGGTCTACCACCCACCTAAGGGTGGCTCCGATGTAGCCACGTGTCCAGAAGATCCGGACCTGCCTCCCTCGTTTGGGTATGTCCGGTGCTACTACGTGTCCTGTAGAGCCAGACCTGCCTCCCTTCACAGGGAAGCTCTAGTACTGCCACATGTCCAATAGCATCGGACATATCCCCCAGTAGAGAGAAGCTCTGGATCTTCCACGTGTCAAAGCCCAAACATACGTCAGCAACCGAAAGACAATGGGATCTCCATTGGCGCGGACATTCAAGGGCCATCAATTAACGTATTATTAATGCTATATTAATGACGCATGATTAGAGGACTATCAAGACCGGTAACGCTGCTATTAAGGCACGTCATCACGTTATTAACCACTCATAAAACTGTAGATCATGTATAGGGTAGTTTATTACAACCGGGGCCACTTGTTGGGCCAGGCACATACTGTAACAGCCAGTCCTTGGCATATAAAAGGGTTGCGCTGCACGGTAGAAAGACAAGCTACCTCAAGCCATCTGAAGCGATCACAAGCTCATACAATCAACACAAACCCCGTGGAGTTGGATATTACGCTCAGGCAGCCCGAACGGAGTAAAGCCCTCGATGTTCACCTCTTGTCTGGATCTTGACTCGTGCCCCAACCGAATATGAACCTCCGCGGACTACTTCTTAGTAGTACTGGGGGAAGTGTCCTATTCCACACCTCGACATTTGGCACGCCGGGAAGGGATGCTTTCAAGATTCAAGATGGTGAATTTCGCCGCCGCTTAATTCAACGGACAAGCTGTGCAGCCTACTGGAGGAAATCCCTCCAATGTGCAGCAGCCGACCAATGTTGTCGTTTCGGCAGATGTCGTTCCTCCACCACCACCACCACCATCTCAGCTGGATTGTTTATTTGCGTCGGTCTCTGCATCGAGGAACAACTCAGAGAACGCGCTGACTGCAGAACAAACTCTACTCCAGCGTCCACTGGTGTCGGGAGCTCCTCCCGCCGCGCTATAACAGTGCCGCACTGATGTGGAGCATTTAGTTGCACCCGCAGCCAATGCAAACAAAGTCCTCCCCATGCAGGACAGGCACCTTCACGGAACAAGACCTTGTCTGGTAGACTTGGTCCTCAGGCGTCACAGCTCACTAGATGAGCACCCTCCTAGCAAGTGACATCATTGCCCTCCGAGGCTCGCCGTACTCATACAGTTACAAGGCTCCCGACTCAGGATCTACGATCAGAGCTCGACCATCGCTGCATGCAGCCAGACGATCGTGTCAACATTGAGTGTGCTCACGAGAGGCGCGTTGCTTGAGAAACCATTCTCCTCTAGGAGTCGGTGGCAGCTGTTCGGCTCTAGCCATGCACCTTCGTATGGTGGAGTGGCCACCTAAGTTCCAGCCTCATCTACCAGAGAAATACGACGGGACAGTCAACCCTGTTGAGTTTCTTCAGATCTACTCCACTGCCATTCTTGCGGCTGGAGTCAATGAGGCCATCATGGCCAACTACTTTCGGTTGGCCTTAATTTGGACTGCAAGGTTCTGGTATATGAGCCTACCACCCGACTCCATCAACAGTTGGAGGGAACTTTGTCGCCAGTTCACCGCCAACTTCGGAAGCTCCTACACCCGTCCTTGCACCGAGCTGCTCCTCTTCGCCGTACAACAAATGTCGGGGGAGTCGCTGCGATCCTTCATTCATCGATTCTCTCAAGTACGGAACACCATCCCTTCTACCTCCAATGCTTCTGTCGTCGTTGCATTTTGACAGGGGGTCCGAGATAAGAAGATGCTGGAGAAGCTAACAACCAAAAATGCCAGCAGCGTCATGGAGCTCTTCAGCCTGACTGACAAATGCGCCAGAGCCGCGGAGGGTTGGGAGATGCACTCCAAACCAACTGCGTAGGCAAGGCATTCCTCCAAAACTGAAGCTAATGCATCTGGCAGTGCAAAAAAGAAGAAAAATAAGTCAAGTGACAAAAAGAAGTCACTTGCCAGCACACCTACTGTTGCCGCTGCTGTAGCTCCGAGTGGCCGGGGGCCACGCCCCGACAAACGACCTCGACCATCGTCTGTAGATGGTGACGGCGAAAAGATGTGGTGTTAGATCCACAAATCGACGACCCACAATCTTGAAGACTGTCGTGAGGTCAAGAGGCTTGTTGAACGCAGCAGCAAGCGTCAAGACGAGACCCCTTTCTGCCAACGGGAGGGAAGCAAAAAGTTGGCAAAGCTCCGTCTGATCAGGAGGTAGGCTTCCAAGACACCAAGAAAGCGTTAAAGGCAGTCTACAACACCATCAACAACGACTGTGATATTTCTGACAATGCGTGTCGAAATACTCTCCATTTGATGTATGGAGGGTCCTCGGATATCACTTCCAGGCACATCTTTTAGACTATGCATCGGGAGATGGCTGCTGCTGCTCCTACTGCCAAGGCAGAGCCGCATCGAGAAGTGGATGGATACTTCCATTACCATTGATGCTTTGGATTGTCTGAAGAACATGGTGGGAGCTAGACAATTGCGCATGATGGTCTCCCCAACTATCAACAATATCCAGTTCTACCATGTCCTGGTGGATGGAGGCACGATGCTCAACCTCCTTGGTTTCGCAGCTTTTGTGAAGCTCCAGCTCAACCTCTCGGACCTTAGGCCCTCACGCCCATTCTCCGGAGTGGGTCCGGGAGCTATCAAACCTCTTGGATCGGTTACTCTACCTGTGACCTTTGGTACACGGGACAATTATCGGTCCGAGAAATTGGTGTTTGATGTGGCTCACATCAACCTACCCTTCAACGCGATCCTACGTAGGCCTGCCTTGTATAGGTTCATGGTCGTGGTCCACTACGGCTATCTCGTGTTGAAGATGCCAACTCCGTCAGGCGTCCTCCGGATTCGAGGGGATCACACTACTGGGGTCATTGCGATGGAAGAACTTCATGCGCTTGCTACAGCGCAAGAAGAAGGGTCCGACAAGGAGTAAGCTGCTCTACAACCCACGAGATCACATCAACGCGGCTCATCTTCTGCACCTCATGTGCAACCAAGCGGCGACACCGACGTTCCCATCAAAGTCATCCAAACTGGTTCTGATGCCGCTCAGATCACCAGAATATTGGGAGGACTGACAGACAAATAGGAACTCGCGCTTATCACTTTCCTCCAGACGAATGTTGACGTGTTTGCATGGAGACCGTCCCAAATGCCTGGGATACATAGGGAGGCTATCAAGCACTGTCTGAAGATCTATCCCAACGCACGACCTATACAACAGAAGCCCCGAAAGCAATCTATTGAGCGGTAGAACTACACCAGACAAGAAGTCAAGAAGCTTCTTGATGCTGAATTTATGCGGAGGGTTCACCATCCACAGTGGCTAGCAAACCCATATGTTGTACCATAGGCTCGCGGGAAGCTTTGGATGTGCATCGACTACACTACATTAAATAAGGCATGCCCAAAAGACCCATTTCCACTACCTAGAATAGATCAGATAGTGGATTCTACCTCCTTACCATGTTTCTTAGGCCCTTATTCAAGATATCATCAAATTTCAATGTCTAAGAAAGATGAAGAGCATACTGCCTTCATCACAGTAGATGGGTTGTATTGATACAAAGCTATGCCTTTTGGTCTTCAAAATGCTGCCTCAACTTTTGTGCGAGCCATGCACAAAACCATTGGGGAGCTTATTAGGGACCTGGTGGAAGTATACATCGATGAGATCGTCATCAAGGTGAGAACCAGGACTCTCCTAGACAATCTTCAAGCCGTCTTCGACAAGCTGCGCTTGACGCACTAGAAGCTCAACCCGGACAAGTGTGTCTTCGCAGTTTGCTCCGGAAAGCTCCTTGGTTTCTTGGTGACTCACCGAGTAATTGAAGAAAATCCGGCAAAAATTTAAGCTATTGAAGAGATGTGGCCTCCAGCCCATATCAAGGACGTCCAGAAGCTTATTGGGTGTCTAGCTTCGCTAAGTCGGTTCACCTCAAGACTGGTAGAGCGAGCACATCCCTTCTTCAAGCTGTTGAGGATGTACGGGACATTCCATTGGTCTGAGGAAGCACAGAAGGCATTCTAAGAGGTGAAGCCGCTCCTCACCACACTACCAATCATAGTAGCTCCGGAGCCTGGTGAGCCTCTTCGACTTTACATCGCTGTAACTATAGAGGTTTTCAACATGTTTCTGGTTGGGAGAGACCAAAAACATCTTCAACTTAGGAGCCTAGATCCCTTCGGGAGGGTCCAGAGCTACCTGAAGGCGAGTCTGGGTCCTAGCCCCTAGCCACAGATCCTAAAGGCAAGATACATGTGGATCAACCTCCTTCATCCGAGGGAGTACCCGCTCAAGAAGAAGAAGGTCCGGACCCCTCCGGGAAGGTTCCAGTTGATGAAGAAGAAGCTGCGGACCCCTCTTAGAGGGTTCAAACTATCCAGCGGCCTGTGTACTTCATCATCGAAGTACTACATGATGCCAAGACTCAGTATATTGAGGTGCATAAGCTGCTGTATGTAATGCTTATTGCCTCAAGGAAGCTTCATCACTACTTCCAACCCCACAAGCTATCAGTTGTAACTTCTTGTCCACCGTGAGCTATTTTGCATAATCCCAATTCTACGATAATCGCCATGTGGGCAGCCGAGTTGGTAGAATTTGACCTGGAATTCCTGCCTCGACATGCGATCAAGAGTCAAGCGTTGGTTGACTTTGTGGCAGAGTGGACACCTTCTTCATCATCTCCAGGGGGCCTTGACGAGCAGAAGCCGAAATCTAAGGTCCCGATCTTCCCTGAGCCCCATTGGACTCTCTACTTCGACCACTCCATGCAGAAGCAGGGGGCCGAAGCTGGAATCCTTCTCCTCGCTCAAACCGGGGAGAAGGTCAAGTACATGGTACGCCTGGACTTCAAGGCAACCAACAACATGGCGGAATATGAAGCTCTTATCTTCGAACTCAAGGTGGTGCTATCATATGGCGTCCAGCAGCTCCATCTGAAGGGTGACTCGCAACTCATCATCAAGCAAGTCAAAGGTGAATGCAATTGCAATAACCCTCAACTTGCTCCATATTTACTTGAAGTCGAGTAGCTGCAGAAGGACTTCCACGTCCTCGACCTTCGCCATGTCCAGCGTCTTAACAACGCTGAAGCTGATGACCTCTCAACAAAGGATTCAACTGGAACTCAAGCTCCCGACGGAGTTTTCGTCACGAGATTGTCATCACTTGCCGCTCAGCCTGCCGAACTGAGTAATGGGGGCAAGACCATCACCCCGAAGATGGCAGTCCCGGTGGCCCTGTTACCATGGTTCCCACCAAGGATTGTAAGCGCTACAGGAAGCTCCAAGCAACCAAGCACGCAAGATTCAGAAGCTCAAGTTAGTCATGATGCATGGATCTTGGAGGTTCTGAAGACGGTGTATCCCCTGAGCAAATTATAAAATTTGCTAAAAGATACACGTTGGTAGAAGGGGATCTCTACCGATGTGGTGCCAACGGCATTCTAATGTGGTGCATTTCCCGGAAAGAGGGCCACGAGCTTCTTGCGGAGATCCATGGAGACTAGTGTGGGAACCATGCGTCTTCTCGCACGTTGGTCGGTAAGGCTTTTCGGCACGGTTTTTACTTGCCTATAGCGCTCCAGGATGTAGTCGAGCTAGTAAAGAAGTGCAAAGCATGCCAGTTTCACACGTAGCAGATTCACACACCAGCTCAAGCACTGCAAATGATACATCCAACGTGTCTATTCGCTGTGTGGGGGATTGACATTTTGGGACCTTTCCCAAAAGCCGTCGGAGGATCCCGATTCTTATCTGTCGCCATGGACAGGTTTACAAAGCGCACAGAACCAACTCCAGTTGTTACTATCAACAAGCAATGAACCATCCAATTATTGAAGTCCATTGTCTGCGGATTTGGAGTTTCGAACAGAATCATCACTGACAATGGAACACAATTCACAAGTGCAGCATTCCAAGAGTACCGCAAAGACATTGGCATATCAGTCAGCTACGCATCTGTAGCTCATCCGGCAAGCAATGGCCAGGCTAAGAGAGCAAACGTAGAAATACTCAAGGGACTCAAGATGTGCACTTATGAGCGCTTGAAGTAACATGGTGCCAGCTGGATAGAAGAGCCTTCGTCTGCATTGTAGGCGAGCCGAACTAAATCAAGTCAAAACAGATGAGAGACACCCTTCTTCTTGGTGTACGGAGCTGAAGTTGTCCTTCCTCCAGAGATCACCATGGGTTCCCTCCAGGTCCGGACCTTCAACAAAGCCATGTAGGACCACCTCCGGCATGAAGACCTAGACCTCGTCGACGAGGAAAGGTGCCAAGCAACTGTCCGGAAGGCGCGATACCACCAGGCGCTGCAGCGCTATCAACAAAGGCATGTGTGCAATCGACGGGTAGAAGAAGGTGATCTGGTGCTCTGGAGAATTCTGACATGAGAAGGGATGAACAAACTCTCCCCCAGCTCGAAGGGTCCTTTCCGGTTTATCAAAGTTTCTTGCCTCGAATGCGTCCTCTTGGCAATAGAGGATGGGATACCATTTCCCAACCCCTAGAACATTGAGCACCTTCGTAAGTTCTACACCTAGTTTAGGGAGGTGAGTCTGTATTTGTATAAGTTGTATCTCTTAGAGTCTATGAACAGAGTCGGGAGGGCCTTAGGTCAAAAGCACACTTAACTTGGTCCTGTACTTTAGGTGTGTCGTTACCTTCCCTAGGTATTACAAGATGAATAGCACACTTAACTTAGTCCAGTACTTTATGTGTGTCCTTCTATTACCTTTTTATTCGGACCTTAACGAGAATCATTTTATACAAACAGACTCTACGTGCATCTCATTTGTGCAAGCTCATTTCATTTTATACATTCTTGTCAATTGTTATGTTGTGCAATCCACTTGAAATAAGGTCCTAAATATTCATTTTGAATATATAAGTCTTAAAGATAATTTTCCATTGGATTCCCATCACTGCTCGATGGTCTACTCGCCTGAAAACAAAAACCACCATAGGTCTGGAGTGCGCTATCGACTTAGCCTAGTCCAGCACCCTAAGTACACCACTCTACCTATTCCGACAGGTCTTAGTAAGGTGGTTCCTGAAAGTGTACGTACCTTTGGGAAGTTAATCATAAAACTTGAATTTTCAATGAATTTGTTGGAACCTAAATTTTAAGTAGGGACAATAAGCCGCAACTAAGCTATAGGCAAGGGGATGAATTTTATTGCTTTTCTTTTATTTCATGCGTATGAGGCATTGGAGGGCGATATGCTTGCATAGCGCGGCGTTGCTGCACGGGCTAAGCTAGGCGCGATGGAATAGCAGCGGGATATGCAGGAGCAGAGGGGTTGTAGTATGGTGCATTTGGTGGTGCAAAGCGGTGGTGAACATTGCTTCCTTCTGGGTGTCCTTAACATGGCATCTTCCACTTATTTTCTTGCTCCATCTCATGAATTTTATTCCCAACCACAATAGATTTGTCCACAAGATTTTGGAAATTTGCATAGTCACAATTGAGCCATTGGACTTGAATCTCATTGTTTAGTCCCCTCATAAACAATTATTGTTTACGGCTATCTCGATTGACATCCTCTGGAGCATACCTTGAGAGTTTAGTGAATTTATTGAGGTACTCACTCACACTTGACTTTCCCTGCCTTAGGTTCTCAAATTCCTGCCTCTTCAAGATCATGACACCTTATGGAAAAAACGAGAACGGAAGCTCTCCTTGAAGTCAGCCCAAGTGATCCTCTGTTGATTTGCATGAACATTGCAAAGAGCTTCCCACCAATCCGCAGCTACTCCAACTAGCTGATGGGAGGCAAAAAGGACTTTCTCTCGGTCGTTGTAGTGAACAATAGCACATTTCTTCTCCACAGATTTTAGTCAATCATGAGCTTTCATGGGATCATTGGCTTGGGAAAAAGTAGGTGGCCTAGTCCTCACAAATTCTCCCAATCTGTTATGAGGTGGAGGGGTTGGTGGTGGAGGCATGTGGGACTGGTTATTAGCTTGCAGCTGTCCTAAAGTTTGCATCACAGTTTGCATAAGCTAATTTTGCATAGCCATCAACCGCTCAAGGTTGTTAGCCTCAGGTTCAAGTCCATTGGTGTTGTTCTCAGGTGCCACATTGCCTCCTCCTCATTGGCATCCCTTTGGTTACGAGTTCTCGACATCTGAAGAAAGAGCAAGAGATGGAAGAATTTAGAAATCGTCCCCAACTATATGCATCAAGGGATATGAAACTAAGCAACTACCTATAAAAGCCTATATGGATATGGTAAATGCCGAAGCATCCCACGATCCCATACTAAGCACACAAGCACACAAGCAAACATTGCACAGCAATCAACACACCCGACAAATCATAGCTATTCCTAAGTGCTCCTATGTCCTCTAAAGTGTCCATTCTAGCTAGGTGGCGTCCTACAGTCAACGCGGATCTGCTACCAATTTGTGACACCCGGTTCCATAAACGTACCAAGTGAACGCATATGTGTGCCTAGGACGTTGATCACACATACATGAAAAACCCTTAAACGATATAAAGAAAATTACCATGGCAAAACTAGAAAATAAGTACTTTTATTACATTATTCAAATATTTTTCGAATTACAGACTCTAATGATCATTAATACTAATGCTAAAACTAATGCAACAAAAATAATCTAAACTAAGCAAACTAAGCAAATGGGATAGCGCGGCTCCAAGCATAACCACAGGCAAGTTGACGGCAGCACACATCCGAAATCTCGGCATTATCCTCATGGTACTTCAAAACATCTCTTGCAACTGTTGGTGGGGGAATTTCAAAGGTGAGCACATGTCATACTCAGCAAGTGTGGGAAAATAATGACATGCATCTTAAACAAGGAATGATAATAAATAATGGCTATTTGCTGAAAAGTATGAAAAAAATAGCATACTACAATGTCTATGTGAATTAATCTCATCATATCCCAAATAATTACAGATTATGAGTCCAACACCATCATTTACCATCATATCGCATCCAACAATATTCATCCATGCATATACCAGATTCTTACCTTCATCATCAACCATGTCCATTTATCAAAACCCAATCCATAACCATAACCAAAACAAAACTATCCCAAGTTCTACTCTAATCATGTAGGTCATCCAGGTGCTCATAACCGAGAGCACGACTATCATCATAGTTTTTAACTCTCTACTGTGGTTGTACCATTTTACCCACAAGTTCATGATTTCATCACCCGTCGGTGACTTAAAGTAAACCTCCATCATGCCAAATACACTACCTTAGGTTTATGGCCAAGAAATCATAAATTAGCCTTTACAAAGTGATTACCAGCATGCTCGAACCCAATGACGTTTCACTGGTGGTGATGTCTCCAACTAAGCACATCAAACAAAAGGCCCCCTCTTGTGTGGTTCGAATCCCAAGGCAGTCCTGCAACTATTGCAAACCCGATCCGACTCCCATAAATTTGACACAAGCATGCAATTTTGCAAACAAAACATATAAAAATAGGATCAAAATTATCAAGAACACTTGCCTTGCTCTTGAGAATGGTTAGGATCAAAAGCTTCAAAGTTCTGGTGTTGAAGGTCCTCGAAGGCACCCACCAGAGCGTTACCTTCTATTCCGCGCAACAAACATACCAAACAGACATCACAATTAATAAATGCTCATATATTACTCAATATGTAATGACATGCATGATTGACGCAATTTTTTTGTCATGCATGTTATTAGGTTGATATTATATGTTACTATCTAGTTACAATTAAGTCTTACATGTTAGGACAAGTTTTAAGTCTTTTTGGAGAATATTAAAGTAATTTTTAACATATTTGGGAGACCGGACTAGTCCGCACCATGGGTTTGACATGTTTGCTCTAGACCAGAAAGTTGAACGGACTAGTTTGCACACCAAACAAGTCTTCTATGGGTAGGGTTTTGGCTAATTTCCAACTAGAGTGTAGTTTAAGTGAAAATTGGACCAAGATTGATGTAGAAAGATGGATCTAGGGTATTTACCATGAATCCTAGGGTTCAAGGGTTGAGGGTTCGATAAAACTCGAGAACTTGCATCTAGATCGATGGAGACGAAGAATTGGCAATGAAAGATGCTGACGTCGGAGAGTTGATGATGAAGATCGCAGCACCGACGATGATCTTGCTCGATTCTTCCTCTTTCTTCCTCTCCCTGCGGCGAACTCCTCTTGATGGCAGATCTCACATGAACAAGGGTTTCTTCTAATGTGACAAAGGGATGAAAGGGTTTGTGATTTGGTGTTTATATAGAGGTAGAGGTGGTAGGGTTTGGTGGAATTCAAGCAGAAGGCAATAGAGACCTTAGTGGGGTCCCACTTGGGCTCCTCAGGGGCGGTTCACGACGTTCTTGGCCCAATTAAAGCAGATACCCAATAACTCATCTTGGAGAAAAAATAGACTCCGAGTCGAAACCTACACACCGGACTAGTCTGTAGAGAGGCTAGACAATTCCGACTTGTACAAAGAGTTCAATGAAGAAGTCTGGTAAAATACCAGACAAGTTCGTTCAAGATCAGAGAACAAGCACGCTACCAAGCTGGACAAGTCCGAGATTGTCCAGTATCAAAACCAGACTAGATTTTTGGATTTTTCAACATAGATCATCGGTCTAGTCCATATAAGAAACGGACAAGTCTGGACAGGAACGGAAACAAAACCGGATTAGTCTGCAAAATCAAGGGACAAGTCCGGAGAACATAAAAAATGATTTTTGGATTAATCCACAACAATTATCGGAAAAGTCTGGGGGACAACATTAGCTAAATCGGACTAGTTTGGGGTCCGATTTGGACAAGTCCGTACTAAGCTAGGTTTTTAATTGTTGTTTTGGTTTTAATTTATTTTAATCTTATTCCTTTTTGTATTGTATGATGCACAAGTGCTACAACTAAGTACAGGGGCCGGACGGCAAAGGCACTGGGCAAAGCAGCAACCATGCCCCAGATGCTATCACACTAAAATACCCACGCCCCGTACTCTATCTAAGGACCGTAAGACATAAAGAAACTAAAAAAAGGGGGAACGGTAACATGCGAGGGAAATTACTTTCTTCTTGTTGTGCCTAGCGGATCCCAGCATACTCTACCACTATAGGAATCAGTCAATAGGGAGTAGGGGAAAGTAAAAGGCGCTGGGGCCGTCGAACTTAACTCGTCTAATACTGTCAGTTTCTGAAACCTGACGGCTATAACTTTACATCCGTTGGTATTATATTCCTACCCGACAGCTATACATATCGGCATCAGTCCACTGACTAAAACCTATGTACAAGAGTAAAAATGTCAGTATAACAATATCAACCGACACTTGTATCTGTACCATCGGCTCCAGACCGACGGATCTAACCACGTGCTTTCCGATCCAATTTTCTAAGTGTGTGCGCCGCTTCTCATCCAAATTTTTTAATTCCAAAGTGTGCCTTCTTCGTCCAAAATTTTTTATTCCTCTGCGCGGCGGCCTCCTCGCTTCTCCACCACAAGCGTAGTCCACCGAAGTCTCCATCTTCTCCGGTCGTGGGCAAGATCCGGATCGAGACTTCTCCACCCAAGTATCCACCGCGAGTGTCGTCCCCGGCGCATCTCTGATCCAGCGCATAGCGTCTCCGCTCTACCTCGGCCTTCCGGCGTGTCTCCGCCCCTGGTACGGTCTGTCTTAGCCTCCCGGCGCGCCTCTGCCCAGAGCCCCAATGTGTCTCCGCCCCGGCACCCCGACAAGTCTTCGCCCCCGTCACAGTCTCCCTCGACCTTCCGGCGCGTCTCTGCACCAGCGCCTCAGCACGTCTCTGCCCCCAGTGTGGCCTCCCTCGGCCTGCTGATGCGTCCTCGCGGGGCTGCTGACGCGGCTCCCACCATCGCGTTCTCCCTCGGCCTCCGGAGGCCTGCACCATGGTCGACCGAGGTCCGCTCCACCTCTCTGTTTCGTCGCCCACCTACGACATTCGAGATCCGATGAGTCCCGCAAGCGCTTGAAGCTCGCCGACGACCGTGGTTCATGCGTCCATGCTTCGAGTCTGCTCCGGCCCACAGGCTCTCCGTTCTGGTGACCACCTCTGGCGACGTCTTCCTAGCAAGGGCTAGTCCTTGTGTTCATCTATTTTTGTTTTGAGAAGATCATATGTTGGAGCTCATATGTTGTAGCTTGATGAAATTCTGTGAGATTTTTGTACATAGATATGGATCTAAGACTATGTTCATGTTTGTGGTGATCTTGTCCATCTTTTGCAATTTTGATACTGAAATATAGAGATTCGATTGTTGATAGGCATGACATCTGATGATTTAGCACATACGAATGGTGTCCGATAGTGTAAAAAAGGTAAAATACTAAAGCCGTCGGGTGATTGTATGTGTGCCGACAGTTTTAAGTTCATAAAGACGTCGGTATAGAGGCCGACATGTTTAAACGCATAAGGGTGTCGAGTGGTTCAACCGAAGGCTATACACTTTAAATTTGTCAGGACCGACAGCTTTAACACTTAAAAACGTCGAATAAAAGACGTCAGATAAAGCCGTCAGTACACAGAAAGTTATAATATATATACGTCGGTTTTAGTAGCCTACCGACGATTATACTATCGATGTACTTTTACTCGTTTCTTGTAGTGTACCTGGCGAGCTCTCGGACTCCAAGCTCCGACACGTCCCAGGGGGCTTGCCGATGTTGCTTATCGAAGCTTTGGCGCCTCCCAGGGGCACACCAGCATCGCTTTCCCAAGCTTCGGCACCTCTAAGGGGCCCGCCGTCAATGTACTTTGTGTTGAAGGTTGTTGCTCCCAGACCTCAAGCTCTGTGATCCCCCTGGGGGCGCGCCGTCGACGTCCTACGACTACATGGTAGGTGTGCCGAAAACTATTGGCCACACCTACTACGGGGCCACTACAAGTGTCTATAGGTAGGATGCTAGAGCAGTTGACTACAATTAGAGTCAAGGTCAGCAAGTTTTTTTCAGACCCCTGCGCTACTAGGTATCCGAGAAGATCAACTGCAAAATCTTCCGCGAAGTTGCTTCTCGGGTTCTTACACTGCTAAGGACTCGAGGGAATGACTGAATCAAGCTATGAGGTCGTTGGCTAAGTTTCTTCTCAGGTCCTTGCGCTCCAAAGGACCCGAGGGGGGCGTCTACACCTAGCTAATGAGTTTAGAGAAGATTGCATCAAGTCCTTCCGCTACTAAGGACCCCGAGAAGAACAAGTTATGAAATAGAGTAAAATCAACTTCAGGTTCATCAAGTTTTTACAAACAGAGGTACAAGAACACCAAGATGATACAAAAGTTCTAGATGGTACAAAGGCTAAGCAGGGCTCCTAGGGGTCTTCGGCCTGGCGCTGGAACCGTGTGACTACAAGCTTGGCGATGTCCGCCATGCAGGACCTGGCCGCCTCCTCTGTCTCCGCAATGGGACCTTACATCATCGGCTCCAGCGAAGTGTTGAGGTCCTAACTCTGGAGGCTCGTCATCATGTGCTCCGCCACCTTCTCAGCCAAGACCATTCCTTCAGACTGCAGCTGGTCGCTGATGATCGTGTCCAGAGACTGCATCTTGGTGCTGACGGAGTCGAGAGCAGGGAACACCTGGGTCACTTCCTGCGCTGGCTCCCCTGAGTGCACAGGTCATAATATATTAGGAACACAAAAATAAATTGAAAAGGTACTTACCATGCGTTTAGCCAAACGAAAGTAGCCGTCGCCACCATAGTTGCGCTTGACCTTGGACCCCATGCGGCACTGTCTAGACTTCGTGGACTTATTGATGAAAGCGTCGCTAGCCCAGTACCGACAGAGAGCTAAGTACGCCTCCATGTTACCCTGTAACCAGGAAATACTAACCTGCAAATATTTCATTTTTTATCAACACAGTTAACATACGTAGATATTGTAAATATTTAACAATATTAAAAACTTACCTCCGCATACTGCTCCTCTGTCAAGTACGAGTCGGAGTCCTTCCTAAATACACCTCTTTGCTGCTCCTGCTCCTACTCCCGGGGGTGCCGCTTCTAGTACGCGTTGACAGCCTGAATCCGGCGTACGACAACACCGCCGTCGTGAGCTTCTGAATGTTGTAATGGAACACGCGTCTCGTGTGGTCCTCCATGCCCAGTTCCTCTACTTGGTACCTCAGCTTTAAGCAAACAAATATTTAAGTGATATGAATTATCAATTCAAACGTGCAGTGCCTCTTCTGAATCTTTGAGACATTTGAAGAACTCTTTAACCTCTGCTGTTTGAGGATCTTCTATAAGCTGTGGTCGTATAGCTTCCAGCATCTCATCCATCATATCAACCTCTGTGACATCATCATTGTCCGCTTCCACTTCTTGTATAGCTTGAGAAGCTGTCTCGCCGTGGAAGTTCCACAACTCATAATGTGACATGTAACCGTTTCGACACAAGTGCATTGTAAGTTCCACTTTCTCCAAAAACTTTTCGTTTCGACATTTCGTACATGGGCACTGCGCCTTATCGCTATTTGACAACGAAAAAGCTCATTCCACAAAAGCTTATGTCTTGGCATACCACTCATCTAAGTGACCACCAGTTCTGCTCTTCTAGCCAGTATACATCCAACTGCGGTCTTCACCCATGTTTGGCTTTGCAGTTTAACGCGAGAGAAATTGTCGTTAATGTATTGTTATGTTATGTCATGACCCTACAACCTAGGCAGATAGATCCTAAACCCACCCAAGAGTGACCGAGCGGAGCGTTCTCATGACGAGACACGTGATCCGGATTCGAACGAAATTTCGGCAGCATAACCCCGCTATTCTCCACTGCACGCCCAAAAATGGTGCAGCAGAGAACAACAGGATTACGCCACCGAAATCTCGTCCAAATCCGGACCCGCGTCTCGTCACAAGCCACACCCCCTCGGTCACTCCGAGGCTGTCCAAAAAGGGACAATTCCGAACCTGCACGTCTCACGTGCCAATGGCATGTGAGACGTGCCGATTCGAAACGGGTAATACATTGCTATAGGTTACGTTGCTCATTTTCATTTTGAGGTCATTTAAGAGAGAGGAAAGAACTATAGAATGAGTGAGAGGAAAGTTGGTCTTAGATGAAAATCCCACGACGGCTTTAGGGTTAGCTACTATAAATAGATCAGAGATGAAACCACTTCGTTGGGGTACGCCATCCACGCGCAGGTGCTTGCCATCCTCACCGTCGTCGTTCGCCTTCGTGACCGTCTACACGCATACTTTACCTTACCACTAAATGGGCTTTGTTGGGCCTTGTCAAGCCGGTCCGAAGCCCATTTATGTATATATAGTTCTAAAACACTCAAGCAATCAAAATTAAAATTGTAACCATAATTCAAAAAACTAAGCAATTCAAATAAACCTAAACATAACAATTATCCATTGTAATTCATCAATTTATCAACTCAATTCTAACATAAGAAATTCAATTCAATTAAATTAAACATAAACATAAGCAATTCAATCCTAAGCATAACAAATAAGCATAAAAATTCATCAATTGTAATTCATTAATTTATCGATTTAATTCTAACATAAGCATAGTAAACATTATTCGTGTTTCTATATAATTTCTAATCAATTTCTAACATAAGCATAAAAATTCATCAATTTCTAACATAAGCATAGAAATTCATCAATTTCTAACATAAGCATAGCAATTCAACAATTTCTAACATAAGCATAGCAATTCACAATTTTCTATTAAGAGTAAACACGATACATGTGCAATTCAGGCAATTTTTCAAGCAAGTTGTGCAATAATTCAAAACAATGAGAGCAAGGGGAGAGGCGAGGAAATACTTGCAACAAAGATCGGCGGTGGGGTCGGGGGCGCAGGGGCGGCGGATGCCGTGGACGAGCCGGCGGCGGGGGCGCAGGGGCAGCGACGGCGGGCCGGCGGCGGGGCGGTGACGCGGCTCGGGGTCGGGGTGGCGCCGCGGGGGAGCAAGGGTGGCAGCGGGGCAGCGACGGCGGGGCGGCGGGCCGGCGGCGGAGCGACGACGGCGAGCAGGCGGCGGGGCGGCGGTCGGCGGCGGCAGTTGGGAAAGCAAGCAGTGTGGGGAAATAAAACAGGTGCGCGTGCGCACGCGGCTCGCGCGGTTAGGTTAAATCCATACCTTACGTCGGCCGACATCAAGACCGACGTAAGTAAATGTTAACTTACGTCGGGCGTTCAACTTAAGTCGTCTACGGGCCACGGCCGACGTTAGTATCCATTAATTGCCGTCGGTTCTTTTACTTACGTCGGCCATGGAGAGAAGCCGACGTAATTTATTTAACTTACATTGGTTACCAGACACCGACGTAATTTACTTAACTACGTCAGCTGGCGCACGTAAGTTGCTGTAGCCGACGTAATTGTTGGCATTTTCCTGAAGTGGATGTGTGGGGAAATGTGTTTTTGGGCTCTTGCGACACGTGGCGGTGCTACGGTTTATGAGATTGATAGTAGGAATTAAAAGTTATCATTGTGGGGTCATGGATCTCCTATTTATAGGGTTTCCAAAAAGTTACCGTTAGAACAGACATGTCCTGTGAACAGACATGTCCGGAGTGCACCGAAAAGGATTAAGAGAGACATTAACGAACTAGTCCGGTCCATTATCAGACTAGTCCAGTGCACTGTGTTATTGGATTCTAGAAAGGTTAACGGACTAGTCCAGTCCATGATAGGACTAGTCCGATGCACATTGTACTTGGACAATAGAGAGTTTAACGGACTAGTCCGGTCCATGAACGGACTAGTCCGGTGCTCAGTGATTTTTTAGGTGTAATTAAGCCCTTACCCCTACACAAAGACTTGAGCTCTTGGTATGTGTCTATCACACACATCCTATGCATTTAAATCTACTTTGCGCTGCAGTTGTCAGTTGGACTTTTCTCTTTTGTCATCAATCGTCCAAAACCCACGAGGGATTGCCTAGATGCACTTTCAGTCTCCCATTTTTGGTGAATGATGACAACCAATTGAGATATCACAATTAAGGGTAAAAAGGTCAATTTTCATAGAGTGTGCATATATGAGAATAATGAATGAGTAACAAAATACTTCTCACATATATGCACTCTTTATGGTGGGGTGCCTAACAAGTGTGTGATCAAAAGATGTGATGAGCAATACAAAAGCATTTTAAAGTTATAGCAACAATCATCACATTAACATTAACTAAGCATCACACATTAAGTAAATTAAGCACATTAAAAATAAATTACAATAGATTTAAAATGGGTACATGTCCTTGATCACATTTCCTTAATGGCTTAAAAACTATAACCTAGACATGTAGTCTCAATCTCTCCCCCTTTGGCATCAAGCCAATAAAAAGGGAAAAATTGAGTGGAATCACTCATCGTCACTACCTCTCGCACTCCCAGTCCTCTCTTCATTTTGTTCTTCATCTTCAGGTGCTTGAGGAGGAGGAGGAGCAGAGGTACCAGCCAGTCCAAATGAGGCCAACTCTTGGTCAGTTACAGGAGCCATCTTAGTGATGTCTTCTTTAGAGTCTTCTGAGATATGAGGTGACCCCACTCGCTCAGTATCTAGCTTTTCAGAGATGGCTTTGATGTTGGCCTTCACATATCTTTGATGCTTCTTGCTGGCCAGACACTCTTTATGCTGCTTGATTTCCACTTTTCGACAAGAAGCAAAGATGGATGTAAGCATTTTTAGTATTCCACTGGATGATTTAATAGGAGGTGGAGGAGCAGGAGCAGCAACCTCATGTCTTGTGCCTTCATGAGCCTTCTTGGATCTTCTTTCATCTGCAGGTGAAGTAGAAGCAGAGCGGACAGTGTAGATAGTAGGCTTCTAGGGCCTGAGTCTAGTATGAGGCACATCCTTGACAAACTCCAGTCCTGTCACCTTCTCAATCATATACATGATGTAAGGTGCATAGCCACAAGACATGTTAGGACTGATGGAGATGTTCACAATGTCATTGTACATGTACTCAAAGACATTCAAAGTCCTTTTCCTGCATATCACTTTCATCAATGTACTGAGGGTGCCTTGAATGGTCCCTGCATCTCCCTCTTTGGGAGCTATGGTCTTCCTCAGGATCCTGTTAAGGACAACATAGAAAGGCTTCAAATACTTAGTGATTCGAGACTTTAATGGCATCTTTGTATCATAGAGAAATTCAAGTTGATCTTTCTCTATAGGCTTCAGATTGTGGATAATGATGTCATTCTCCAAAGAATCATCTAGGTGAAGAATTCTTGCAAACTCCTCATAAGTGACACTGTACTGTGCTCCATGTGTCATTCAAATCATAATGTCACTGTCATCACGAGCAAAATAGAGAGTTGAGTAGAATTGAGTGATGACCTCAATGTTTCAGTCCCACTGGAAAGTGACTAGATCTTTCAGTCCATGCAGCTCCAAGGCTTCCAGATTCTATTGATAGGCTTCACATCTTTTGGACTATAGATAGGTGATATCAAACCATTGGCTTTCAATGACTCAATTGCTCATCTTTAAAATACATGCTCATAATAGTTAGCATGGAAATTACTCCAAAATATGGGATCAGCTGATTGTTTGGGCTGAGCATAGACTTCTACCTTCCCGAACTTGTTAGCTAGCTCACCACCTTTGCTAGTGAAATCAACACTAGATGGCTGTCTATTGTGGTGAGTAGGAGCTTTCATCTTCAATGGGCCAATAGGGCCACTAGCCAGTTCTTTTCCCTTGTTGAGGGCTCTCTTGGGCCCCGATGAGCTCCCAGCTGCATCCTTTCCCTAAGCTTTCTTCACTACAACTCTCCTTCTCTTAGGAAGGGTGTCGTCGGAAGGAGGAGAGTGGACATTGACATCATGTCTTTTCTTCATCACCCTCTCCTTGGCCCTTTGCACTTGAGCACACTCTACCTCTTCATCATAGTGAAAAGAACTATCTTCTAAACACGAAGACATCGTGCCTGACAAGAAGATTCAAGGATTAGATAAGAATCAATTTGAGACTAAGTGCAAGGGATTTATAAGTTCAGAATGTCATGTATCGGACTTGTCCGTTTTCAAAGAGCGGACTTGTCTGGTTAACCGCACTTGTCCGGTTAACCGCACTTGTCCGCACAGAACAACAGACTAGTCCGGTCTGGCATAAGAACCCTAAATTCTTATTTTCAACAGATCTAGCTCGAATCGAGTCACAAGGACTAGGAAATAGTAGGAGTACATCTAGAGGAGTAATGTATGCCCTAGGCATCAAGTGAAATAAGCTAGAATCAAGAAAATTTGAGAGCTAGTGTTTGAAAGGGATTTTACAAAAACGCGAAGATTTGCTTTGAAGGAACGGACATGGGGCCAGATTAGTCCGGAGTGGACAAGCTCCACACAGAGGAGTTGACTTCTCTTGGAGAAATCCACAATTTTGGTGGCTAGATGTGAAAATCATCTTAGGAGCTCACGGAAGAGGAGAGAGAAACCAAATGAGGTTGTGAAGGGTGGAGGATGAGCACCTGGCGGCAGATTAATTAGGACAGTCCGGTTGACACCGGACAAGTCCGGTGTGTCGGACTAGGGCCGGACTAGTCTTTGACAATGGACTAGTCCGGCGCTGACGCCGGACAAGTCCGGTGTTAGCAAGACAGAACTAAAATGAAACAACTAGATTTTGGTTGTTTGATCTAATAGTCATCTAAATGACATTATTTCACAAATAATCTTGATATACATGACCAGTAAGCAATCAACAATCATACAATGTCCATAATTCACCAAGATTTACTTATTTATATAGTTTTCTAGAGAAAATCGAGATAAGGGGGAAATTTTGGCAAAATTAGTCAAATTTGAAATCACAATCAGATATGCAGTGTTTCAAGCCACATTTCGAGATTCAAGTATATTTAGCTCATTTCTTAGCTCACAAAACCTTTTCTCATCTAATGGCTAGGTGAAAATATCTGCAAGTTGTTTTCAGTCCTAACATGTGAGATTACAATATCACGTTTTAATGAATGATCTCTTAGGAAATGGTGACGAATATCTATGTGCTTAGCTCTTGTGTGCTCTACTGGGTTGTGTGCAATTTTTATAGTACTCTCATTGTCGCATAAGAGTGGAATATTGTTCAGATTGTAACCATAGTACCTTAGATTTTGTCGCATCCAAAGTAGTTGTGCACAACAAATACCGGCTACAGCATACTCCGTTTCGGCTGTGGAAAGAGCAATAGTGTTTTGCTTTTTAATTGACCATGAAACTAGGGATGTGCCAAGGAATTGACAAGTCCTCGACGTGCTCTTTCTATCGACTTTGCATCCTGCATAGCCGACATTGGAATAACCTATCAAGTTAAACTTGGATCCTTTCAGATACCAAAGGCCCAAGTTGGGTGTGTGCACAAGGTACCTTAAGATTCTTTTTACAACTATTAAGTGGCACTCTTTACGTGCGGCTTGAAACCTTGCACACATTTGCACACTAAGCATGATATATGGCCTAGATGCACATAAATATATTAATGATCCAATCATAGACTGATATACCTTTTGATCCACATTTGGACCATCTTCATTGAGGTCGGGATGTACGTTAGTCGCCATGGGTGCCTTGTTGGGCTTGGCCTTGTCCAAATTGAACTTCTTGAGGATGTCCTGCGTATACTTGGTTTGGCCTATAAAAGTGCCCTCTCTTAGTTGCTTCACTTGGAATCCCAAGAAGAACTTCAATTCACCCATCATCGACATGTCGATCCTATCTGTCGTAATCTTGCTAAACTCTCCACAAAATGATTTATTACTAGAACCAAAGATAATATCACCAACATAGATTTGACATACAAATAGATGATCATCAAAGTGTTTTTTGAATAGAGCATAATCAACTTTTCCAATTGTAAAACCATTTTGAGTTAGAAAATCTCTAAGGCACTCATACCAAGCTCGAGGAGCTCGTTTGAGGCCATAGAGAGCCTTAGACAGTTTATAGATATGGTTGGAGTACTCTTGATCTTCAAATACTGGTGGCTGCTCCATGTACACTTCCTCAATAATTGGACCATTGAGAAGACACTTTTGACGTCCATTTGATACAACTTGAAATTATGGAGAGTAGCATATGCACATAAAATACGAATGGACTCAATTCTAGCTACGGGAGTGAAAGTTTCTTCATAGTCCAAACCTTCGACATGTGAGTAACCTTTAGCCACAAGTCTCACTTTATTTCTCGTTACCACCCTATGTTCATCTTTTTTGTTCCGAAAGATCCATTTGGTTCTAACATTGTTCGGCTTTGGTCTTTCCACCAGTTCCCACACTTCATTTCATGAGTACTTTAGTCCTGATCTTCTGAAAGGTAATGGATAAGTCGATTGATGTGGAGATCTCGACGTTGATGATCCGAGGCTCTCGAGTAGAACATGAACAGCCCCTGCAATTACTACACCACCGCTCTGTTGGTTATAAATCGTGCTTCAGATGATTGACCTCACCAATAATGCTAATCCCTGCAAGTGCAATCGAGAACACAAGCAAGAACGTAGAAGACACGATCTGAAATCTCGAAGTTGGGGTTTCACAAACCGTAGAACGGCGATATTATTGATCTAAACAAAACCCAATTGTTTACGGAGGCCACCGTGGAGTATATATATGTGGGAGGACGTCCAAGAGGGTGTTGGAGTCGTGACCTAACCCTACGACACGAAATAAGAGATGTAGACTTGATACAAGGCCCAATGGCCCCATACGGTGGCGCAGGACCCTGACAGATTATGAACCCAATTTTTATTTGACAATTCCCGTCATGTCCGTAGGAATTTTGACACGGGACAAGCGGAATTGGAAATATTATCCTCTCCCCTTTCCATGTATATGTACAACTTCCAAAATAGAGATCGTATGCATCCTAGGTGTCCGTTTTAGTGCAAACTGCTCCTGGACTCCGAGTTGGACAAAATTTTGAGTTGGGCTCGGTTTCCATCTTCTTTGAACGTATTATCTGGTCCTCCACGTCCCTAAGACTTCCTCCAAGTACTCCTTGAACCTCTCCATGGATCCTAATCACAATAAATCATTAGGTAGCAATCTATTCTCAAAAACATATAAGGAAACATATAAGAACGAGCTCACCTCTAAAATTAATTGTTGTGTGTGAACTCTAATGATTGCATCTTCTATGTTCAATGAAGTGTTGTTTGTACCCATATCAGTGATGTCCTCATCATCCTACCTTTCTTGAATTGGAGTCGTACTCGATTGGAGTCGTACTCGACTCAAGTTAATCTTCTCTAACGTGTTGGTCCAAATGTGCAACGCCATCAAATATTTTTGTATGTATGAAAGGAGGAGGTCAAGGTGGTGGACGACATAGTGCACTATCTTGATGTTTTCCATCAATAAGAGCGCACATTCATTTGAGCCAGGATCCCAAGAAAATAAACTTTGTACCTGTAGGTGCAATGATTACGTGCATGATCTCATCATTCTCCCCTTCTTTATGACAAGCCGTCCTCGGCGTGCTCGTATGTCCAGGAAATAGGATTTTGGGATAGTATGAGCACTGTCCATATTGCACAACTGCAGCAAACAATGCTTCTCTTTTATTTGTTGTCCCCGCTGCACGGAAAAATACTAGAAAAACTTGACAAGGCATTATTAGCATTAGTGGATTCATTTACTTTACCATGGTGTTGTAGCACAAAAGGAGCTTGCACATTTGAACATATGTAAACTTTATGCACCATAAACATGCCACTATGTTCATATTTCCCTATAGCACGAAACTATTTTTTGCCAACAAAGGTAATTCATTTTTTGAAAATATTCTTCTCTCTACAATATCTAACTCACAAAGAGTGTCAAATTCAATATAACCTAATGTATTAAGAGAAGACAGCAATTTCAACTCATCCCTTTCAGGTGTAATTGGAATCGAATGCTTAATTTCAGCACAAGTGAGTGATAAAGTATCAAATTCATTTGGTTGTTCTATCATAGGTACAATATAATTATCAGCAAACAACTCTTTTTTGTTGTAAGAATCACTAGGAAAATCAACTAGTGGTAAAGGTGTATGATGAAAAGGTTCATCTTGTTGCTGCTCATCGATAGCATGATTGGTAGCAAAATTCAGCACATCTGGAAATGTCATACCCTGGTGAAATGTAGAGCATTGTTCATTAACATTACTCTTATTTTAAGTAAGAAGTTCAAATGCATTATGGCTTAATTCATCAAAAAGTTCAGAAGAGTTGTTCAACACCTCATTATTATTTGCATCTACATTAATTTGTTCATGTTCCTGCAAAAGGTTAGGCATATGAGGAGGTAAAACAAGAAAATTCTTCTCAACTTCATGTATTTCATCTTTGCAATTAGATACATTAGCAAAAGTTTCTCGCATAAGAATTTTCATATCTTTCCATGTTCGAGGTTTTTTCTAAATAGCTCAAGTTGTCCCACCAAGTTAATGCACAATCAACTAATGCACTAGCAATAATTCTAATCTTTCTCCTCTCACACATATGTCATTGTCCAAAAATTTTATCCAACTCTATTTCCCAAGCAATATATTCATCATAACCAAAACCATCATAAGAAGGAAGAGATGGGAGAATATAATTACTTCTTGTGGAAGGTGTTGTAAAGGTTGTCTGAAGGTAATGTAAAACCTTGGTTGATGTTTGATTTGATGTGAGCAACTCCATCATTGTCTTCATGATGTCAATCATCTCAGCATATAATGCATGATTCTTGCTTTTACCTGACATTGTTAGAAGCAAACAAAAGACAACAAAAAAATATGTTACCTCTATAAACTACAAAGGATAATGGCAAAGTGGAAGTGGAATCACACACTCTCAAGCGTCTTACCACGCTCTTACAAGTGTTCCTACCGACACTGCAGGTGGCAAACGGCGGACGGTATGAAGAAACCAATGAAGTGTGCGATGATTGCAAAGGTTTATCGATTCTGCTCAAGAGTAAGGTGTAGCTTAGATGACACTTTATATGTAGCAAGGATTAGCAACAATCAAATCAGATAGTAAAATTGAATAAGTGTCCAAGTACTTGTCAAAGTTGTTGGTCTAATTGTGTTCCTAGTAGTTCAAGCTAGCAAGACAGGTAACAAAATCAGAGGACACAAAGGATGCAAGCACTTCTATTTTTATTTATTGTTTTTTCTCCTTTTTTTTTGTTTCTTGTGCGGCTTTTGTATCTTGTTTGCACTTGCCTTTTTTTCTCTCTTTTTTTTCAGAATGTGCTACAAAAGAAGAACACAATGCAAAGCAATCAAAGATATCTCGTAGGTCTGTTACAGATTTTTTGCTCAATTTCTAAGGAAAATTAAGCATCTTTAGAGGCACCAAATCTAAAAACTTGGAACAGAAAGATTATAGATCTATCTCTCCTCTTTAATTTCAATATATGGAAGACCTGTTTGGGATCAGAACAATACGAGATATTGCCCGCAAAATACATATTATTCAGAATTTATAGGTCAATAACAGATTCGGATCTAATGCAATTTTGTCCTCGATAACTCTATTAACTGAGAAACTTATGAATATGAAAGTTATAGAGAACTTATGCTTTCCACGAAGTATAAGAACACCAAAATATGAGCTTATATAAGAGAGATATGATGAAAATACTGAACTAGACAGAGATGAATCTAATCTAGATGTGATGATGTGATTCAAAAGAATGAATCAACACAATGTAAAACTCAAACTAAGGAAAAATTTCTAAACTACTAATATGACTCAGCTAAGGACAATAACTCAACAAAACCAAACTGAAAACAAAAGTTACAAAGACTCAATATGGTTTGGACAAAGAAATGAACAGATCTACTAAACTGCAAGTTTTTTGTGGACTCTAGGTATGAAAAAAACTAATGTAATGGATAGATGAATTACCTAACGGGCAACCTGAAAATCTGATACCAAATGATGAGTAGTTTAGACCCCATCTTCCGAAAGGTAGTGGATAAGTCGATTGATGTGGAGATCTCGACATTGATGATCCGAGGCTCTCGAGTATAACACGAACAACCCCTGCAATCACTACACCACCGCTACATTTGCTATCAACCGCGCTTCATATGATTGACCTCGCCAAGAAGGATAATCCCTGCATGTGCAACCGAGAACGCAAGCAAGAACGTAGAAGACACGATCTGAAATCGCGAAGTTAGGGTTTCACAAACCGTCGAACAGTGATATTATTGATCTAAGAAAAACCCAATTGTTTATAGTGGCCACCACGGAGTATATATAGGTGGGAGGACGTCCAAGGTGGTGCTGGAGTCGTGACCTAACCCTAATACACGAAAATAAGAGATGTAGACTTGATACAAGGTCCAATGGCCCAATACGGTGGCGCAACATCCTTTTGTTTTTATGATTCCCGTCAACTCCATATGAATTTTGACAAGGGACCAGCGGCATTGGAAAGGTTATCCTCTCCCCTTTCCATGCATATGTAGATAGTCCAAAACGGAGATGGTATACGTCCTGGGCGTCCGTTTTAGTGCGAATTGCTCATGGACTCCGAGTTGGACATGATTTTGAGTTGGGCTTGGTTTCCATCTTCTTTGAACGTATTCTCTAGTCCTCCACGTCTCTAAGAATTCCTCCAAGTACTCCTTGAACCTCTCCATGGATACTAATCACAATTAAATCAATAGGTAGCAATCTATTCTCAAAAAAATATAAGGAAACATATAAGAACGAGCTCATCTCTGAAATTAATTGTTGTGTTTGAACTCTATTGATTGCATCTTGTAGGTTCCATGGAGTGTTGTTTGTATCCATAGAAGTGATGTCCTCATCATCATTTCTCTTGATGTTGTTAAACTCCTCTTGCATTGCCATGACCCAATCTGTATCTTTTAAGGCTTCTTCTACCCTGCATGGTTCCAGAAAAGATACAAAAGAGTAATATTCACGAAAATTTGCAATGCGAGATCTAGTAGTTACTCCCTTAGCAATATCTTGAATGATGTTGTTGACGGGATGATCTCCTTGCACACTCTGATGCACTCTTAGGTGAGGGACCTGTGAAGTTGCTTGCTCTTCATTGTGTTCATGTTCATTGTCTCCCCCTAAATAATTGCTTCCATGGCTATATGGATCTTTTTGATCTTTCTGATTTTGATCTTGTGCATGGTCTCCGCCTTGATCATTGCTTTCTTGTTGAGGTTCATCTTGTATAGATGAGTCTTGTGGTTGCTCTTAAGGTAGAATATCACCAAGAGCCCTTCTTCTCAACACTTCACATGGGGCTTCTTCTTGATCTAGCAAACACTTATCAACTTTCTCCACTTTGGAGCCGTTAGTCTCATCGAACACTACATCACGCGCTACTTCATCAAGGACAGAGACTTTGTTAAAGACACGATAGGCGTAGGCATTCAAATCATAACCGAACAAGAACCCTTCATCAGATTTTGAAGCGAACTTCAAAGTCCTCGGTTTCTTGTACAAAATAAAACATTTACAACCAAATACTTTAAAATATGAAACATTTGCTTTGTTATCGGTAAGAAGCTCATATGGAGTTATCTTCAAGAGTCGGTGAAGATACAACAAATTTGTGGCGTGACAAGCGGTGTTCACCGCTTCAGCCCAAAACCTATCCAATGTCTTGTATTCATCCAACATTGTCCTCGCCATTTTAATTAGCGTTCTGTTTTTCCTTTTGGCTACCCCGTTTTGTTGAGGGTAGTAGGGTGCTGAAAACTCGTGCTTTATTCCTTCTTCGTCAAGGTACTCCTCAACTTGTGTATTTTTGAATTCTGTCCCGTGGTAACTTCTAATATTCATCACAGTTGATGAGAAATCGTTTTGAGCTCTTTTCAAGAATTTCTTGAGGATTCCCTGAGTTTCTGATTTATCATACAAGAAAAATATCCAAGTGAATCTTGAAAAATCATCAACAATAACTAAACCACATTTGTTACCCCCGATGCTTATGTAAGCAATTGGACCGAAAAGGTCCATGTGAAGAAGTAGTAGTCATCACGTTCTTGGTGGGGTGCGGTGCTCCAACTTGTTTTAGCGCCTGGCAAGCGCTGCACGACCTGTCTTTCTCAAAAACAACATCCTTTGAATCTTGGATGTGACCACCTTTTAGAAGTTTCTGCAGATTTCTCATCTCAACATGGGCTTGATGTCTATGCCATAGCCATCCCATGTTAGTTTTAGCAACCAAACAAGTGTTTAGTTTGCCTTTATCTTTGTTGAAATTAACAAGATAAAGCTTTCCCTTCAACATTCCCTTGATTGCAATCGAGCCATTGCTTCTTCTAAAAACAGTCACACCCTCATTAGTGAATAAACAGTTATAACTTTTGTTTCATAGTTGAGATATTGACATAAGGTTATAATCTAAAGAATCTACATGCAAAACGTTCGAGAGAGTATGTTGAGAAGAGATTTCAATTTTACCGCTACCAAAGACTTTTCCTTGGCTGTTGTCTTCAAAGTATATCCCTTCACTTGGATTTGTGTTGCGCTCATACTCCACAATCATGTTCCTCTCTCCGGTCATGTCATTGGTGCACCCGCTGTATAGGACCAATTTTGATCCACCGAAGGAGTAGGCCTGCAAAACAAGATTATTCCTTGGTTTTAGGTACCCAAGCTTGCTTGGGTCCTCTCAGGTTTGTCACAAGATTCTTGGGCACCCACACACAAGTTTTTGAATTTTTATGGCAAGTCCCTGCATATTTAGCAAATATATTTCCAAATTTGTCTTTCATAAGTACATACGAAGCATCAAAAGTATGAAATAGTATTTGCAAGTCAGATTCATGCTTTTCCTTAACATAGGTAATTTTCTTCTTAGCATGATCATTTGTGGACATGTGTTTGTTCTTGTTAAACCCAAGACCATCTTCGACGTTAGGAGGTCTAGTAACCATATATGCACTTCATGCATATTTGATCTTCTCCTTGTCAAAGATTCCACTTTAGGAAGGATGCTTTGCATGGGAAGTAGAAGAATCAGATTTGACAACATTTTTCTTAATAAAACACGTGCAGGTTGCAATTATTGTCGAACTTACACCTTTGGATGGTGAGATTTTTGAAGAGGAGGAGTCCTTTTGCTTGAGTGACTCAACTTGCACTTCAAGAATCTTGTTAACTTTTGACAAGTTAGCGAGTTCATCCTTGATTGCCAGGTGTGAGTCTTCTAGCTTTGAGTAAGTATCCTTACTCAAGGCTAGCTCATGCTCAAGTGACTTGCTCTTCTAACTTTCAAGCTCAAGGAGTTTCTCAACCTCTTGATACCTCTTCCTTTAACGGATGAGCATATCTTCTTGTCGGTTGACAAGCTCCTCCTTCTCAAATATTTCATCCGACAATATTTTCATTTTCTTTAATGCAGTTTTACTCAATTCCCTAAACATCTCCTCATTTTCACTATAACTCTCAAAATCATCAATAGAGGAATTAGCGAGGGAGGAGTGAGTCGAACCTTTTTCTTGCCTTCCTCAGCCATAAGGCAAGTGTGATTGTGAGTCTCCCGTCCTCTCATGTTTGGGAACAGTGGAGACCTCTTCGTGGATTTCTTGATGGCAATGGTGGCCATCTCCTCTTCTTTATCAGAGGAGGACCCGACGTTTGAGTCCCACTCCTTACCGATGTGCACTTAATGAGCTTGTCGCCTTTTTCTGAAGATCTTCTTCTCTTGAGTCTTCGTTTCCTTCTTTCTCTTGTTCTCTTCATAGGTGCAGTCAACCATGAAGTGACCATACTCGCCACAATTATATCAAGTGCGTCGAGCCTTGGATTTTACTTTCTCTTTGCTCTACCCTTCATTTGAGTTGCTGTGATGTCTTCTTTTCATCATGCGCTTGAATTTCTTGATGAAGAGTACCATCTCTTCATCCTCTAGATCAGTGGTCACGTCACTTGTATCTTCCCCATCTTGAGCTTCACGAGTTTTCTTTCCTTTAGGCCTGCATGTTGCTATGAGAGCAACTTCCTTCTTTTTGTAGGAGGTGAGGCCAGCTAGATTTTTGACGTATTGGGCTTCCTTCTCAATCATCTCATGGTTTATGATCTTGCCCAATGTTGATGGCTCCTAAGATATACTAACAAATCATCCCCAGCAACGGCGCCAGAAATGCTTGTTGGTATTTCTTAACACCATAGATTATCTCGGGTAAAGAGATGAGATCCGCAAGTGCACGGAAGATACCGTTGTAGCATTTCACCCATGAGTATTCCCAAGGGTATCATATTTATCACAAAGGAAGGCAATGGAGTAAAGTATATACTACTCTTATGGTCAAGCTATGGGATACTAATCCATTATCCGGACCGGGGTAAGTTGATAATAGGGGTAGTGTGACACACACCTAAGCAATCTATTTTAAAGGGTAAACGGGTCCTAGAGGGAGATTAGATTAAGAGTTAGAGATTTTCTACTACAATGCTCCTAATACATATACATAGCCTAAGGAAGATACTAATGGTCATGTCAATGATGAATTCCTATGCAATGCTATTCAACACATCGGGCACGGGCTTACCCCTAGCAATACTAGGGCGACTCCATCCAAGATCCTATGGCATAGCCGAACGTGGAGGATTACAAAGGACAGATAGGGCTGTCACCACCTACTGCCTACCTCTTCAATCCGTGGGTCTACGAGACATCCAATGCTACTTAAATACCCTAGCACCATGCTAGCGTACTAAGCAAATACCTTAGGAGCCATGGCACAAGCCATCCTAAGTCAATGACTAACCTAAACATCGTTGAACCAATGTTGAAGCATAGCATAAGTCATTCATATTAACGTAATCATATCATAACTACATAGACTATAGTGGGGGTCTATAGTGTTTATGACCATAAGATGTGATCATGAGAGTAAAATCATAAAAACTATACCTTCCACATACACGGACTCCACAATCAAACAAGAAACGCTTTGTCCAAGTATACGTATAAAAGAAGACTAAAGATAATATCTTTATCGAGCACAAAGTCACAAATACCAGAAGGAATACATAAGCCATACCTTTCGCAACGTGGAATTTGGAAGAGAGACTCCTTGTACTCCTTTCCCAATTTGGACTTGGGACTAGAGGCTCTCCTCTCTACATCCTAACTCCTCTATGGACTATGGAAGATAGTGTGTACAATGGAATGATGCCCAAGTGGTGTGTGTTGAAGTGAGGGGTAGGGGTCCTATTTATACTAGTGTTGAGGTCGGTTCCCGCCACAAAAAGCGCGCAAATCAGTCATTATTGACTCCAGGGAGCTGGGAGGAGCCAACACGTGGAGGTTGACCGATTTTGGTGCAAAGACCAGGTCGGCCGACCCCCTGGTTCGGCCGACCTGGTGATTGCAGCGTTTCTCGTGTGCTTTCTCCAGCTGGCTGCCAGGTGGGTCCCATTGATGTATATGGGTGATACACCGTTGGATCTCCTTGGATACTTCTGTTTGTGGGCGATTTGATCCATGGGATGCCACGTGTCGTCGCCTGATTGGCTAGGATGATATTTTATAGGATTGGTCCCTCTTCATTTACTGCATAAAATGATGCATACACATATTTCTCCATGTCCAAGTGGAATTGGGTTAGATAGAAAGGTGATTTGTGGAAGAAATGATCAATCCTTCACAATTGAGTTAAATTGACAGATGAAATTGGTATGTAACAGCCGTCAACAAACTCCGCCAAGTTTATCCTTTGCTCGTCCCGAGCAAAGTCAAGACTTTAGGTTGATGATCAGGAGTTGCTACAATATCTTATTTTCAAAAGTATCTAATGCACAACAAGATACTCTACCTAGTATTGTAGAAATTGGCTATGATACCCTACCTTTCTTAAGTTATCATGGGGCTTATGCTTTTTTCATATTCATGAGTAGTTGAAATGTAGAATAGCAATTGGAGCAAACATAGCCTAGAAATCAAGTTCCACTTAAATCCCAAAGAATTCATTTTAGATATTAAGTACCTCAACTTGATTCTCTCAGTCACTCTTTTGTGGATAGTGGAAATATTTCCTCACCAAAGCATTGTGCCTCTACTATTCCTACTCATTGAATGTGGCTTGTATGTGGAGCTTTGTAAGGAAAGTAAGTAGGCATATTTGCATCACATATATTGCTAAGTCAAAAGAGTAAGCCTTAGGAGAATTCAAATCAAAACCTTTTGATTTAAGACTAGTGCATGTGTGATGGAATGGAGTTGGATGTGGAAACATTGAGATGACTCCTTTTGATGTGGACTCTCTTTATTGCAAGGATGAAACATGGCTACCTTTTTTTGATGCTTATGGAGTAAGCATATTTTTTCTTCTTTTTCCTTTTTTTTTCTCATGCTTATGATATAAGCATGCATTTTATTTTTCCTTTTCTTGTAGCCATGTCTTCTACTCCTTTTTATGCAATAACTTGAAGAGAGTGCTAACTATGAATAGCATGGAGTTTCTTTTTTTATTGTGGAATGGTGGATATGATGGAATTTTGCTTCCTTCTAGTGTAGAAGTATAGCATGTGCAAGTGAAGTCTTGAATTAAAAAAAAAATTGAATGATTTCTCACATAGGTCTATACTAGTTTGACTAGGCTCAATGTGAAAGCAAATAGCATATGCATAAGGTTTTGTTTATGTATGAACATCATATGGCTTTGGTATGGATTTCCAATCAATTTAGGGAAACTCAAATCTTTTAAAAATTTCTACGGAAATCTAAGTTTTACTTTCAAACTAGGACGAGCAGCCCTATTACCAATTCTAGTCTTGCAACAACCTTGAATTATATTAAGCTTTTGCCACCCACAACTTCCAAATTAAGGTAAAAGTATTTCAAACCAATGAAAGCAATATTCGGATAGTAGCAAGTTGTAAACTAGGGACTTAGAAAAATAAAACAGAGCAACTATTCATCATTTCATCTATGTGAATTTTAAATCATTCTTACTGCACATCTTTATTTGATGAAAGCAAATCTAACTTATATATATATATATTTAAATGCAAGGTCGATGATGGATGGATGGAAAATAAATATGCAATGGATTATTTGAAATAAAAATGTAGTGGGTGTGATACAAGTTACCTCAAGTGGGGGTCCTCCCCCAAGCTTATTCTTGATCAAGGTCCGTGATAGGGGTTGAAACCCTAACGACGAAGGTGGGCCATGAGTTGGCCTATCCTTGTTGCAGCGTGGCTTTGACAATGGAGGGTTGAGTGTTGATTGTTGTGTTGCCTCCCATGGACACCATGAGTGTAGATGAATAGAGTGTTTTCCATGTTGACCGTGTGCACATCAGGGTCTCCATGTGTTGGGTGTGATTTGTCATTCCTTGACTAGGATAATGATAACCTATAGATCCAAAGGAATGACGTGCACTCAACATACATTGAGTATGTTCGTCATTCTTTAGCTAAGGTGTATCATATCTTTTGGCCATAAGGGAGTGACATGTGCCCAACATGCATTGGGTATGATCGGTTGTTCCTTGGGTAAGGTACAACAAACCTAGAACCACAAAGTAATGACATGCACTCAACAAGGGTTGAGTGTGATCTGTTGTTCCTTGGCTAAGGCATGACATACCTTCTAGCCACATAGGGACAACTTGCACCCAATATAAATTGGGTGTGATCTTGTCATTCCTTGGTCATGGTACATCATAACTCTTAGCCACATAGGAATAACTTGTACCCAATGATGGTGGCAAATCCCTTGAGCTTGAATGAGTGGTAAAATAGTTGAGAGCATAATGCACTCACCCATTCGTGGCAGATCATTTGATGCTCATGGAGGGTTCCCATTTCAAATCTCTAGCCTCGTATAGTTATGATTGACATTCGGCCATAATTTCTGATAGATAACAACCATCCTAATTTACTCCTTGGCCAAGAGATGTTAAAATGGAATCCTCTAGGGATCCCAACAATCAGCTTCATGAATGCCTACATAGTAATATTACTCCTGTAAACTTCCTCTCTTGAATGTAGAGGGATGGTTAGCTCCCGAGACTTGTACGAATGAAAGTTCAAGTTAGGTAACCGAACTTTCATTTGTACATACGGGGAAGAACAAAATCAAATATGCATTAGATCCAAAGGCAAGTGTATCTATGATCAATGTGTTATTCATTGATAAGAGTGAAGCTTTATGGATAATTCATGTTGCATATTTTCTAAAACTCCTACTCATAGCAATGCATGTGATAGAAATACACTGTATGGATCCCTACACCTTTTAAAGTTTCTAACCATATTAGCTTTCAAGAGCAAATTTTTATCATTTAGACCATGACAAACAACATTCTCAATTTTATCCTCCTAAACCTCACTAGGAATTTGAAATTTAGTGACTCCTCCTAAAATGCAATTCAATTTCAGAGCAAGGATATCACTTATTCCTAGGAGTTTGAAATCTGGTGACACCATCTATGCATGAAGCTCCATTAAAAATTATGGTTGTCACTATGCCCAAGTTCCTATATGCCAATTCACCAATTAAGTCATGCCCAAAAGTTTTGTTTTCTAAACCTCGACAAAAATGACTAAGTTTACAAATCAATTCTTAAAGGATTCTAGGTACTTGTTTGAGATTTTTCCAAGTAAGGTGGGATTTTCTTTTTGGAGATCCAAAAGTCAATACCCATGCTTACTCTTGTGATGATGCTTGAGAATTGAATGATGAGGAAGTGTCAACCTTCCTCACAAATGCAAGCAAATACATTCAATTCTATGGCAATCCAAACAATGGAAAATTCTAAACTCACACCTCATTTGAAGAGCAGCTGGTGACGATGGTCTTTGTGTGAGAAACTCACAACCTTGATTTTTGGCGTGGGCTTGATGGTTGATGTCAAATGCCAACTTGAGGTTGGATTTGGTGATGGATTTGGTTATCGCTCCCCCATTGGGTCATCATCTTGAACATTTCTCTTCCTCAAACTCAAAATGAGTTTGAAGGAGATAAGTGTTATCAAATCCTCCCAATGGTTACTTGAGCTCGATGAAACCTTCCACTTTCTTGCCATACCACCTCTTCACAATTTTGACCTAGCTGCACTTTAATCAAGAACAAACACAACAACTCGAAAACGGGTTACGTTAGACAAAAGCAAATTGAACCCAATTTTCAAATTGTCTTGCGTAGCTTGAAACAACATGTAAATGCAATGATGGTCAAAGCAAATCCTTTTGGATTGAACTAGGAAGATAAATTCGAGTGGTCATGCATGTAGTTCATATCCAATTAAATTTCTCCCCTAATTCAAATTTTTAGTTTTATGATGGTTTGAAATTTTACTTTCCAACATGCAAGTGTGGAATTTCAAACATGCAAATGCAAGGGTTGATGCAATTTGGAAAACAAATATGAGATAACTACCAATTAACCTATTGGAAAGGACTCACCGAATTTTTGAAGTCCGATAAGTAGGACTTACCTTCGTTCTGTTCAGCGCGATGATTTGTTGTCTAATCCCAGAGTTGAAGATGTGGACGATTTCTTCTGTTTTGACATGCCAAACTCATTTGGCTATCATTTGGACATGTGGGCCACATGGTGGCCCTAGCCTCTCCCCGTTGTATTGATATAGACATGTTGTTGTAGCGATGGGTTCTCCCTCTTGAATGTATTCTTTGATCATGGGTCAAAGGCTTCCTTGGGCATGATGACATGTGGACTCCACAATCAAACAAGAAACGCTTCATCCACAATATCACTTGCCATAGGTTGAACGGGTTTGGTCAAAGTGTGGGAATACCAAGAAGTGATGTGGGAAATCTTGGACTTTGAATGCTCCTTAAGTTCTTGTCCTTGGCAAAGATCTTCATGTGAATGTTGTCTTGATTTCTGCTTCGCCAAGATACTTCAAGGTAGGCTAGTTGAACTTAAATCCCTTGGAAAGCCATAGCCTCCCTGAATACAAGGGTGATGTTAATTCCACCCTTGACCTCCTTGTGAATGGTAGCCATTGGAGTTGTTGTTTGAAAAAGGTCCTCATGGGTCTTAGGGAAATAATTCCCAGGCGTCCCATGTTGACATGGATTTTCACAAATCATGTGAATATCCACAACTTGGATTATCCAAACAAATCTCCATTGACTAGGTATTCATGATACTTCAATGGGAGCTATAGTAACATAACTAGCATGTCCACCTTGTGAAGTGGTGTGCATGACAAGCTATGGGAACTCGAGCATTCTTAAATTGACCCCATGAGTGGAGACCTTCTTCTCATCCATGATGAATGAGAACAGGACTCCTTCAGCTCCAGCATGAATGTGGTCATGGATTGGTGGAGCCAACCCATGACACGAGTGTTGGATGAAGAGCTAACTATCCACCCCATGGTGGAGGCAAACCAAGAAGAACTTCTTGGAGCCTTCCCCAAGCTTGGGTATGGATGACTTTGGTTCCTACTGAAAGCTGAAATTCTTCTGCAAAAAGCAATGGTGTTGCCTAGCGGACATTTGTTGCGGTACGCCTTGAATCATCTTACAGTTTAGCACTTTCGCCCTCGTTGGCCATCCCATACAATGGGTTGGCCAACACTACCCTATTTTCACACAAAGGAGAAAACAAACAAGGGTAATCCTGCCTGATAACTACTAGTACCTATAGCTTAATCACAAGTGATAGCTATCCTTCACTTCCTCTGCCTTCCCCGGCAACGGCGCCAAAAATGCTTGTTGACGGCTCCTAAGATATACTAACAAATCATCCCTGGCAACGGCGCCAGAAATGCTTGATGGTATTTCTTAACACTAAGAGATGAGATCCGCAAGCGCACGGAAGATACCGTTGAAGCATTTCACCCATGAGTATTCCCAAGGGTATCGTATTTATCCAAAAGGAAGGCAATGGAGTAAAGTATATACTACTCTTTTGGTCAAGCTATGGGATACTAATCCATTATCCGGACAGGGGTAAGTTGATAATAGGTGTAGGGTGACGCACACCTCAGCAATCTATTTTAAAGGGTAAACGGGTCCTAGAGGGAGATTGGATTAAGAGTTAGAGAGTTTCTCCTACAATGCTCCTAATACATATACATAGCCTAAGGTAGATACTAATGGTCATGTCAATGATGAATTCCTATGCAATGCTATTCAACACATCGGGCACGGGCTTACCCTTAGCAATACTAGGGCGACTCCCGCCAAGAGCCTGTGGCATAGCCGAACGTAGAGGATTACAAAGGACAGATAGTGTTGTCACCACCTACGGCCTACCTATTCAATCCGTGGGTCTACGAGACATCTAACTCTACTTAAATACCCTAGCACCATGCTAGAATACTAAGCAAATACCTTAGGAGCCATGGCACAAGCCATCCTAGGGCACTGACTAACCTAAATATCGTTGAACCAATGTTGAAGCATAGCATCAGTCATTCATATTCACATAATCATACCATAACTACATAGACTATGGTGGGGGTCTATAGTGTTTATGACCATAAGATGTGATCATGAGAGTGAAATCATAAAGACTATACCTTCTACATAAATGGACTTCACAATCAAACAAGAAATGCTTTGTCCAAGTATACGTATAAAAGAAGACTAAAGATAATATCTTTATTGAGCACAAAGTCACAAATACAAGAAGGAATACATAAGCCATACCTTTCCCAATGTGGAATTGGGAAGAGAGACTCCTTCTACTCCTTTCCCAATTTGGACTTCGGACTAGAGGCTCTCCTCTCTACATCCTAACTCCTCTAAGGACTATGGAAGATAGTGTATACAATAGAATGATGCCCAAGTGGTGTGTGTTGAAGTGAGGGGTAGGGGGTACTATTTATACTAGTGTTGAGGTCGGTTCCCGCCACCAAAAGCGCGCTAATCAGTCACCATTGACTCCAGGGAGCCGGGAGGAGCCAACACATTGAGGATGACCGAGTTTGGTGCAAAGACCAGGTCGGCCGACCCCCTGGTTCGGCTGACCTGGTCATTGCACCGTTTCTAGTGTGCTTTCTACAGGTGGCTGCCAGGTAGGTCCCGTGGATGTATATGGGTGATACACCGTTGGATATCCTCGGATACTTCTGTTTCTGGGCGATTTGATCCATGGGATGCCACGTGTTGTCACCTGATTGGTTGGGATGATATTTTATAGGATTGGTCCCTCTTCATTTCCTGCATAAAATGTTGCATACACATATTTCTCCATGCAAGTGGAATTGGGTTAGATATAAAGGTGATGTGTGCAAGAACTGATCAATCCTTCACATAATTGAGTTAAATTGACGGATGAAATTGGTATATAACAGCCGTCAACACCCAACAGCTGATCCGGGGTCATATGTGGAACTCGGGGCTTTCTCGGATCATTGAGCATAATGTGACATTTTTTGGCATAAAGGCTCTAATAATCCATTTAACCAACTCATGGTTAGTCCACTTCTTGCATCCATAGGCGCAAATCTTATTGATGAACACCTTCATCCGGTTGTACATGTCTTGAGGTGATTCGCCTTCCTCAATAGCAAATCTGCCCAACTCTCCTTCAAGCATCTCAATTTTTGCTTCTCGGGCTGACTTATTTCCCTCATCAGCTGTTTTAAGTATATCCCAGATTTCTTTTGCGCTTTCCAATCTATCAATCTTGGTGAACTCCTCTCTGCTCAGTGATGAGGTGATCACTGCAACAGCTTGTGCGTGGTGGTGGATTTCTTGTTCTTGTTCCGGAGTGAGCTCTTCTTCCGTATCCGGGATATCTACACATGTGCACACAATATGCCAAACGATATGATTCAAAGAGATTAGAGCCAACTTCATATTGTATTTCCACATGATGTAGTAATTTCCGTCGAATTGTGGAGGCTTTCCCATGGGAATAGAAAGTTAGTGATTATTTGAATTAAGACGATTGTAATTGTAAGGATCATGATGACCACTCCCTGTCATCTTATCAACCTCGTTTACCTTTTGTGCCAGAAGTTTCTTCTTCAGAAGTGCCTTCACTTGACATACTTCTGCATCATCAGGGGGATTTTCTCTTAGTACATCAAAGGCTATAATTTATTGCTCTTCCTCGGCGTTGGGCACCTTCGGGATCTCGTTGTTCTTCTCAGAGGCCATTGATCTCTCCGAGCGGTGAGTCTCGTTGATGGAGAACCTGCTCTAACACCAATTGAATGTGGCCTAGAGGTGGGGGGGGGGGGGGTGAATAGGCTTTGAAAATTTCCTGCGCACTTAATTAAATGGTCAAAAAATTAATTGACAGGACTTATCCAATTGTGTGTGCGGACTAGTCCGGTGTGCTTGGTGTATGCCGATTTGACTAAGTATCAATACAAGATTTATATTCTTTTAAGCAGCAGAAATATGAACAACATATAAGATTACTTGAATTTACAATTAATGTCTTGAAGTTGCATGTGAGAAACAATTTGCAATTCAAGTTATAATTATGGTGAACTATGTGCCCTAATCAAGACGCAATAGTAAAGAAGCACGTGAGACAGTGATTTTTACCGAGGTTCAATCACCAAAGATATCTACTCCTTGTTGAGGAAGCCCACGCAGAGCTGGGACTCTTCAAACCCTTTCCCTCGTCAAATCAACACACAAGGCCGACTTGATTCCATTATCATGGGCAATCACCGAGTTTATGGGGCAACTTCACACTTTGAGGGCTCCCACAAGAATTACAATGAGAAAATGATCAAATACACTTGAAAAGGTTACAACAAAGAGCACGAGTGCAAAGAGATAAAACCCCAAGAGCTCCACGACGTGAAGACGACAATCTCCCAATCCCAAATCTAAGTGTTCAATTGATTTTCACCTTTCTGGACATTAGATGTGTGGGGAGATGTGTTTTTGGGCTCTTGGGACAGGTGGCGGTGATAGGGTTTATGAGACTGACAGTAGGAATCGAAAGTTATCATTGTGGGGCCGTGGATCTCCTATTTATCGGGTTTCCAAAATGTTACCATTAGAAATCCCGATGACCGGACTAGTCTGTACTGGCTACCAGACGTGTCCGGTGTGCTATGTAGAAGCCGGCGTGGATTGCAGCTCACTAGAAACCGTAATTGTGTGAGGTATGCCAGACTAGTGTGGTTGGTGTCCGGACTTGTCCGGTGCCATGTGAAATTGAACTCCAGAGAGTTGCACGGACTAGTCCGATCCAAGAATAGACTTGTCCGGTGTTATGACTTACTGAACATCAGAGAGTTCAACGGACTAGTCTTGTCTTGTGGACGGACATGTCCGAAGTGCACTGAAAAGGATTTACAGAGACATTAACGGACTAGTCCAGTCCATGATCGGACTAGTTTGGTGCACTGTATTATTTGATTCTAGAAAGGTTAACGGACTAGTCTGGTCTGTGATCATACTAGTCCGGTGAAAAGTGTACTTGGACAACAGAGATTTTAACGGACTAGTCTAGTCCATGAATGGACTAGTACGGTGCTCAGTGAATTTTTAGGTGTAATTAAGCCCTTATCCCTACGCAAAGACTTGAGGTCTTAGGATGTGTCTCTCACACACATCCTATACATTTAAATCTACTTTGCGCTTCAATTTTCAGTTGGACTTTTCTCTTTTGTACACCACTTCATTTTGCACCATTTTGAGTGCACCAAACTATCTCATTTTGCTTAACCTGCGGTCATCTCAACAAATTCATTAGGATCTCATTTGTTTGTCATCAATCGTCCAAAACCCACAAGAGATTGCCTAGATGCACTTCCAGCTAGCTCTTTCGTTCCCCTCTTGGAGAGCTGCATCTCCTTCTTGGCCAGCTCCTTCTCCCTGGCATCCTTCTCCGAGGCATGGTGCTCCATGTAGGACTCCTTGAAGGTGGCGGCAGGCTCACGCTCGAGGAGGGATTGGTGCTCTTTTCCTTGGCGCTGTCGCTCCGCAACCAAGTCGGCCTCGCGGCGGTCGAGGTCATCGCCACGGCACATCAGCTCGTCCCAATCTAGATGGAGCTTGCAGGAGGCCTCCTCTGCCCGCTCCTGCAGTTCCCGTTCCCGCTCGAAGATATGATCTCGCGATGGGCGAGCACTAACCGTAGCTTTTCACAAGCACTTACGCGGGGCATTGGCGATGGCATGAGCCTCATCGGCCTCTTTCAAGCACCTAAGACTTAGCGTTGAGAAGCCTGATTAGGATACGCTCCTCCTCGATCACCTTCTCCTCCTTCGCTAGGACCTTTCGCCTCTGCTTTGTCTTCTCATGCGCATCCTCGGTCCGGAGCTTTAGTAAGTTTCCCAAGCCTTGGAGGTGCTCTAGTTCTACTTGCAGCTCCTTCCACTCCTGGTCAAGTGCGCGCTGCACTTGACAGAGGCCGGAGTACGCTGCGCCCATGGCCACGAGGAGGGAGATCAATTCATGTGTCATCTTGCAGGGGTGCCCAAAGATCACCTCCAGCTCCTCACCGTGCACCTGTGGGGTCGTCAATACCAGCAAGGCTAGCGACATCTCAGTCGAAGGGCCGGAGGGAGCTGCATCACTGCCTAGCACAACCTCGTCCTCCGATTCACCAGCCTCGGGGGACGAGTGTCAGCGCTCTGGGCTGGACCGTGTTGTCTCTAGAGCTGATTTAGGCACGGCCTTCGGTGTCGGATCCCTGGAGCCGTCGGGGGCAGGAGCCCCATCATCCTCGGGGCACTCAGGAAGAGGCGCGATGCGAGGTTCCATCGCTGGAGCTGCACTCATTGTCACCTTCGATGCAGAACCCTATGCGCCACTTTAGGGGGCCGCATCACCATCGGAGACGATCGTGTCCGCTGGTGTACTGGTTGTGGACGCTGGAGGGTTGGCGTCTCAAGCAGCCTCGCGTGCCGGTTTAGGCACTGGACCTTCAACGCCACTGGAAGCAGGAGTGCCCAACCCTCCTGTCTACTTCGAATAAGGCGTCGCACCCTCTTGTGATGCCCTATAGAGCAAGAACTAAGATCAATCAGACAAAAAAAGTGATGTCTAAGGTTAAAGATTCAGCAAATGCAACGTATCGGGGTCCTTGGCAGATCTAGGTGGCCAGTAGCCGTCTGTGTGGAAGGTCGGAACCATCCAACTGTACCACCCCGCCAGACTACCCCGCTGTAGGCTCTAGGACCGAAGGTGCAGCTCGTGTCTTCCTTACGCGTAAAGACACAGTTCCAACTGCAGCATCATTAGATCCACCATCGGTGCCCTTCACCGTACCCTCAACAGGGTTGCTCGTGACCCGAGGCTCCTCAGCCCTGGGTTGCGTAATGGGAGCAGCATCCTCCGATGCGGACCCAGCTCCTGCACCCTTGGAACCACCACTAGGGCCTTTCGCTGGACACCCGCTAGGGTTTTGTTGACGGTCATTAAGTAGGACTTTAACTCATAATCATGGAGGACTAGACATTTCTTACATGCATGTCCTTTAGAAATGACCTAGTTCCACTTGTAATTGGAGAAAATGGTGTATGCAGGTATTTTATGCAGAGATGAAGTGAATCCAAGGGAGGAATCCTAATGTATGCCTTCCCAACAAATAAGACGCCAACATGGGACATCACATGGATCAAATGGCCCACCTACAGGAGTATCTGAGGGCATGCAACAGCGTAGTGCTCCAAAATAGTCAAAGGACCCACCTGTCAACCACCTGGAGAAAGCACACTGTTGATGGCTGGTATGACACAGATGAAATCTGCAAGCGCACGGAGAAACTGTTGTAGCACTTCCCGTTAAGGAGTATTCCCAAGGGTATCGAATCCAAGGAACATGTGTACTAAACTTCTAACTAGTTCACCCAAGGACACGAAGCATGGTGGTAGGCAAGGGATAGAGTGGTTTTCCTAATAGAAGGAGTTCTAATTCAAAACAAGTAGACCAATATCAGCTTGTATTTGGCATGGACTTATTCTAGTCTACCAGGCGACTACCGCCAAGAGCCTACATTGCAGTCAAACATGGAGGATTACAACAGATGGATAGGGCTGTCACCCCCTACCGCCTATCTCAACAACATGTGGACTACGAGACAATCAAAGGTAACATCAAGCCTAGACACCACGCCTACGCAATCGATTACTTCCCTAACCTCTCTACCAAAGACTAGGGCCTCTAAATGAATAGAGCAATAAATGAACAAGCAACTAAGGAATTAATTTGCTTGAATTAAATAAATGTACTCATATGGAAATCATGTGCCTTACTTTATATGGAAAGAGCTGTCAAGGTACAAGGGTGAAGAGGGTTCGACAAGCACGAACCCTATCCTTAAGTGGAAGAAGCCCGACACGCCGGAGTCTCCTCCTCCTCTTTCTCACTCTCCCTATTTTCTAAGCACTGGGGCAGCACTACGACTTTGGAGTGGAGTACAAAACTCAATCTTTTGGTATGTGGAGTGAGGGAGCCCCCTACCCCCTATTTATACCCTCGAAAGGTTGGTTTGGCACCTAAAAATATGCGTGGGACTCAGTCGCCATCGTGATTTCGAAGCCGTGAGAAGCCAACATGTGGCGCTTGACCGCGTTTAGCACTTTTACCAATTCGAGTGAGCTGGGTGTTCGGCCGAACCACCAACAACTCCAATTGCGTCGAACTTCCCAGTGACACTGTTATGTGGGCCCCCATCATGGGTATGGGTGATTCTGGTCATTTTTAGTTGGTTTCCTCCTTCGAGTAGGCCCATGAATCCTTGTGCTTGCGTTTGATTGGCCAGAATGTGTGTTTCTTGGATTGGCCCCTATAATTCCCTTTTATTATGGGCATAATTCATCTGCATACATAATTGCACCAACACTTGTGGAAATAGTTATTGTATAACTCCTACCACTATGTTGGCTGTCCAATTCATATCTTTTATGCGAGGAATTGGCGGTTGGATTTGGCATTTAAGGACCATCAACAAACTCCCCCACACTTAGTCCTTTACTCGTCCTCGAGTGAAGGTAAGAAGAACTATGTGATATCATAATTCAGCCACAAGTATGAAATATGTATACAAAACATTTCAACACATTCCTTTGTTCGAGAACCTTTGATATGTGGCTACCACGTCATCTTGGGTGTTTGAAAGATGGAACGGCATGAATGTAGTTCACAGAGACTCCTCCTACTGAAATAAACTTGGGAATTGCTATATTTTCACAAGTCAAAAGATATTTCCATACTCCTCAAAAGAATGCTCTTGTCTGTCAATGATTTTGGTCCTCACCTTGGCATAAGTTGACACTTCTTTTCCTACAACTAAATATGGCTTTTTGTGGAGCTTGGTATGGATAAAAGTGGCTCACATACAATTCATATGTTAGTAAGTCAAAAACGAGATCCACATGAAAAGACCATGCAACAAAAAACAATGAATAAAGAAATTTATGTGCACTTATTATAGAATGTGGATAATGAATGGTGATGATGACTCCCAATTGATCACTCTCCTTTTTTTCTTCGTGCAAGGATGAAGCATGTCTATTTATTGGCTCTCTCTTTTTTTGAGAGCTCTTATAACCATGCCTTCTACTTCTTTTTGTACATATTTTTATTTAGAGAGGATTTTGCGGAATTTGCATGGAGTATCTTTTGATGGTGGATGTGTCAAAATCATGGAATATGGTGGAGTGCACAAGAAATTCCGAATTAAAGATTTTATGCTAGTCACTCAAAAGGGTCAAGAGTTTGACAAAGTTCAATGATATTCAAAGTGGCATATGCATGTGGTTTTCAATATTTCTATCATATGTCCTTGGTGGGCATTTAAATTCTAATGAGAGAGGATGGCAAAATTTTGATGACTTTAAAAATTGCAATACCAAAATTCAATTCCAGCATGGAGAGTTTCCAAGTTTCAATCATTTACCATATCACACCAATCAAATACTTAGATGACATGTTTTTCGTAAGTTGATATGTGGTTCAAGAACATGGTAATGAAGTCAAAATGATGTGTACACATATTTCACTCTCAAGTAAAAGATGATATAGGAAATTGCAAAATTTAAGTTTCCAATGAGTTGATTTTAATGATATTATCATGCATAATCGAATTCAACTCAAAATCAGGTATAGAAAGATAAGAGGTGAGAGAGCACAAACCATCGCATTAATGAAGTAGGGTGGGCGAAGCCGTCATGGCTTGGTCAAATCTTCTCGTGATGCTTCATGCGATGCTATGAATTGTTCTTTCATGATGGTCCGAGCATGTTGCACTTTGGGAGGCATGTGGGACCTCCCCCACATTTGTTCTTGTACCCGTCTTTATTTGACTTGAAAACATGGAAAAAAAGACTCTATCGACCTTACCTACACCGGTCAGTAACAATTTATGTGACAAAGGAACTTCATATGATGGAATCAAAATAAGCGCCTAAGTCATAAGTAGGAAATAATTTATGATATTCTGCATTTTACATCTCTCCTACTTAGGGAAATGGGGATAGTGGGATGATTGGAAAGGAGTAGTGACGGTTGGAGCTTGCTTTATTGGACATGGAAAATTTAACCATTCAAGGATAGGCGTTAAAGTCAATCAAATTGACTATGTCTTCTTTTTGTCAAAATATTATTCGGGTTATAAAAAGATCTTGAGAAGGTGCCCAGTTACTTTGAATAGATTACCTTCATTATTTTGGAGTGCAATTGCTCCATGAGATGAAGTATCTACCACAGTAATGGGACCTTCCCATTTGCTTTTTAGTTTCCCATGTCCAAAAGTTTGACTCTAGAGTTAAAAAGTAGGACTTTATCTCCAGGGTTGAACTCCTTAGGCGTAATTCTTTTATCGTGCCACCTCTTGGTTTTTTCTTTATAGATCTTGGTACTATGGTATGCCTTATCCCTCCATTCTTCCAGTTCAGAAATTTGCATCTTGCGCAATTTTCCAGCTTCGTGGAGATCCATGTTCCACTTCTTGATAGCCCAATATGCTCTATGTTACAATTCTATGGGTAAATGACAAGTTTTCCCAAACAATTTGGAAATGTGAAATTCCAAAGGGGTGTCTTATTGGCTGTACGGTATGCCCAAAGTGCATTAGATATTTGTTCTTCCACCCATTCCTCATCTCAAAGACGGTCTTTTGTAGAATATTCTTGATTTGTTTGTTTGAAGTTTCCCCTTGACCACTTGTTTGGCAATGGTATGGAGTAGCAATGTTATGACTAACCCAAGCTCCCTCAAAAAGCTTCAGAAGGTCTTATCAATGAAATGAGACCCTCCATAAGTTATGCCCATTCAGGGAGTTCTAAACTGTGGGAAAATGATTTCATGGAACATTTTCTGAGCGGTCTTGGCATCGGCATGTTTTCATGGTAATGCTTCTACCCATTTGGACACATAATCTATAGACACCATAATACATTCGCAAGGACTATGGAAAAGGTTCCATTAAGTTGACCCCCACACATCAAATAATGCTACTTCGAGTTTGTATGTCAGGGGCATCACATTGCGAGTAGTGATTCCTCCATGCTTTTGGCATTCCCGACATCTTTGAACAAATTCCTTCGTATCCTCATATATTGAAGACTAGAAGAATCAACTTTGCCAGATCTTTTCCTGAGTATGGTAAACACCGTAGTGCCTGCCATATGGGGCACATGGCATCTTTCGATGATTTTGGTGCCTTCGAATGTTGGGATGCATCTTCTAAGTACCCATCAGAACATATCCTATAGAGGTATGGATCATCCCAAAGGTGATGTCGGCTCACAAAAATGAGCCTTTTCTTATCCTTCTTTGGTGATATGTACCCTGCAACCATGAAGTTTACAATGTCGCCATACCAAGGGTTAGAGTCGGTTACCTTGAGCAACATATCATTACATAGGAAATCATTGATGGGTATGTCTGTTGTATTTGGTATTTCCATATGTTAGAGGTGATCAACGACAAAATTCTCTACTCCTTTTTATCCCTTATCTCAAGGTAAACTTCTCGGAGAAGGAGAATCCATCATATTAGTCTAGGTTTAGCATCTTTCTTGGTGAGCAAATATTTCAAAGCAGCATGGTCTGTGTAGACTATGATTTTTTCTCCAACCAAGTATGATCTAAACTTATCGATAGCAAAGAAAACTGCTAGGAGCTCCTTTTCAGTTGTGGCATAGTTAAGCTGAGCTCCTGTTACATTCTTGCTAGTGTAGGCTATTTCATGATGCTTCTTATCCTTGGTTTGGCCAAGGATCGCTCCAACAGCTTAATCACTCGCATCACACATGATTTCGACTGGCAGCGTCCAATAAGGGTGTTGAATGATTGGAGCTATGATGAGTGCCCTTCTAAGGATGTAAAAAGATTGGTGACACTCATCATCGAAATCAAAGGGCACATTCTTAGCAAATAGGCTAGTGAGGGGTATGGCAATTTTGGAAAAATCCTTGATAAATCGTCGATCGAACCCAGGATGTCCTAAAAAGCTACGGATACCTTTAATGTTGGTGGGAGGTAGAATCTTTTCAATAACTTCAATTTTGTCTTTGTCCACCTCAATCCCTCTTTCGGACACCAAGTGTCCTAAGACGATGCCTTCACATACCATAAAATGACACTTTTCCCAATATAGCACCAGGTCCTTCTCTTGGCATCTTTGTAAGACCCTGTCTAGGTTCTCAAGACAATGATCAAAAGTTTTTCCATAGATAAAAAGTTCGTCGATGAAATCCTCCATGATTTCCTCGATCATGTCTGAGAAAATAGACATCATCCACCTTTGGAATAAAGCGAGTACATTACACAACCCAAATGACATTCGTCGATAGACGTACATTCCATAAGGGCATGTGAAGGTTGTCTTACTTTGATCATCTGTGTGGATGGGAATTTGATGGTAACCAGAATACCCATCAAGGAAACAAAAGAAGGAATGTTTCGCTAGCCGCGCAAGCATTTCATCAACGAAAGACAGCAGGAAATGATCCTTCATTGTTGCCTTGTTGAGTTTTTTGTAATCAATACAAATCCTCCACTCTGTGATGGTTCGTTGAGGAATGAGTTCATTCCTTTAATTTCAAATGATCGTCATTCCTCCTTTCTTGGGCACTACATGGACAGAGCTAACCCACTCACTATGAGAAAAGGGATAAATTATCCCAGCATACAAGTGTTTCAAGACCTCCTTCTCGACAACCTCCCGCATAGCATTGTTCAACCTCCTTTGAGGTTCATTAGATGGTGTGTTAAATGGGTCAATGGGAATACGATGGGTGCAAATAGCAGGGCAATTCCCTTAAGGTCTTGGAGTGAGTAGCCTAGGACGAATCTATGCTTTTCTAAGACGGTCATGAGTTTGGCAGTTTCGTCTTGTAAAAGCTTGTCACTTATGATGATAGGAGCTTCCGGATCACGGTGTACGAAAGCATAGCGTAGGCCGAAGGTAGTGTTCTCAACTCAATCGAGGGCTTTTGTGATGGCTCTTCTTTGGCAATTCAAAAGCCTCGTGCATTTCATCCTTTTCTTGGATGAATTGTTCTTCTTCCACATTTTCAGGAGAATCTTGGATGAAGGGCCATGGCTTCCTCGATTGGCTAACCCTCGGGGAAAGGTTCCACTAATGTGTTTTTGGATCGCAGATTGGGAACGGAAAACTTCCTCCCTCCAAGTTTAACATCTAGGCTGCCTTTTGAGGGTGCATCCACGAGTAATTTCTCAATTGCTAACCCTAACATTATATCGAAGTCTTGGAATTCAAAGATATGAAAATCAAGGCATAACTCGATGTTCTCATGTCTTATAGACGCGTTTTGTAGAATCCCATATCCTTCCTTGATGTTTCCGTGGGAGTCTCTTAAAGATTTTCTTGTTGGAGCCCAGGGTAGATCACCCAAAATGGCTAAAGCACAATCCTCTAAAATGATATAGGCTCCAATTGTGGGATTATAAGGATGTTCACCATTATCCCTCGAATAAGACATCAAATGGTTGTTGGGGTTGAGTTTACCCGAATTATTTCAGGTGAAAGCTCAACCTCTGCCATCCATTCCCTACTCATGATTGAGATTAACTCCTTGATCGTTTCTTGAAGGAGTTTTCCCTTGGGTGATCAAGGAGTGAAGGTGTAATGATGGTTTCCTTCCATAACAATACTTCAAGGCATTCCCAAACTATTCAAAAATATCTTCCTCGAAGCACAATGGAATCTCCGAGGTTGAATTTCTTCTTTCTTCGGTGTCTTTGGTTCAGGATAGGATTTCATAGTCACAACTTGAGATGAACATGGTATAGGTTCTGGGGTGACTATGGGGAATCCTTATGTCTCAACTCGGCCTCGTCTTGAGGAGGTTCATTAAGACCAACGATTAAGGATGTATTTTCTATAATGCGTTCTAGAATTTCTCTTCATTCATTCGGTGTCTTACAGAGGAAAGAGCCTCCAACCGTTATGTTGAGGTATAGGGCAAAATCCTTGTCAAGCCCAAAATAAAATTATATTTGTAACACATGTTCAGGAATGGACAAGCCCGAGCCTGATTTGGTTAGCAAAGAGAATCTAGCCCAGGCTACACCTATAGATTCCCTCTCGATTTGATGAAAGTTGAGAATTTCCCTTCGTAGACCGGCAACTTGGGAGAGTGGGAAGAATTGAAGACAAAATTGTCTCGAAATTCTTTCCATTTTCCATTTGCACTCTCAATGGTATGAGTGTACCACTGCTTCACTCTTCCCTTGAGGGAAAAGGGAAATAATTTCCAATTAAGGGTTTCTTGTTTCATGCCCTTGATTAGAAGGCATGAATACAATTGCTCAAACTCCCACAGGTGACGGTAGGGATTCTCACAATATGTCCCTGAGAAGGATTGCTCCCGAACCATAGCTATAAAGCCAAGGTGGAGTTCATAGCTAGTTGAGCAAATGGGATCCACCGATGGCAAAGGCTCACGAAAGTCACCCTTAGGGGCATATAGAGAAGGAATGGTGGGTTGCTCCATAGTTTAGATGTTAGAAAGATAAGGAATAAAGATAAAATATAGATACGAGGGTGAACAAGTTTCGAAGATCAACAACAAATGTTCCCTAGCAACAACGCCGGAAATGCTTGTTGATGGCTGGTATGTCACAGATAAATCCGCAAGCGCACGAAGAAACCGTTGTAGCACTTCTCCTTAAGGAGTATTCCAAACAGTATCGAATCCAAGAACATGCGTACTAATCTTCTAACTAGTTCACCCCAGGACACAAATATTGGTGGTCAGCAAGGAATAGAGTGGATTCCCAAAGAGAAGGGGTTCTAATTCAAAACAAGTCGATTAATAGTAGCTTGTATATGGCATGGGCTTACCCTGGTCTGTCAGGTGACTCCCGCCAAGAGCCTATGTCGCAGTTGAATATGGAGGACTACAACAGACGGATAGGGTTGTCACACCTACCGCATACCTCTACAACCCGTGACTATGAGATAATCAAAGGTAACATCAAGCCTAGACACCACGTCTATGCTATCGATTACTTCCCTAACTTCTATAGCAAATACTAGGGCCTCTAAATGAATAGAGAAATAAACGAACAAGCAACTAAGAAATTAACTTGCTAGAATTAAATAAATGTACTCAAAAGGAAATCATGTACCTTACTTTAGATGGAAATAACTGTCAAGCTACTTTAGATGGAAGGAACTGACAAGCCCGAACCCTGTTCTTAAGCGGAAGAAGCCCAGCAAGCCGAAGCCTCCTCCTCCTCCTCCTCTTTCTCACTCTCTCCCTTTTTTCTAAGCACTTGGGCAACGATACGTATTAAGAGTGGAGTACTAGACTCAAGCTTTTTGAGTGTGGAGTGAGGGAGGCCCCTACCACCTATTTATAGCCTCCAAAGGTTGGTTCGGTGCTAGAATATGTGCGGGAATCAGTCGCCATCATGATCTCCAAGCCGTCATAAGCTAACACGTGGCGGTTACCCGCATTTAGTGTGTTTACTAGATCAGGCGAGCTGGTTGTTCTGTCGAACCTCCAGTGGCTCCAATCATTCCAAAACTTTTTTATGACACTGTTATGTGGTCCCCCATCATGGGTATGATTCTGGTGATTTTTAATTGGTCTTCTCCTCCGATTGGGCCCATGAATCCTATGGTTGTCCAATTCGTATCTTTTATGCAGGGAATTGACTGTCGGATTTGGCATTTAAAGACCGTCAACGCACACCCCGAGCGGAGCCTTAACTAGGCTAACCGAACCAGGTGGTCGTCCGACCTTATCTGGCCTTCAAACTCGGTCAGCTTCCAGGTATCGACTCCCTGTGGTGCCTTGAAGCAGTTCGAGACTGATTCATGTAGAAAAGATGGCTAGAACCAATGTCAACACTACTATAAATAGGACCCCTCACCCCTCACTTCAACACACACCACTCAAGCATTCTCTCTTGTATACACTAGTTCTCCTACTTCCTTAGTGGATGATAGGTTGTAGAGAGGAGCCTCTAGTACCAAGTCCAAATTGGGAAAGGTATGGCTCATGTATCTTTCTTTACTTTTGTGACTTTATGCTTTATAATAATATTATTATTAGTCTCTGTTTATTCATATACTTGGGGGAAGCTTTCTTATTTGATTGTTGAGTCCATATATGTGCTAGGTGTAGATGTTATTATGATCTAGTCATAATGTTCATATCTTGTTATCATAAACATCATACACCTCCACTATAGTCTAATTAGGTAATAACTTTATCATGTTAATATTAAGATGTTAGTGTTTGGTTCCAACGTTGGTTCAACAATGTTTAGGTTAGTCAATGCCTTAGAGAGGTACTTGTACTCAAGCCTCTAAGGTATTTATATAACATGTAAGGGTGGTGCTTAGATAGTTAAGTAGCGTTAGATGTCTCGTAGACCCACTGGTTATAGGGGTAGGCGGCAGGTGGTGAAAACCTTGTCCGTCGTTTGTAATCACCCACGTTCGGCTATAACATAGGCTCTTGGAGGGAATCATCCTAATGTTGCCGGGGGTAACCCGTGCCCGATGTGTGGGACCACCAAGCCCTAGTATTCACCATTAGAATATTCATGTGTACACTATTAGGCTATGTATATGCGTAATTAGAGCACAATAGGAGTAGCTTCATCTCTAACTTAACCTTCACTAGGACACTTCTACCCTTAGAGTAGATTGCTTACGTGTGTGTCACACTACCCCTATTATCACCTGACCCCTGTTCTGATAATTACTTAGTACCCTATACCTTGATCATTAGAATAGTGTTTACTTTACTTCACAACCTTCCTTTGGAATAAATACGGTGCCCTTGGGACTACTCTTGGGTGAAATGCTACAATGGTATCTTCCATGTGCTTGTGGATCTCATCTCTCACCGGCGATGACATGTGGTGTTAAGAAATACCAACACGCATTTCGGGCGCCGTTGCCGAGGGAGGCGAAGAAAGTAAAGGATATCTATCACTTATGATTAAGTTATAGGTACTATGTAGTTATTAGGCAGGATTACCCTTTCTTTGTTTTATGCTTTTGTGTGAAAACAAGGTTGTGTTTGGCTAGCCCATTTCATGGGAAAGCCAAAGAGGATGCAAGAGCTCATTTCCAATATTTTAAGGCGTACCTTGACAAATTTCTGCTAGGCAACACCATTGCGTGGAAAGATTTCCAGCTTCTAGCAAGAGCCAAATCTATCTATCCCCAATGCTTTGAGGAGACTTCAAGATTTTATCTTGGATTGCCTCCACCATGTGGTGGATGGTTGGCTCGTCATCCAACACTCCCACAACAGGTTGACTTCATCGACACGTGACCAAATTCATGCTGAAGTTGGAGATGACATCTTCTCAATTATCATGAGAAGGATGAAGATTTAATTAAGAAAAAGGTCACAGTGAGTCCAATGTGTGCCGAATACATTGGCTATGACGATAAAAGTTTTGAATTTTGCCAAAACACCCATCTCATCAAGATCCCACTCAAGGTCCAAGCTCCAGCAAGGTCGGACAGTAGGTCCGACTTGTTTTGGGTAGCTCCGGCAAGGTCCAATGTAAGGTCCGACTTACTTTGTCAAGGTCCAACTTGTTTTGGTTAGGTCCGACTTGCGTTGGCTAGGTACGAATTGTTGTGGCTAGGTCCGACATGTTTTTGCTAGGTCCGACGCAAGGTCCAACTAGCTTTGGTAAGCTCTGGCGCTAGGTCCGACTAGCTTTGGTAAGTTCCAGCACTAGGTCCGACTAGCTTTGGTAAGCTCCGGTTCAAAATCCGGTTATCTTTGGCAAGGTTTGGAGCTTGATCGCAATGATTCTGCTTTTAGCTTGCAATGTTGTCGAACTTGCTATTTGGATTATGGAAAGCTTGCTTAGTATTCTTTTACTATGTTTTTAGTGTGTTTTGGTAGATGTGGCTGATATTATTTTGCTATGGTTTGCAACATGCTTATGTGAGGTGCTCACGTAAGGTGTTGTGGCTATCGAGACCAACGAGAGTCAAGTCGAGGACTTGTGCTCGGAAATATTGGTTGTTTATTCATGTGCAGGTGTTGCTTGAGTTAAAGACATGGCTAGTGACGGGATCCATTGAACTAGTCTTAGGGAGAAGATGAGGTTCAACAACCAAGTTCGAGAGGAGTTGTGGTTGAGTTGATCGGGAGGTCGCGCAGCATGGTTGAATCAAGAATAATGCATATGAAGGTAGTGCATGCATAAAATGTTTGCATATGAAGGACGTCGTTGGAATATGTTTGCACGTGTGCAAGTAGTGCATGCACATGGCTACATTGTTCCGATGCGTGATGAAAAGATGTGGACATAAAGAATTGGTCGGAAAGGTCCAACCGACTAGGTTATAGACTCAGGCTACGACTGAGTCGGGTTTGACTCAGATATGAAAATATTTGAGTTGTTTATGATAGGATTTCGTGTGGGTCACAAAGTTGAGTTGTTTTAGAAATGTGGAATAGGTTCCTAAGGTGTTTGGAACTCTTGATATTGCTTCTATTTGCGTATAGAAGAGTCTTGAGCAGTCAGGGAAAATTTTGATTCGTGAATTGAGTAGGATTAGAGTCCTAGTTAGCATTGGGTTGGCCATCGGGCTGGTTATATAAGAAAGGGAGGCCAGAGCTCGTGGCAGACGATTTTTGGGCTGTTCCTCTTGTGTTCTATTGAATAAAGTTCGTAATTGAAAGGAACTTTTGTGCCTTATTCGTCCGACTTATTTCAGACAAGTTTTTCTCATCGAGTTTCTTCACAGCACTACCTTGCTTCGGTGGTTTTATCATAACTCGAGTTTTACAGATCCAATTAATGTGATTTTAGTGTTTGTCTTCACAACATGATTATCTATCATCTGTGAAAACTCACGGTCATTGGATTTCTGATTTTAAGCTATACGAGTTTCTTTGCAGTATTGCAGATCTGGTTTTTCTCGGGTAGAACAGATTGACCTTTGTTCGATCTTTCGATTGTAGCTTGAGTTTTTCTCAACGGATTTTTGTGATTCTTGTTATGACATCTTCGTGAATAGATTCTCCACAATCTATACCAGTTTTGTCACAATTGATCACATTTAGATTAGCCGCACACCGTTTGTTTAACAAATTTTTTTTCTGCTGAGGGGGTTTTGTTGCTTCTACTAAAAAAGTTTTAATCTACCATTCACCCCCCTCTGGTAGCTTTACCGTGCTCTTCGATCCTACAATTGGTATCAGAGCCACGATGCTCTAATCTTTGTGATTTTCACATGTTTTTGACTAATCCTCATGGACAAATACTCGGCAAAACCTTGTGTGTGTGTTGGCATTGATTTTCAGGTTTGGAAGGCTTTCACCTAGGCACAAGGCTTAGCGATGTGGGAAAAGGTGTACAAGCCTTACTATGTGCCACCGAATGATAAAGTCACAGCTACAAAGCCGGCAACTTGATAATCCAAGGACTAACTCAGAGTGACTTCGACCGTGTTGCACACCTCCGATCGGCATACGATGTGTGGAGAGCACTTTGTGACTACCACGAAGGATCCAACACGATCATAGAGGTAAGGCAGGATATGTTCAAGAAAGAATACATGCGCTTCGAGATGCAACCCAGTGAGTCCATTGATGACATCTTTGCTCGCTTTAATAAAATTCTCAGCAACTTGCGTAGCGTCAATGTTAATTTTTCAGATGCTGAGAAAGCAAGGCAATTATTAAGTTCTTTAGACATCTCAATCTGGGAGATGAAAGTAACATCTATTCGCGAATCTACTATCATGAGTACACTTACGTTGGATGTGCTTTATTCCAAGTTAAAAGCTCATGAAATTGACATTATATCATGTAACAACCCGAACAAGTCTCTTGCTTTTGTTTCTCAATGTGATAAGCCTAGCACCGGCCAATCTTCATCTAGCAATACACTTGCTTTGCTATCTTCACTAACCCTAGAACAGACTGAAGAATTTCCAGAAGATGATCTAGCACTCATCTCTACTCGGTTCTCAAAAGCATTTCAAAATGTGAGAACTAGAAAGAGAGGAAGCTCCAGACCTCAACGATGCTTTGAACGTGGTAAGACAGGACACTTTCATACATATTGCCCTAACCATTTAGGTCCTTCTACCCATGATGAAAAGCAGAATGAAGTCCTATTCTAGTAACACCAACAAGAAGAAGAAGGGTTTTACAGGACGCAAACTGATAAACAGTTTCATCACCACACTTCAAGAACTTGGCTCGAGTGATGTAGAAATGAGAAGTGACGAAGATGAAGATGATCTGGCAAACTTGTGCTTCATGGTGGGCAAATCAAGATCAAGTATGGAGGATATAGAACACAATAGTGACAATGAGGAGGTATGTCCTACTTGTGATGAAATGTGTGATGCTATTTCCCATACAACTGTTATTGATAAGAAAAAGGAAAAAAGGCTTAGGGACAATGCAGTTAAAATTGAGTCACTAGAATCTGAAATTAATCGTTTGAAAACCTTGATTCCTAGTGATGATTCTTGTTCCTCATGTGATTTAATATACGAACAATTGTCCTCCTTAAAAAGTGCACACTCCTCCACTCTTGATAAACTTGAACCTTAAATTGAATGGAACAAAAAGCTTGCTGCACATAATGATAAAAACTTGAACGATGCTTGTTGTTCAACACTTGATTCACATTGTTCTACTTGTGATGATCTTACAAGATGCTATGAATGAAATCTATATTGAACAATGCTTTACGTTCGCATGAAGTTAAATATTGTTCCAATTGCAAACATAAAGGAAAAACTTCATGTGAAAATTGCCTTGATCTATCAAATAAACTTGATGACATGTATAGGACATTAGATCAGTTTTGTAATGCAAATAGGAACCTAAACTTGCTGCTGAATTCATCTAAATCTTGCAATGATAAATCTAGTTTAGGTTTCGATTCTCATGCTCATGCTAAAGCACATCCACCAAAAATTGTAAAGTTATTAGGAAGTAGTTTGATTCAAACAGTCCCTAAACCAAAAGAGGTGGTTTTTAAATTTGCAGGAGTGCTGTCACATTCGGGTTCAAATAAACATACTGCATGCTCATCTAGACATAAACACAAAGTTAAATTTCATTGTACCTATTGTGGTAGAGATGTTCATGTCATAGATTTTTGTTATAGACTAGCTAAACAATAGAAAAAGGAAAGAATGCCAGCGAGATCTTATAAATCTCATGCAAAATATGCTGCACATACTAAACCGAATGTTAGGAACATGTAACCTGCTGTTATGAGTCAAAAACACTCAAAGTTTACCTCCGGAGCTTCAGTTTTTACCTCCGGAGCTTCTGTTTTTACCTCCAGAACTTGTGTTGTTACCTCCAGACCCTCTGTTTTGGCCTCCGAAGCTACTGATTTTCGTGCTACACGAGTAACACCTCATAGGTCAATAGTTCAGAACAAAATTCTCAAACTTTGACTCATAAACCTGCTGTTTTATCTCAGCTTTCGCGTGTTATTCCTGTTGGACGTCATGTGACTTAGTACTGGATTGCTAAATGTCTTTTGACTAACCCCAGTATTGAGTCATCGACGTATTTTGCTTCTATGTAGGTTACACGCTTGAGGAAGGAGAACATTTGGATTGTGGATTCAGGTTGCTCACGCCACATGACCGGTAACAAAGAATGGTTCTCCTCCCTCTCTTTTGTGTCACGTGTAGAGAATGTTACTTTTGCCAATAATTCTTCAAATCCTATAATTGCTAAGGGTTCGGTTCGAGTAAATGATCACTATACTTTGAAGGATATGACACTTGTCAAAAATTTGAAACACAACTTGCTTTCTGTTTCAGAATTGCTAGATGGAAATCTGGAAATTATTTTTAATAAAAAATTGTTGTAAAGTTGTAGGTTCAAATAGTGTGCTTATTTTTAACATATCTCGGTTTGGAAGAGTTTTTAAAGCTAATTTTGATATGTCATCCTCTAAGCATAGGTGTCTAGTTGCTAATTCTTGGTACCCTCAAGACCGGGTACCCCCGCATACAAGAAGAAGCTCCGGACCCATCGTCCCCGTCAAGGAGGGTTCCGGAGCTGCCACGCGTCAACGGCTCTGGGCCCTTGCTCCAACCGAGGAGGGCTCCGGAGCTTCCACGCGTCCTTCGACTTTGAACCCTTGCTCCCCCCGAGGAGGGCTCCAGAGCTGGATTGTGTCCCATGACCTGCAATGAGCCGTGGACCCCAAAGAGTAAAGGGCGGCGCATCTTGTACAGTCGCGCATAGAAGGCATGCGCCTCCCCCAGGCGCACATCGCAGCACACGCTCCTATTAGGTACCTCTATGCCCAATCACATCGCAGTGAAGGCACCGCAGGCCTACCCCACACTGCCAAGTGTGTAGCTCACGGCAACAAGACGGGTGTAACATTCTCTGCCACCATCAACGACTAAGTCCTGTCACTGGCGACTGACGCGACAAGACAGCAAGTCTCCAAAGTACAGTGAGAGGCAGCGTACGCAAGAAGAATTAGATCTTGTACGGGATAAGATCACCCCGAGGCCACCTATCAGGCCCTAGGCCCCAGCTGTAAGCCGTCTGGCCTTGGACTATAAAAGGACCAGGCAGCCACCGACATAGACATCTTCTCTAGTCCGCTCGGATGAGGGGACCCAACAATGAACATTACACTCATGCATACACACATACTAGCAATACCATCCACCGTGGAGTAGGGTGTTACGCTCCTTGTGGCCCAAACCACGTAAAAACAACCGTCTCAAACTCTCACCCTCTACAACACTTGATGGTGGCCTAAGCCCCGCCGAACAAAGAACCTTTGTGGGCTGCTCCTTTGCAGATCTGGAGGAAGTGTCACATTAACACTTCGACATTTGGCGCATCAAAGCACCCAGATGGCACCTTCAGGAGGCCTGCCGTCGACGTTTCCTAGCGTTGAGGGTTGGGGCCGCCGGAGCATCCAGCTCTGACACCACCCAAGGGGTCTGCCTTCGATGTTTCTACGCCGACGATGAGCAAAGCCAAAGCGGCCAGCTTCGACAACATGGCCAGCTTCGACAACATACAAGGGGCTTGCCGTTGATGTTTCTACACTCATGATGGGCAACGTCAGAGCAGCCAGCTCCGGCACCACCCAAGGGGTCTACCGTCAACGTTTCGACACCGACGATGGGCGATGATGGAGCAGCCAACTACGACATCACACAGAGGGCTCGCGGTCAACGTTTCTATAGCAACGATGGGCGACGATGGAGCAGCCAGCTTTGGCACCACCTAAGGGGCCTGTCGTTGACGTTTCTACAGCGACGATGGGCGACGTCAGAGCAGTCATCTCCGACACCACTCATGGGGCCTGTTGTCAACGTTTCTACACCAACGATGCGCGACATTGGAGCATCCAATTACGACACCACCCAGGGGGCCTGTCGTCGATGTATCTACTACGAAAATGGGCAACGCCGGAGCAGCCAGCTCGGGCACCACCTAAGGGGCCTGCCGTCAACGTTTCTACAGCGACGATGGGCGACGTCGGAGCAGCCAGCTTTGACACCACCCAGGAAGCCTGCCGTCGACGTTTCTACAAAGACGATGAGCGAAGTTGGAGCAGCCAGCTATGACACAACCCAGGCGGCCTACCGTCGATGTTTCTACAGCGACGATGGGCGATGTCGGAGTGGCCAGCTCCGACACCACCCAGGGGGCTTGCTGTCGGTATTTCTATAGCGATGGTGGGCGACACTGGAGTAGCCAGCTCCGGCACCATCCAGGGGGCCTGCCGTCGACGTTCTTCTCGTTGATGATGGGCGACGCCAGAGCATCCAAATCTGGCACCTCCCAGGGGGCCAGCCATCGACGTTTGTTAGCATTGATGGCGGGCACCACCAGAGCATCTAGCTCTGGCACCTCCTAGGGGCCCCGCCATTGACTTTCTGCATGTTGAGGGTTGGTACCGCCTCGGTTCGGTTGCTGCCTCATCGCCATCGCCGCTAGAGACTTCTCTGACGACGACCACACATCTCAATTCAAGTGCGGTGCTTCCCAGGGGGCCCGCTAGCACAAACTATCCATGCTCCCGCAGTCTTCCAGGGGCCGGTCGACAACATCATGCAACTAAGTGGTAGGCGTGCCCAACCAGTTGTCCACACATACCAGGGGCCTCTAAGGGGTCTCATGGGCAGGACGTCAAGCGGTTTCTTGCCACCACGGCGACAACGACGTCACCAAGGCGTTACGGTAAGTTCGATCCAAAGATCCGCTGTAATTTTTACTTCTGGCATGGTGAGAGTTCATAGTATGCAGCCTGCTTAGTCTAGTCCTGCACACCAAGCGTGTACACTTTGTCTCCTCAGCGCCACTTCGGTAAAGCTTCACCCTGGGCGTAGTGGTAGGATAGCGTTTTTTTTTATGAAAAGGGTGTCATAGCATCTAGGACCAGCGCTCTAAGCAACTAAGCTCCGGTGGGTCCGGTCCAGAGTGTTCAGCCTACTTAGCATGGTTCCATACCCTAAGCCTGTACATTTTTCCTCCCTTGTCATCCAGAGCGGGTCGTTGCCTTCTTGTAAAGCCTTCCTCCTCCTACGATTACAAAGTTAGAAGAACCACTCTTGCCCTATGCTCCGCTTATGTTCATTTAATTACGCATTAATTTTATGATCATGAAATCATGCTCGTTCTCACATATTCTCTATCATATGCTCGGGCACTCTCTCCCTATCTCGCGTCTAGTGGAGTTATGCAATCCTGCTCCTGGCGTGTCTGCTTGAGGTTCCTCTGATGTATTTGGGTTCTTTGGTTGATTTCTGCTCGGGAGCCCGTAACGCCGAATGGTCACTCCCCAAAAAAGCTAACGCCTGTGGGTGGTCCAGAGTGTACAGCCTGCTTAGCCTGGTCCTGCACCTAGGCGTGTACACTTTATCTTTTCAGCACTAACGGCTGAGTACAGGGGCCCGGACAACAAACACTCCTGAGAAGGGCGATAACAATAACCCGGATACCGTCGCACTGAATTACCCACGCACCATAAGCCCGGCCCGAGACCGTAAGACATAACGAGGCTAAAAGCAGGAAGGGAGTAATCGACGAGCGATATTATTTACATTATGCCTAATTTTTTTGCTTACTTTCGCGTATCATCTGTCATATGCCCGGTTACATTTCTCATGTCTCGTCCTAGTTGGAGTTGTGCTATCCTACTAAAGGCGGACCGCATGAGGTACCTGCAATGTGTTTGGGGTCCGATGATTGCTTTCTTGGTCAGGGTCTATGTGTCGAATGGTTCTAACTCATATAAGGCTAACGTCGAGCTGGAGGTCCAGGGTGTGCAACATGCTTAGCCTGGTTCTATACCCTAAGCATGCCCACCTTGCCTCCTAGTGCTAACAGCTGAGTAAAGGGGGTTGGACGACTCATGCCCTGAGCAAGGCAGCGACCATACCTGAATGCTGACGCACCGAATTACCCATGCCCTATATATTAGTTAAGGACCGTGAGCCATAATGAAACTAAAGAGCACGGAAGTGGTGACCGATGAGTGAAATTACTTTTTGACTACCGCGTGTGCAGGACATACAGCCAGCCCGCCGCCGACATTCTATACGTCCGTGGTAGGCGCTGTTAACGCTTCTTTGAGCTCTGTCACTTTCCAAAGAGCCCACTAGAATCATTTCTGCGAGCTCTGGCGCCTCCCAAGGGGGCCGCCGACATCACTTCTTCGAGCTCTGGCGCCTCCCACGGGGACTGCCGGCGTTACTTCTGCGGGCTCCGGCGCCCCCCAAGGGGGCCGTCAGCGTCTCTTCTTCGAGCTCTGGCGCCCCATGGGGGCTGATGGCGTCATTTGTCTGAGCTCTGGTGCCCCCAAGGGGGCCGCCAGCGTCACTTCTCCGAGCTCAAGCGGCCCCAAGGAGCCGTTGGCGTCACTTCTCCGAGCTCCGGCACCCCCAAGAGGGCGCCAGCATCACTTCTACAAGCTCCAAGGCACCTCGAGAGGGCCTGCTGGTGTCACTTTTAGAAGACAAGATAAAGGCCCCACCTACAGGATCATCATCTCTCCTGAGGTGGGCCCAGGGGCCACTGTCAGTACCCTCAAGACCGGGTACCCTCGCATACAAGAAGAAGCTCCGGACCCGTCCTCCCGGGCGAGAAGGGTTCCGGAGCTGCCACACATCATACGGCTCAAGGCCCTTGCTCCCACCAAGGAGGGCTCCGGAGCTGCCACGCGTCCTTCGGCTTCAGACTTTTGTTCCCACTAAGGAGGGCTCCAGAGCTGGAGTGGGACCCACGGCCTGCAATGAGTTGAGGACCCCAAAGAGTAAAGGGCAGTGCATATTGTACTATCACGCATTGAAGGCATGCGCCTTCCACAGGCGCACGGTGCAGCGCACACCCCTGTCAGGTACCGCTACGCCCATTAACATTGCAGTGAAGGCGCCGCAGGTCTAGCCCACACCGCCAAGTAGGTAGCTTACAGCGACAAGGCGGATGTGACGTTCCATGCAGGAAGAGTTAGAAAATTTTGAATGAAATAATTTTTGGAAACTTGTACCTCCACCTCAAGGTCACAATTTAATTGGAACTAAATGGGTGTTTAAACATAAACAAAGTGAGGATGGGGTTGTGATTAGGAATAAGGCTAGGTTGGTTGCTCATGGTTTCAAACAAGTTGAAGGTCAAAATTTTGATGAAACTTTTGCTCCTGTTGCTAGATTTGAAGCCATAAGAATTTTTTGAGCTTTTTCTACATCTAAAGATTTCAAGTTATATCAAATGGATGTTAAAAGTGATTTCCTTAATGGCTACATAGATGAGGAGGTTTATGTCAAGCAACCATCAGGTTTTGAAAATTCAGATTTTTCTTATCATTTTTACAAACTGTCCAAAACCTTATATAGTCTCAAAGAAGCCCCTAGATCATGGTATGATAGGTTAAAAACATTCTTACTTGAAACGGGGTTTACCATGGGCAAGGTTGGTACAACTCTTTTTGTGCTTAGGCATGGCCTTGACCCATTATTCGTTCAAGTGTATGTGGGTGATATTATCTTTGGTTGTGCTTCTCATGATCATGTGTCCAAGTTTTCAGCTATGATGAGTTCATAATTTGAGATGAGTATGATGGGAGAACTCACGTACTTTTTGGGGCTCCAAATCAAGCAAACCAAGGAAGGTACCTTTGTGCATCAAACGAAGTATACAAGCGACTTTCTTAAGCATTTCAACATTGATAAAAGCAAGCCTCTTTGGACACCAATGGGTACAACAACGACACTTGAACATGATGAAGATGGTGACCTAGTGGATCAAAAAGAATATAGAAGCATGATAGGATAACTTTTCTATCTTACGGCATCAAGACTGGACATACAATTTAGCGTATGTCTTTGTGCACGATTTCAAGCTTCGCCACGTACTTCACATCGTCAAGCCATAAAAAGAATTCTCAGGTACTTACATGGAACTAAAGAGTTTGGCATTTTTCTACCTTCTTTCTCAATCATTACTTTGAAAGCTTTTTCGGATGATGATTTTGGGGGTTGTAGGATTGATAGGAAAAGTACTTCGGGTGCTTGTCATTTTCTTGGTAATTCTCTTGTTGCTTGGTTCTCTAGAAAACAAAACTCAGTTGCACAATCCACAGCCATACCTGAATATGTGGCTGGTGCTAGCCTTTGCTCACAAATTCTTTGTATTGTTCAAACACTTAGTGACTATGGGGTTGATCTAGATAGTGTTCCACTATTTTGTGATAACACTGGTGCCATTTGCATTGCTAAAGGTCCTGTGCAACATTCGAGAACTAAATAGATTTACTTTAGGTATCACTTTCTCAGTGATAATGTTGAAAAAGGAAACATCGTGCTTCACCATGTAGATAGCAAACAACAATTGGCTGACATTTTCACATAACCATTAGATTTCACTGGTTTTTGTTACATTCGTAGTGAATTAGGGGTTATGCATCCTCATGGCCTAAATTGAGGGGGAATTTTGAAACATGGGATGTCTATGTGTGAATCTAAAATTAAAATAATATGAGCATAGTATTTCATACATATATGACTTTGTGATTCCCTTTACATGCTGAAAATTCTTACTACAGTACTCATGTTAAACATTTTGTAGTTTTTGCCATGACTAGTAATTGGAATAATTACTTACACATAATCTAGTCATGATTGAACTTTCTTGCTGTTTTGAACTTGTTGCATGCTCACAAGTGCTTTTAATAATGAAAAATTAATCAATCAACTATCCACTTGTTGAGCTTTTATGATCAAATAAAAAATGAGAATAGATCAAGAGAATATGCATGCGTCACACTTCTTCTTTTGAAATGGCTTATCATTGCACTTAGATATGAACTTGGAAGAAGTTGTGTATGACTAAAACCATGACCTTAAGCTTGTGATTGTCAAATGACATAGGCTGGGCTTGGTTGGTTAAAATAAGACAACTGCGGCATATAATCTCTTGTTAATGTCATATGATCTGAATTTGTGCTTTGAAGAATAATAAAAATGCAGCAACAGGTGTCACGCTTTCATGTTTTGAAATAGTTAAGCTTGTGAGATCATGACTTGGTTAAATTGAAAATTACACTTGATCTCTAGCATGGCTTACACTACTTTATGTATCTCATTGATGTGAGGTGTAAGATTACTTGATAGTATGACTTGGGTGAGCTTTGTTTTATATGTATATGTTATAATGTGCTCATAACAACTTAAAATTTCTTTTTTGTACCTTGTTGAATACATTGTCAAAGGAGGAGAAATATGTATAGGGGGAGAAAATTAATTTCTATCCTAATTGATTTTCAAAAAAAGGGGGAGAAATTGTTTCAGAACTTTTCATGTGAATAAGCCAATATTCGGATTCTAAGCGGTGTTGCCAATGCATTCATCAAGCGGGAGATTGTGAGAGCTATGTGTGCTGAATACATTGGCTATGACGATAAAAGTTTTAAATTTTGCCAAAACACCCGTCTCATCAAGGTCCTACTCTAGGTCTGAGCTCCAGCAAGGTCCGACAATAGGTACGACTTGTTTTGGGTAGCTCCAGCAAGGTCCAACATAAGGTCCGACTTACTTTGTCTAGGTATGACTTGTTTTTGTTAGGTACAACTTGCGTTGGCTAGGTCCGACTTGCTGTGGCTTGGTCCGACATGATTTTGCTAGGTCCGGCGCAAGGTCCGACTAGCTTTGGTAAGCTCCAGCGCTAGGTCTGACTAGCTTTGGTCTAGGTCCGACTAGCTTTGGTAAGCTCCGGTCCAATGTCCGGTTAGCTTTGGCAAGTTTCAGAGCTTGATCGGAATGATTCTGCTTATAACTTGCAATGTTTCAAACTTGCTGTTTGGATTATGGAAAGCTTGCTTAGTATTCTTTTACAATGTTTTTGGTGTGTTTTGGTGGTTATGGCTGATATCATTTTGCTATGGTTTGCAACATGCTTATGTGAGGTGCTCAAGTAAGGTGTTGTGGTTATCGGAACTAACAAGAGTCAAGTCGAGGACTTGTGCTCGAAAGTATTGGTTGTTTATTCATGTGCAGGTGTTGCTTGAGTTCAAGACATGACTGGTGACAGGATCCATTGAACTAGTCATAGGGAGAAGATGAGGTTCTACTACCAAGTACAGGGGGAATTCTGGTTGAGTTGATCGGGAGGTCGCGCAACATGGTTGGATCAAGAACAATGCATATGAAGGTATCATGGACGTCGTTGGAAGATGTTTGCACGTGTGCAAGGAGTGCATGGATGTGGATACATTGTTCTGAGGCGTGATGAAGATATGTGGACATAAAGAATTAGTCGGAAAGGTCCAACCGACTAGGTTATAGACTCGGGCTGCAGCTGAGTTGGGTTTGACTCAAATATGGAAAAATTTCAGTTAGTTATGATAGGATTTCGTGTGGGTCAAGAAGTTGAGTTGTTTTAGGAATGTGGGATACATTCCTAAGTTGTTCGGATGTCTTAAGATTGCTTCTATCTGCGTATAGAAGAGTCTTGAACAGTTATGTAAAGTTTCGATTCGTGAATTGAGTAGGATTAGAGTCCTAGTTAGGATTGGGTTGGCCTTCGGGCTGGTTATATAAGCAAGGGAGGCCAGAGCACATGGAAGATGGCTTTTGGGCTGTTCCTCTTATGTTCTATTGAATAAAATTCATAGTTGAAAGGATCATTTGTGCCTTGTTCATCCGACTTGTTTCAGACAAGTTTTTCTCATCGAGTTTCTGCACGGCACTACCTTGCTTCGGTGGTTTTATCATAACTCGAGTTTTACAGATCCAATTGATGTTATTTCTTTTTGTCTTCACAACTTGATTATATATCATCTGTGAAAATTTCATAGTCATTGGATTTTTGGTTTTGGATCTACAAGAGTTTCCTTGCAGTATTGCAGATCTGGTTTTCTCGGGTAGAACAGATTGACCTTTGTTCGATCTTTCGATTGTAACTTGAGTTTTTCTCGATGGATTTTCGTAAATTATGTTGTGACGTTTTCGTGACTTCACTCTCCACAATCTATACTGGTTTTATCACAATTGATAACATTTAGATTAGCCGCACATACGATTTCTTTAACAGATTTTTTTTGCCGAGGGGTTTTCGTCGCTTCCGCTGAAAAAGTTTAATCTACCATTCACCACACCTCTAGTAGCTTTACATGTGCTATTCGATCCTACAACCACAATTCAAAGGGTTGGATCAATGAATGCTTCAGTTCGATCGGCATGACATGCACACCATTGACAAGGTTGACATGCTAGCCACAGAACTGGATGTCCTATTAAAAGAAAAAGAAGATCAAGCCAATGAAAAATTGTTTGGATGATCCAAGCCATGCATATTCACATGATTTGTGAAAATCCATGTCAACATGGGACACGGGGATTTATTTCCCTATGACCCATGAGGATCCTACATTTCCAAGCAGCAACTCCAAAGGCCACCACCATTAAGGAGGTCAAGAGTGGAATAATACAGTCAAGGAGGCTATGCGAATTTGTAGTCCAATGGATTCAACTTCAACTAGCCTACCTTGATGTATCTTGTCCATGGCCAAGTAGAAATCAATGACTACATACCCAAGAAGCAATTGGCCAGGGACGAGACACCTTGAAAAGCATTCAAGATCCAAGGGTTCCACAATCACTTGTTGGACCCTAAAACTTTGACCAAGCCCGTGCAACCATGGGAAAAACGACACAGTGGATGAATCATTTCTTGTTTGATTGTGGAGTCCACATGTTGTTATCCTCAAGGAGGCCTCCTGATCCTAGAACAAGCATGGGTAGAATCAAAAGAGCATTTTGAAGGTCGAAGTGACACCCCCATAAGTGGACATCCTTATTGCCTTTATTAGGAATGAGGAGACTCCATCATGTTGTCCACAATGACATTCTAAGAAGATGGAGAAGTTAGGGCCATCCAAATGGCGGAGAAGGACAAGTCTCACCAAGTTCATAAAGAATTTCTTCAAGAAGGTAAAGTCGTGGAAAAATCAACATGTCTACATCCAGTCCACGATGAGGCTGGGGCCACCACGTGCCCCACTTGTCTATATGGCAGCCAAAGGAGGTTTGGCATGTCAACAAGAGATGTCATCCACACCTTCATCTCCGGGCATGGAAGACACATCATCACGCTAAACAGGACAGAGGTAAGTCCTGCTCATCTGATTTTCTCAATTGCATTCCTCATCAAACCTTGCATTTGCATTTGGCATGTTTGAATTTTCATACTTGCATGTTGGAATGTAAAATTCTCAACCACATAAACTAAAATTTTGAATTAAAGAAGAAAATTATTTGGATATGAACTTTGGGCATAACCACTTGAATTTAATTCCTTAATTCAAACCAAAAATATTTCCCTCGATCCTCATTGCATTTACAGGTTGTTTCAAGTTGGGCGAAACAATTTCACAAAGGGTTCAATTTGGTTTTGGGCTAACGTAACCCGTTTTTGAGTTTTTTTTTGCTCTTGATTAAATTGCAGCCAGGACAAAACTTGTGAAGAGGTTGTTTTGCAAAGAAGATCATAAGCCTCATCAATCTCAAGGCACCATCGGAAATATTCGAGAGCATATCCCTCCACCGATCTTATTTTGAGTTCAAGGTGGAGGAATGCTCAAGATGATGGCCCGATGAAGGAGCAATATGAAGCTTCATTCATCATTAAACTCCAACCTCAAATTGGCAAAAGACATCGAACATGAAGGCTACACCAAAATCCATGGTCGTGAATTTCACACACAACGACCTTCAACCTAAACTGCTCTTCAATTGAGGTACGAGCATAAAATTTTCGGTCGTATGGATCGCAATATGATTGAATTATTTTTTCTTGCACTGGCGAGGAAGGTTTAATCCTCCTCGTCATTCAATTCTTATGCATCATCACAATAGTAAGTGCTGGTATCGCCTTTTTTGATTTTCAAAAGGAATGTCACCATACCTGGGAATAAATTTGAACAAGTACCTAGAATTTCATAAGCATTGCTTAAATTGACTTAGACACTTTTTGCCTAGGTTTGGTAAGAAAAAATTATGGAATAACTTAATGGTTGAATTAGCATATAACAACCTACGAATAATGATCTCCATAATTTTGATTTGAGACACATTCATACATGGATCACTAGATTTAAATTCTTGGGCAAGACATTAGAAATGTTCAGGAGGATAAAATTGAGAAACTTGTTTTCCATGATCCAAATATTAAATATTTGCTCCTGAAAAAAGTAATGATGGTTAGAAAATTCATGATGAAGGGACCCATGAGTGTACACCTCTCACTTGCATTATTTTGAGTAGGACCTTTTGAAAATGTGCAAATTGATTAATGTATAAGATTCCACTCTTATACTAATGAATAGTACATTGTTTATGGACGCACTCCAAATTGGACCCAATGTATCTTTGTTGCTTTTCTTCCCCGGATGTACAAATGGAATTCAGTCACCTAACCCGAAGTTTCAGATGTACATGTGCCGGGAGCTAACCATCCCTCTCTATCCAAGGGGGGAACTTGCAGGAGTAATGATTATATGTAGGCACACAAGAAGTCGATTGTTGAATATTTGGAGGTACCATTTCAACATCTCTTGGCCAGTGAGTAAATGAGCATGGTTGAAACTTATCGAGATCTAATCCCGAGGGCCAATCATAGCTTTACGAGGTCAAAGGTTTGACATGGAAATCTTCCATGAGCAACCAATGGGCTCCTATGAATAAGTGGGATCTCTATGCTCCCAACTATTCTAAGCACCCATTCAAGCTCAAGGAGTTGCCATCATCGTTGAGTGGACATTGTTCCTTTGTGGATAAAGGTTATGTTAACCTTAGTCAAGGAATGATACATCACACCCAACAGATGATGGGTGCACGTTGTTCCTTTGTGGCTAAAGGTTATTTTGACCTTAGCCAAGGAATGGCGGATCACACCCAACAAATGATGGTTGAACCTTATTAGTCTATGGATAGGGGTTATCATGACCTTAGCAAATGAATGAAGGATGACTCCCAATGCATGGGAGATCTTGAGGTGCAGATGAGCGACATCAACAACATTCTCCTCGACCACACTCATGTCACCGATGGAGGCAACACAACATGGACACTCAACCCTCCAATGTCAAAGCCATGCTGAAACAAGGTTAGACCAACCTCATGGCCTACCCCCACCGTTAGGGTTTCAAACCCTATCGCGGATCTTGACCAAGAACAAACTAGGGGAGGACCCCCACTTGAGGTAACTTGTATCACAACCCAATTTGCATTTCATTTTCCCTTTTCGACATCATTGCATTCAAAAAAGAAAAAACCACTTAAGATAGGATTTAATAAAATAAAATATGCACGGTAAGAACATTTGATTCCTTCAAAAGTTTAAATGATGAATAGTTGCTCTGTTTTGTTCTTCTTTAGTATTTAAGCTACAATTTAATATCCTCCAACTGTTGCGTTTATTGGATTTAATTACTTCACCTAGAACTTAGAAATTGTGGGTAGGATAAGCATGATCCAATTCTAGGTTGTGTGACATATGATATAGGACATAGGGCTGCTAGTTTCCTGATCAAAGTGAAACTTGATCTCTGGAGAAATTTTGAAATTGATTTAAAATAAAGTTACTCATTTGATTTTAATTTCCTACCAAAGCTATATGATATTTCAATTTGGTAAACTCCATGCATATGCTATTTCTTCTCACATTGAGCCTATTCAAACTAGTATAGACCTATGTGAGACTATTTTCATTCTTCCATGATCAAGAACTTTTAAGCTAACACGAAGTTTCAGCTGTACAAGCGTCGTGGGCTAACCATCCGTCTCTACCCAAGGTGGGGAACTTGTAGAAGTAATGTTTATATGTAGGCATAAAAGAAGTCGATTGTTGAAGATTTGGAGGTACCATTTCAACATCTCTTGGCCAATGACTAACCAAGCATGCTTCAAGCCCATCGGGATCTAATTCCGAGGGCCAATCATAGCTTTACGAGGCTGGAGGTTTGACTTGGAAACCTTCCATGAGCAACCAATGGATAGCTATGAATAAGTGGGATCTCTATGCTCCCAACTATTCTAAGCACCCATTCAAGCTCAGGGGAGTTGCCATCGTCATTGGGTGCACAATATTCCTTTGTGGCTAAAGGTTATTTTAACCTTAGTCAAGGAACGATAGATCACACCCAAAGATGATGGCTGCACATTGTTAATTTGTGGCTAAAGGTTATTTTTACCTTAGCTGAGGAATGAAGGATCACACCCAACACATGATGGGTGCACCCTATTCCTCTGTGGTTAGGGGTTATCATGAACTTAGCCAAGGAATGAAGGATGACACACAATGCACGGGAGACCTTGAGGTGCAGATGAGCGGCATCAACAACACTCTCCTTGACCACACTCATGGCACCCATGGGAGACAACAAGAAATCGACACTCAACCCTATAACGTAGAAGCCATGTTGCAACATGGCTAATGATGAGGACATCACAACAGCAGAGACGCACATTGAACTGCAAGGACCAATCAAAAGAGCACAAGCACAGTTATTAAATCAGCAGGTGAACTCGTTCCTAACTTCTTTTGCATATGAGTTTGAGAATAGATTGCTATGTGATGATTTAGTTGTTATTAGTAATAATGGAGAAGATCAACAAGTGAGGGAAAGAGGCCTTGGGAGCATGGAGAACCAGCTGGGACGTCCACAAGTTGATGGAAACAGTTTACAACTGGGACTCGAGTTCAACTCGGAGTCCAGGAGCAGTCCACCTTAAAACAGACGCCCAGGAGGCATACGGACTCCGTTACATATGCACGGAAAGAGGAAAAGATAAACTTTCTAATGGTTTTGGTCCCACCTCAAAATTCCACCGGAGTCATTGGGAATTGTCGAAACAAGTTGAGTCCAGATTTTTGTCTGGTGCTGCGCCACCGAATCGGGCCTTTGGGCCTTGTATCCCGTAAGAGTCCATTAGGGACCCGTATAATCATGTTTTGGTCGAACCTTAGCCTATAAATACTGCAGCCGCCGGTCATATTCGGTGGGTTTTGCTTAGATCAGTAATATCGCCGTTCTACGATTTGTGAGACCGCGACTTCGCGATTTCCGATCGTGTCTTCGACGTTCTTGCTCGTGTTCACAGTTGCACTTGCAAGGATTAGCCTTCTTGGCGAGGTCAATCTTGTGAAGCACGGTTGATAACCAATGAAGCCGTGGTGTAGTGATTGCGGGGGTACTCGAACCGCTCGAGTGCCGCGGATCATCAACGTTGAGGTCTCCACCCCAATCGACATACCTTTCGGAAGATCGGGCCTAAACCTACTCATCAATTGGTATCAGATTTGCAAGTTGCCCGTGAGGTATGTTTGTTTTCCTTCCATTAGATAAATTTTGTTTCGTACCTAGAGTCCACAGAAAAGCCACAAAAAAATTTAGATCATTTTTACCGCTTCCCTGACTATAGTGCCTGCAGTTTTATTTTTCAGTTTGCATTGTTGAGTTTGCATTCGTGTGGTCGAGTCTTGTTGCTGATTTAGCTTTGTATTTTGGGTCCTAGTTATCATGTTTTGCCCTTGTTTTCTTGCTATTCGACACCTATTCCACAATCCCTAAATAACAAACCGATCCATCGCGTTCATTGGTTTGCCTTAGCTAGCCGCCATGCGTGAACTCCCGCATCGCCAGTCCTAGATTAGGTGACAAACCTTTGTGCCTTCACTATTGACCCCATTAGTTGCTGTGCAAATTCCCGATCGTTTTCATATCCTATTGCGAGTTCTGTTCTCAAACCGAGTTGGAATCAACATCCAAAAAAAACGTAACTCGGACAGCCTACCTTAAAACGGCCATAACTTTCGCATACGAACTCGAAATCGGGCGATTTTTTTTTCAAATTCGTCTACGCAAAATTTCGCATCTGATTTTCCGCCACGTAGCCGCGTTAGGTAAAATTAGATTGCCCAAATTCCCCTAGGAATATAGGCTATCCGGCCTCCGAAGTTTCAGCACGGATTTTAAAGAATCTTCTTGATTTTCTATAGCCCGCATATTACATCCAATTGAGATTCAAATTTGTGTGCTTCCTATATTTGTGCTCCTGATTAAAGAAAAAATATCAAAAAAATATTACAAAAAAGAAAAAATAGTGAAGAGCACGCATATTAAAGCAATTGGCCTATACCACATGGTGTTGTTTTGCTGGCTATATCATTATGTCTTTCTTTTGCCTTGATACTTCCTTGTGTTGTGCTAGGCTCTAGGGCACTCGGTTGACCAGCAACAGTTTCCTACATTGAATACTTATTCAACTTTGTTTAGCTGTTAACGATTTTCTGCTTATTAGCCACCATATTGTGCCATCCAAGCTCCACCTTTCTCTTGAGCCTAACATGTACCTTTGCGATCACCCCACGCTTCATTGGTTCATCTCACCGTCCACACCACCTGCTGTGTCAGTAAGAACACTTGTAAGAGCGTGGTAAGACGCTTGAGCGAGAGAGATTGTTTTCTTCCACTTTCCACATTGTCACTGTAGTTGATAGGGATAACATATTTTTTTTGTTGTCTTTTGTTTCCTACTAACAATGGCAGGAGAAGACAATGATGAAGAATGTGTTCAACATGCTGAGTTACGTGATATGATGAAGACCATGACGGATATGTTCGCCAAATACAACGCAGCAACGGAGGAGTCATTGGCGAACTTGACTCGCCAACTGGATGACCTTGCTCTTCGGATGAATTCTTTTGTGGCTCGGTTGCCTCTCGCGGGAAGACAAGAAGACAATGCTTATGATGAACTGGAAGATCACAATAATCAGCCAAGACTGCCACTTTATCGTCGAGGTATGGGAGGTAATAATCATAACAATTATAATCGTCCCCCTGATGATCCTTTTGCTAAAGTGAAATTTACTATACCCTCTTTTTCTGGTGCTTATGATGCTGAGGCTTATCTTGCTTGGGAGATGACAGTAGAGCAAAATTTTAATTCCCATCTTGTTCCTGAACAACATAGAGTTCGTCAAGCCACTAGTGAGTTTAAGGACATTGCTATCATATGGTGGAATGAACTTGTTAAAACTAGAACTGATCCTCCAATATGGGATAGATTAAAGGAAGCTATGCGTGTTCGATTTGTTCCTCCATCTTTTCAGCGGGACCTTCACAAAAAATTGCAGCGCATAGACCAAGGTAACATGTCCGTAGTGGAGTATTATCAAGAGTTACAAAAGGGTATGTTGCGTTGTGGTGTAGTAGAGGATATGGATGATAAAATAGCTCATTTTTATGGGGGGTTGAGGCGTGAAATTCAGTACATTGTTGATTACAAGGAATATGATACTGTTAATAGATTGTTTCAGCTTGCTATGTTGGCAGAAAAAGAATTGCAGGGCCGACAACAACAGCAACATCGCACGAGGGGCAACTTCACGCCGCGTGCAGCGACTACACCATCCAAAACAGCACCATCTTCGACCCCCCGTGCAGCGACTACACCACCCAATGGCGGCCAACGAACTATACCTGCTGCTCCACCTTCTCGCGTGCCGTAAGGCAGCAAGGCGACATCATTCAAGCCTTCATCGTCCACTCCTTCTACGGGTCGTACTTCTGACATTAAGTGTCACCGCTGCCAGGGACTTGGTCATATGATGAGAGATTGCCCGAGCAAACGAGCATACATAGCACGCGACGATGGCGGGTATGATAGTACTTCGGATGTTGAAGATGAATATTCTCTTGCTACTGACTTTACAAATCCAAATGACGGGCACACCGAAGAAGAGGTACTTGGTACAGCGGAGACGGAGAACTATAGGAGCATCATTGTGCAGCGTGCCTTGAGCTCCAAAGTGGAGACCGACGACAAGCTACAACGACACAACCTCTTCCACATGTTTCTTGTCCTCAAGGACTGCCGTGTACACACTATAATTGATGGAGGTAGCTGCAATAACTTGGTGAACACGGACGTTGTCAACAAACTCGGTTTGACAACAAGAGCACACCCTCATCCGTACCACATTCAATGGTTCAACAACAGCGGTAATGTTCGGGTAACACAAACAGTGAGAATACATTTTTCAATTGGTTCATACCATGATTTTGCTGATTTTGATGTTGTTCCAATGGATGTTTGTTCTCTTTTATTGGTTCGTCCTTGGGGATTTGATACGATGCTATTCATCCTGGTAGAACCAATAAATATACTTTCATGCATAAGGGAAAGAAAATCACTTTGCTCCCCATGACTCCTGCTGAAATTGTGCATTTTGAGAAGAGTAAAATTCGTGATGGCAAAGCAACAAAATTAGAATATGAAAAACAGCAATTTATTAAGTTAAAATCACCATCGTTGCTCACAACTAAATCTGAACTTGCTGATTTATTCGATTCTAAGGGGATGTGCTATGCTTTAGTTTGCAAAGAAGTCATGTTTTCACTTCATGAATTGTCTATTGCATTGCCCCCTGCTGTTTCTAACCTTTTGCAAGAGTTTGAGGATGTGTTTCCCTTCGAGATAACCCCTGGTTTACCACCGATGAGAGGCATTGAACTCGAGATCGATTTGATACAAAAAAAAAAGAAAGAATGCTAGCTAGATCACTTCACGATCAAGCAAAACTTGATACACGTGTTGTACCTAATGTTAGAAACATACAGCCTATTGTAATTAGTCATTTGCATGCAGGTGTCATTGTTAGTGTCTATTTGCATGCAGGTGAATAAAGCCCCAAAAGACCCAAGAATAACGGAGCAATCCTAAAAGTTGTCGTTCAACCAATCAGGCAATTACACGTGGCATCACATGGATCCATGGCTCATTCTCAGGCGTATCAGAGGATATCCAATGGTGATTCATGGGGGGAAGGGGGTCAGGGCCTACCTAGCAGCCACCTCGAGAAACACAGATGAAGGGGGGCAGGACCAGGTCTGTCGACCCCTGGCTCAGCCGACCTGGCCATGGCGCCAAACGCGGTCAAATAACATGTGTCACCCTCATGTGGCTCCACGTTGGAGGTAACGACCGATTCGCGCGCTAATTGTGGCGCCAAACCAACTAGACTCATGTATAAATACCCACTCACTCCCTCACTTCACACACACCACTAGTTTGAGAATAGTACTCCACTCATAAGGTTTTGAGTTGTCCAAGTGGCCAGCCAAGTAGAAGGTGAGTGAGGAGGAGCAAGGAGGAGGAGGAGGCTTGGGCTTGACAAGTCCCTCTTCCACATTGTACCTCTACGGAAGTTCTGTCAGAATCGAGTTAGAAGCTTTCATGAATTCAATAATAGTTTGATTTCTATTCTGTAGTAGTTTGCTTTCGTCACTGCTTGTGGGTTCACTGCTTTAATTTATTAGAGGCTCTAATCGTATCTTTGCATTCGAAATGATTAGAGTTATTGTCGGTGGTTTTGATCCGGCAGATCTCCTGACACTACTAAAGTGTTAGAGGAGTTTGAGGTTCGGTGTGGGCGCGCGGAGATTCAAGAAGGTGAAGTGTAAATGACACAGTAGACACGAAGATTTACGTGGTTCGGGCCGCCTGAGCGTAATACCCTACTCCACGGGATGTGTTGGTGTTGTATTTGGTTGTATGAGCTCAAAGTGAGTTCAGGGTGTAGAGTGAGCGCTTCGCGTCTATGTGTTCCGAGCGTCTCCGGAGAGTCTCTGGAAAGTATTCAGTCTATGTATCGTCGGCCTGTCCTTTTATAGTACAAGGGCAGGCCGTTACAAGTTAGCCTGGCCCGACATGTGGCCCGGCGGTTACTGATATTGATACACATTCAACACGTTTAATTGCCCTTAATGACCGAGTTATGGACTTTGACAGCACCGTTACTGGTAATTAAGGTCGTCCGATCGTGTGTCATTAATATAGTATTAATGACACTTGATCGGGTCTTGAAGTCCTTGATTCCCCTTTGAAGATCCGGAGCCGTTATGGAGTCTTCCGGAGGTTAGAGGCTGAAGATCCGACTGTTGGACACGTGGAAGCACCGGAGCACACTGTGGGGAACAGATAGGTCTGGTGTCACCCGACACGTGTCAGTTCTGGACCTTCCCTCGGTCTGGGGTCCGGGGGTGCCATTTCGGTACATAGCTCGGAGCTTCCCGCTTGTGGGCAGTAGCTCCGGTTTGATAGGTCACGTGGCGACCCTGGGACTAACCATGTTGGAGAAGCGGGTCCGGTTATGTCTAACATGTGGGCTTCCGAAGGTCTTCAAATCATGTAGATGACTTTCCCTTGAGATCTTTGCAATCCCAAGGAGTATATGGTACCCATGGTACCGACAGTGGCCCCCTGGGCCCACCTCTGGGGAAGACCCCTTGGGTGAAGTCATTCCGTCGGAGGTGGGTCCATCCTTTGACTTTTGAACTGAGTCTTCAAAGGTCTTCAGATGTGTCGTTGGCGATAGTTTGGAGTTAAATCCTCGCCGCGTGGCATATCCCGTGTGTGGCAAATGAGATCTTTGGCATGCGGATCTCACGCAATTGAATGTCGCTGGTTCTCGATACGAAAATTGTATCGGTTCCGCGCGCCTTGTCAGGTCGCCGCCTTCGGGCTTCCCGCCTCATGATGACAACCGTTCGCCTGGGTAAGAATCTCGACTTGATCGTCGGGGTGGTCCCGGGCCCTCTTGTCATCGGCTGGGTGGATTTTTTGAGTAGTATCTTCGACTTCCTTGCAGTTTCCATTTAAGCGTTGCGAGGGCTTACTTAAGGAGGAAAGCACGCACCGTCTGGAGTTCTTTACGCCTCTCATCTAATCTTGCGCTCAAACTCCCAACTTGTGCTCGCTTTTCCTCTCTTGCCTTGCTGTGCTGCGATGGAGTTGGGTCTCCGCGAGAGCCGGTTGAAGAACGGCGGTGACCTGAAGAAGGTCCGGGCCCTCATGGGATGGTCCTCGGACTTCCTCAACCGCCTGGTCCGCGCCGGGGGAGAGCTCCCGTTTGAGAAGGAGCACGCTGGTGAAATGGTGTACTTCTCTTCGTACGCCATGGTGGGGTTGATCCCACCTCTTTCCTCCTTTTTCTTGATGCTGCTAGACTTTTATGGTCTGCAGCTGTACCACCTTTGCCCCCACTCCATTCTTCTTGTGTTCGTCTTTCGTCCACTTCTGTGAGATGTGGGTGGGCATCCCCCCCTGCATTGAACTCTTCCGGACCTTCTTCACTGTCCATACCACCGGTAGGAGCAATGAGTACCTTGGCTTCTACTACTTCGTGAAGCGCAAGAAGTGCACATTCAAGTACCTCCGGTCGTTTCCCTCTGGGAAGTGGGATGATTGGAAGAAGGACTAGATAGTCATCCAGGTGGAGGAGCACGAGAAGCCGAAGCTGCCTGAAGGCCTCCCCAACATTGACACTACAGTCTGGAGTGAAGCTCCGGTGCTAGCGGACGCCTTCAACCCTGCTCTGACCAGGATCCACCAGTGCGTGGAGGGAGGATTAACCCCTCAGGCGGTGTTTTGCAACTTCCTAGTCAACAGGTGGGCACCGCTGAAGAGGAGAGAAAAACTAGCTTGGGCCCTCAACAGTGTGATGGAGGACGACCGGGTCGAGACCGGGCTGAAGTCCAACATGGTCATCCCAGAACGCCTGGGAAAGAGGTTCCGCACAAGCTGGTGCGGAAGCCTCCCGAGGTAATTTTTAATATTTACCTCATACAGTTGTTTTGTTGTAGTAACTGTTTTTTAAGTTTCTTCATCCTTCATCTGCAGCATTCCCAAGAAGAGGAGTGAGGCTCCACCCCCAGCCACAGCAGCTGAAGTTGTGAGGGCGGAAGCCTCTGCTCCTGTCCCGGTGCCGCCCCAAGTGGTGGCTGAAGCTGCAGCAGCTCCGGCGCCAGCTGTCCAGGTCATGGACCTCGACTCATCCTCCGAGACTCCCGTGGTAGCGTCGGACCACGGGAGAGAAGATGCGCCAACGGCACCTGCCCCGGAGGTTGAAGCTCAAGGTCCTGGAGCAGAGTTGATGGAAGCTCCGGCCGTTGAGCTGGAGGAAGCAGTAATTCCGGCCCCAGAGCCAGAAATTGTCGAAGCCCCGGCGGTTGAGCTGGAGGTAATTGAAATCCCGGTGTGCGCGCCGGATGTTGAGGAAGTCCCGGCGGTTGGGCCGGGTACCTCTGAAGCACCGGCCGCAGAGATGGTCGTTGTTGGAGCTCCGGCCGCAGGGCTGGTTGATGTTGAAGACCTCCCGGCTCCCGAGCCGGTTGCCGTTGAAGATCTTCCGGCGCCTGAGCCGGTCGTTGTGAAGGCGTCAGCGCTCGAGCCCCAAGTAGAGGAGGTGCACAGGCTGGAGCCAGAAGCAGCCCCTGCTCTGGGGCCGGAGGTTCCCACGGCTGAGCCGGAGTGCCCAGAAGAGGTTGCTGGCCCCCTGCCTGAGGGGGCAAATGAAGACCTAGCGGCGGGGCCTTCGGAACCACTTCCGGATGTCGGAACTTCATCAGCGGGACCTTCCTTGATGGCGACTGAGGCCATCCTAGAGGACAGCCCTAGTGCCATAGAGGCTCAGGGGACCACTCTTGTGGAGTGGGACCCAATTTTTGTAACTGAAAACCCACTGGAACCAGCGGAGGAGACCCCAACAGGTCCGGAACCTATCCCGTTGTCATTGTCTATTGACAACGCCTGCTCCAGTCTGTGTCAAGTTCAGCTGGCATTCTTCCACGACGGCAAGGCTCTTGAAGAGGAGCGCCAAACCCTTAGGCGGTGGCGTAACCGGCTCTACTTCAAGACCAAGCTGGCGCAGTCGAGGCTAGCAGATGACAAAGAGTGGATTAAGCGGGAGAAGGTCCACCTGGAATACTGGGGCAAATTATTGGATGACAGGGAGAGCATGACTCGCGCCCTCGACACTCGATCCCGTGCCATTTATGAGCAGACCAAAGCAGCTAATAGTGCGGCTGATGAACGCCAAGAAAGGCTTGAGGCCATTAACACTACTCTCATCAAGCGCCGGGAGGCACATGAGGAGAGGGAGAAAAGGCTTGAAGACGAAGAGCAGAAACTCCTTGAGCTACGGGATGACGTTCTGAAGAGGGAGGAGGAGCTCACCAAAAAGGTGGCTCTGCCTGACAAGGGCCTCGAGGAGCGCGCCAAGAAATTGGAAGAGCGCTGCGTTGAGGAGGAGGAGAAGGCCTGGGTGCGGGGGCAAGAACTCTACGAGCAAGAGTATGCCATCGCAGCCAGGGAGAAGAAAGTGAGGGGTAGGGAGAAGGACCTGGTTGACCGCTGGAACAAGATTTATCTACGGGAGGAGGAGCTCAGAAAACACGAGAGACATGTTGCTGAAAAGATTCAGCAAAATGCCAAAGAGGTCGAGCGCCTCGCTCGCGAGAATTCTGAACTGGTGGCGGCCAGAAGATCCTTGGAAGAATTGAAGGGCTTGAGGACTGCGGACTCTCTACAGGTTTGGGAGTTCCTGGGCAAGGCCAACGACGCGCTGACACCGATGGGCTTTAGTCCCGTGCATCCGGATGATACGGAGATGGAGCCGGACCTGGCATTGCGAGCGCTGAGCTCGGCGGGTAGCAAACTCTCCATGGTGGGCGACGTCATCACGGATCAGTTGGAGGTTGAGGGGCAATCCCTGGCGAAGAATGTCGCAGAGTATGTGCTGACGTGCTACACCAGCCGGAATCCCCAATTCCCTCTAGACCCGGTGCTTGAAGGTCCTGTCGAAGGAGAAGGTGAAGCCGCCCGAGTCAATGTGTTAGAGGTTGCTCAGGAGGTCGCCCAGTTCTTCCATAGGGTCTAAGACCATCTCCGTAGCTCCCACTTGTATTCTCTCTTTTTCTTCCTCAATTTTGTAATCCCTTGTCTCCAGATGAATGAAATCCGCAAATTTTTGTGAATTTCACTTTTTGTCTTCAACACTTTTGTCTTCACTTGGCCCCCTGGTAGATGTACACAAGTTGATTGTGAACATGTACCATGAGGATATTGTGTTTTGTTGAAGACTCATTTGCTTCGAACTTGTAGAGTGTAGGTCCGAAGTCTTCGATAGTGAAGGCCCCCTGAGGTTGTCGGAGCTTAGAAGCTCCGACATTGTCTATCGTCGGAGCCTAGTAGCTCTGGCAATAGTCCCTATCAACGCGTAGAGCATCGATAGTTAGCCCTCCGGGGTGTCGGAGCTAGTAGCTCCGGCAGTGACCTTTGCCAACACGTAGTTTGTCGGCAGCAGACTCCGTTTGTGGGGTCTTCTCACCATCTTTTATTTAGCGTCGGCGGCTGGCCCCCCTAGCTTTACTAGAGCTTGGTTGCTCCGGTGATGCTCGTTTTCAATGTTTAACATCGATTACAAGCCACCTTAGGGGAGTCAGAGCTTCATTAGATCCGGCTTTTTCCATCAACGTGGATTCTTTATTTTTCCTGCACACTAAAGCCAAGAAAAATAGTAAAATTCGCTCCTTGCCTATAACTTCATCGTGACTTACGATTCTCAAGAAAATTTCAGGTCAAACACGATTCTGAATACAGCCGAATGCGTTGTCTTTTCTTCCAGATCCAATTGTACTTGGACCCACCTTATTTCGGCCTGCCGGGGAGTAGGTAGAGTGGCGTACTTAGGGTGCTTGACCAGGCTATGTCGATAGCACACTCCGGCCCTAGGTTGGCTTGGCGACATTCAGACGAGTGGGCCATGAACAATATTTGAATCCAAAAGAATCGACAATACAACTCAAATCGTATATGAACCGGTCGAACTAAAATTTCTTAAGAATTGCATGTCCTTGTTATCGACAAGAAAGAGAAAAATAAAAAATGTTGATCCCGTACAAAGTAAATGCACGTGGAGTTGTTTCACGTGAAGATGTCTTTCATTATAGGTCCGGGATACAGGGGAAACAAGTACACTCCTAGGGTACGGAACCAGGCTAAGCGTGTTTAATTTCTTATTTGACCGAGGGTAGCTAGCCACACTTTTACTCCTGAGACTGCGACAAGTGTTGCATGAACTTTGCGGACCTTCTGGGAAAGGTCCGACTCTTCTCCCGGAGGAACTACCCGACTCTGTACAATGACTCTATAACATACACCTCAAGTTACTACAGACTCACCTCTGTGATATTAAGTGTAGAACTTACGGAGGTGCTCAATGTTCCAAGGATTTGGGAGAGGTGTCCCATCCTCGGTAGCCAAGCGAACGCTTCTGGGACGGGATACTTTAATCACTCGGAAGGGTCCCTCCCAGCTGGGGGAGAGTTTGTTTAACCCTTCTCTAGATTGTATTCTCCGTAGCACCAGATCGCCTTCCTCGAGCTGTCGGTTGTGTACATGCCGCTGATGATAGCGCCGAAGGGCTTGGCGGTATCGGGCATTCCGAACAGCTGCTTGGCACCTTCCCTCCTCAAGGAGGTCTAGGTCTTCACGCCGGAGCTGGTCCTGCGTGGCTTCGTCGAAGGTCCGGACCCGGAGTGACCCCAAGGTGATTTCCGGAGGAAGGATTGCTTCAGCTCCATACACCAGGAAGAAGGGTGTCTCTCCAGTTGACCGGTTTGGAGTTGTCCTGTTGGCCCATAAAGTGGGTGGAAGCTCTTCATTCCAGTTGGCTCCATGTTTTTTCAAGAGCTCATACGTGCGCATTTTGAGTCCTTTAAGGATTTCAGCATTTTCTCTCTCGGCTTGGCCATTGCTTGCTGGGTGAGCTACGGAGGCGTAGCAAACTTGAATGTCGAGGTCTTCGCAATATCCTTGAAATGCAGAGCTTGTGAATTGGGTCCCATTATCAGTGATGATTTTGTTTGGGACTCCAAACCTGCATGCAATGGACTGCAAAAAGTTGATAGCAGATTGCTTGTTGATTGTCACAACGGGAGTTGCTTCCGGCCACTTGGTGAACTTGTCAATGGCAACGAACAGGAACTTGTAACCTCCGACGGCTCTTGGGAAAGGTCCCAAGATGTCCATCCCCCACACAGCGAAGGGCCATGTAGGAGGTATCATTTGTAGGGGCTGAGCTGGTGTGTGAATTTTCTTTGAATGAAATTGACATGCTTCGCATTTCTTCACTAGCTCAGTTGCATCCCGGAGTACTGTAGGCCAGTAGAAGCCATGCCGAAAGGCTTTACCAACCAGTGTGCGGGAAGACGCGTGGTTCCCACACTCGCCTCTACGGATTTCTGCGAGTAGCTTGCAGCCTTCTTCCCTTGTGATGCACCGCATTAGGATGCCATTGGCACCGCGCCGGTAGAGATCCCCTTCTACCAACGTGTATCTTTTAGCCAATCTGACTACCCGGTCAGCGGATACATCATCGTCAGGAAGGATGTTGTCTTTCAAGTAGTTCCGGATCTCCGAGATCCATGCATTGGAACTAACTTGAGCATTTGAGTCTTGCGTGCTGGGTTGCTCGGAGCTTCCGGCAGCACCTACGACCCTTGATGGCTGCCATGGTAACAGGGCCATCGGGACCGTCAGCTTCGGGATGCTGATCTCGCCCCCTTCGCTTAGTTTTGCAGGCTGAGCTGTGTGTTTTGACAACCTCCGGACAAAAGTTCCATCAGGAGCCGGAGCTCCGGTTGATGCTTTCGTCGAGAGTTCGTCGGCTTCAGCATTGTGGGCACGCTGGACATGGTAGAGATCTAGGACTTCGAAGTCCTTCTGAAGCCTCTGGACTTCAAGGAGGTAAGAAGCTAGCAGGAGATTGTTGCAGGAGCATTCACCCTTCACTTGCTTAATGATGGGCTGTGAATCTCCCTTGACCAGCAGTTGCTTGACACCGTATGACAGTGCCACCCTTAGTCCGTAAATGAGTGCTTCATATTCCGCCATGTTGTTGGTCGCCTTGAAGTCAAGGTGTACCATGTATTTTACCTTCTCTCCGGTTGGTGCGAGGAGAAGGATTCCAGCTCCGCCCCCCTGCTTTTGCATGGAGCCATCAAAGTAGAGGGTCCAGTGAAGCTCGGTGAAGACCGGAGCCTTGTGTTCTGGCTTCTGCTCGTTGGAGCCCCCAGGGTTTGATGGAGAGGGAGTCCATTCCGCCATGAAGTCTGCCAATGCTTGGCTCTTGATTGCTTGCCTTGAAATGAATTCGAGATCGAATTCGGCCAATTCCGCTGCCCACTTTGCAATATTCCCAGTTGAGTTGGGATTATGCAAGATTGTTCAAAGTGGGTAAGAAGTCACCACTGAGATCTTGTGAGCTTGGAAATAATGGCGAAGCTTCCTGGAGGCAATAAGAACTGCATAGAGCAGCTTTTGCACCTCTAGGTATTGAGTCTTGGCGTCATGAAGTACTTCACTAATGAAGTACACTGGGCGCTGGATGGTCCGGACCCTCCCGGAGGGGCCCGGAGCTTCCTCTTCATTGATCCGGATCCTCCCGGAGGGGTCCAGATTTTCCTCGGGGACTTCTAGATCCTTGCTGGAGGAACCCGGAGCTTCTTCAGAAGCGACCTGGACCCTCTCGGAGGGGTCTGGGTCTTCTGAAGTAACTTCTTGTGGATTCAAGTCTGGGAGCTGGGACCCAGACTCGCTTTCAGGAACCTCCAGACCCTCTTGAAGGGGTCTGGACTCCTGAGTACAGGATGGTTCAGGTCTCTCCGCAACCAGGACCATACTGACGACTTCGTCAGTGGCTGAAATGTAAAGTAGCAAAGGCTCACCAGGGTTTGGGGCTACCAGAATTGGTAGGGTGGTGAGGAGATGTTTTAGCTCCTGGAACGCCTTTTCTACTTCTTCGGACCATTGGAATGGTCCGGACTTCCTTAATAACTTGAAGAAGAGGAGTGCCTATTCCGCCAGTCTTGAAATGAACCAGCTGAGGGCTGCTAGACATCCAGTTAGCTTTTGGACATCTTTGATGCGAGCTGGTGGCCGCATGTCTTCAATGGCCTAGATCTTCGCCGGATTAACTTCTATGCCCCGGTGACTTACAATGAAACCAAGAAGTTTTCTGGAGCTAACCCCGAAGACACACTTGTCTGGATTTAGCTTTGTGCGGGTGACCCGCAGCTTGTCGAAGACAGCCTGCAAGGTGTTAAGGAGTGACTCCTTGTTCTTGACCTTGACCACGATGTCGTCGATGTACATTTCCACTATGTCTCTAATGAGTTCTTCAAAGGTTTTGTACATAGCTCGTACAAAGGTTGAAGCTGCATTCTTGAGACCAAATGGCATGGCTGTATAACAGTACAATCCATCTACTGTGATGAAAGAGGTATGCTCTTCATCTTCCCTAGACATTCTGATTTGATGATACCCAGAATATGCGTCTAGGAAACACAGTAATTCACACCCGGAGGTGGAATCCACTATCTGATCTATTCTAGGTAATGGGAATGGATCTTTTGGACATGCCTTATAAGTGTTGTGTAGTCGATACACATCCGAAGCTTCCCGCCGGCCTTGGGCACAACGACTGGGTTTGCCAGCCATTTTGGATGAAGACTTCTCAAATGAATCCAGCTTCGAGCAACTTATTTACTTCTTGTCGAATGAAGTTCTGTCTAATGGGTGGCTGCATATTGGAGGGATTACCCCCAACAGCTTGAACAGCGGGATGACCATTGGATGATCCAGCGGCTGAGTTCACCATTCTTGAAATCTCGGGCGCCCCTACCTGGCGCGCCAACTCTCGGTGGTTTTGATTCGGCAGATCTCCTGACACTACTAAAGTGTTAGAGGAGTTTGAGGTTCGGTGTGGGCGCGCGGATATTCAAGAAGGTGAAGTGTAAATGACACAGTAGACACGAAGATTTACGTGGTTCGGGCCGCCTGAGCGTAATACCCTACTCCACGGGATGTGTTGGTGTTGTATTTGGTTGTATGAGCTCAAAGTGAGTTCAAGGTGTAGAGTGAGCGCGTCACGTCTATGTGTTCTGAGCGTCTCCGGAGAGTCTCTGGAGAGTATTCGGTCTATGTATCGTCGGCCTGTCCTTTTATAGTACAAGGGCAGGCCGTTACAAGTTAGCCTGGCCCGACATGTGGCTCGGCGGTTACTGATATTGATACACAATCAACACGTTTAATTGCCCTTAATGACCGAGTTATGGGCTTTGACAGCGCCGTTACTGGTAATTAAGGTCGTCCGATCGTGTGTCATTAATATAGTATTAATGACACTTGATCGGGTCTTGAAGTCCTGAAGATCCGGAGCCGTTGTGGAGTCTTCTGGAGGTTAGAGGCTGAAGATCCGACGGTTGGACACGTGGCAGCACCGGAGCACACTGTGGGGAACAGATAGGTCCGGTGTCACCCGACATGTGTCAGTTCCGGAGGGAGCTTCCCTCGGTCTAGGGTTAGATCCGGGGGTGCCATTTCGGTACATAGCCCGGAGCTTCCCCCTTGTGGGATGTAGCTCCGGTTTTATAGTACACGTGGCGACCCTGGGACTAACCATGTTGGAGAAGCGGGTCCGGTTATGTCTGACATGTGGGCCTCCGAAGGTCTTCAAATCAAGTAGATGACTTTCCCTTGAGATCTTTGCAATCCCAAGGATTATATGGTACCCAGGGTACCGACAGTTATGAATTAGAACTTAAGCGTGGTGCTTAGGTTAGAGTTCATCAGTAGATATCTCGTACACCTATGGATTGAAAAGGTAAACAGTATATAGTGATAACCCTATCCGTCCTTAGTAATCCTCTATTTTTGGCTATGCCATAGGCTATTGGTGGAAATTTTTCTAGTCTTGCCAGGGGTAAGCCCATACCCGAAGCAACTAGCTGTCATAGACTACTGTGGCCTAGATTTCAAACTGGTGAATTCCTAACAAATCCTTGATTACCAAGCAAACTATGTGTCCTTGGGAGAACAAGCTAGAAGATCTCACACACGTTCCTTGCATTTGATGCCCTTGTGAACACTCTTTAAGGGGAAGTTCTACAACGGTATTTCCGTGCGCTTGCGGATTAGTCTGTTTTTGTAAAAAGAACTGTCGGTACCCTGTGTACCTGGTACCCAATATACCGCAAGAAGTACAAGAGAGTTCCACCTGTTAGTGTCGAAGGGCTTCCTCAGGCCCCACATGTCACACGACACTGGACCCGCCTCCCTCATATGGGTACCTCTGGGACTGCCACGTGTAGTGTAAGGCCAGAGTTGAACTTCCAACATAAGGAAGCTCCAGAGTTGACACGTGGATAATGGGCCTGGACCTAACCCCCCGTAGAGGGAAGCTCCAGTGCTGCCACATGTATAACAGCTCCAGACCTATCTCCCCATAAGGGGAAGCTCCAGAGTTGCCATGTGTGGATCCTCCGGACCTTAGACTAACGAGGATATTGGCGGATCTCCAACAGCACAGACATTCAAGGCACAGTTAAAGCGAGAGTTACAAGATCTGATTACATGTCATTAATGCTATATTAATGACACACGATCAGTGGGCAGTTAATAGGGGTAACGCTGCCATTAAGGCACATTATCACACTGTTAATCACTCTTAATACTCGTAGACCAAGTATTAGGCTCTTAAATACGCCAGGGCCACATATCAGGCAAGGCAAGTGATGAAACGTCCAGTCCTTAGACTATAAAAGGACTATGTTGCACGGTACAAGGACATCTAAGATCATACCCACACCAGTACTTCTGAAATCGACAATACAACAACACACACCCCGTGGAGTAGGGTATTATGCTCAGGCAGCGCGAACCATGCAAATCTTCCATGTCATCATCTTGTTTAAGATCTCCACACGCCCTAACTGATACAAGAACCTCCGCGGGCTACATTTTAGTAGTTCCGGGGGAAGTGTCGTTCGTATGCTTCGACATTTGGCGCGCCAGGTAGGGGTGCCTGAGATCACAAGATGGTGACTCTGCCCCAGGATCATCCAACAGCAACAACGTTGTGCAACCTGTTGAAGGGAATCCTTCCAACATGCAACAACCAGCGGACGCTGTTGTCCCTGTAGGCATCACACCACCACCACCATTTGCTCCAGTGAACAATGCTGGACAGCAGGATGGGGTACTTGTGTTAGTCACAACATCGGCAAACAACAATCCTGAGAACACGTTAATTGCTGCGCGAACACTGTTGGAGCACCCACTGCGCCCGGAGCACCTCAAGGTGCGATGGAGCAGTGGTGCGCTGATGTTCAGCATCTGGTTGCAGCCGCAGCCGATGCCATCAGCAATCAAGGTCGCCCACCTTCGGGGCAGGCACCAGCTCAATGTAGGAACTTGTCTGGAAGACTTGGTCCTCATGTTTCACAGCTCCGAAAGCGTGCTGTATCGTAACAGGTGATATCGCTGCCTTCTGGGGCGCGTCACACCTACACTATGTCGAGGTTATCGACACACGATTTGCGGTCAGAGCTTGACCACCGCTACCAAAAACAGGACGAATGTGTCCATATTGAGCGTGCTCACGAAAGGCGAGAGGCACGGGACAACCCTGCTTTAGTGGGGGTAGGAGGAGGTTGTTCTTCTTTGGCCATGCACCTATGCATGGTCCATTAGCCACAGATGTTTCGGCCTCATCCGCCGGAGAAATTCAAAGGGACTGTCAACCCCGCCGAATTTCTTCAAATCTACTCGAGTGCTATAGTAGCAGCAGGAGGCAATGAGGTCGTGATGGCCAACTACTTCCTGGTGGCTCTGACTGGGACTGCTAGGTCTTGGTTCATGAGTCTTCAACCCGACTCCATCACTAGTTTGGCAGAATTATGCCAGCAGTTCACTGCCAACTTCGGGAGTTCTTACACCCGGCTGGGCACTGAACTGGACATGTTTGCTGTGAAGCAAACAACAGGGGAATCGCTGAGATACTTTATCCAGCTATTTTCTCAGGTACGCAATACCATCCCTTCTATCTCAAACGCTTCTGTTTTTATCGCATTCAGAAAGGGCGTCCAAGACAAGAAGGAGAAGCTGGCGACTAAAGAAGTCAATAGTGTCATGGAGTTGTTCAGCCTGGCTGACAAGTGTGCCTGGGCCGCAGAGGGTCGGGAAATGCACTCAAAGCCAACTTCGGAGCCAACAAAAATTCCTCAAAAGCTAAAGCCACTACCTCCAAAAGTGGCAAAAAGAAAAAGAAGTCCAACGTTAAGAAGAAGTTGTCGGTCGGAGCACCTACTGCTGCGGCTGCCGCAACTCCGGGTGGCCGAGAGCCACGCCCCAAAAAATGACCTCGTCCTTCGTTAGAAGATGACAACAGCTATAAATGTGGTGTCAGATCCATAAGACGGACAAACATAGTCTGGAGGATTGCCGAGAGGTTAAAAACCTTGTCGAGCGCTACAACAAGCGCCGAGAAGAAGCTCCTTTCCATCAACGGGAAGGAAAGCAGAAAGTTGATGAAGCTTCGGCTAAGCCGGAGCTAGGCTTTCAGGATCCCAAGAAGGTCCTGAAGGCTATCTTCAACACAGTAGACAGTGATTCCGACATCTCCGACAATGAGCGTCGAAATACCCTGAACACCATTTATGGTGGTTCCTAGGACATCACCTCTCGCCGCGTCCTCAAGACAATGCGGCGGGAAATTGCTGCTGTAGCTCCTGCTGCCAGGGTGGAACCACATCGGAAGTGGATGGATACGCCCATCACTTTTGATGCATCAGACTGCCCCGGGAACATGGTCGGAGCTGGCCAACTTCCTCTGATGGTATCTCCAAGCATCGACAATGTTCAGCTCTACCACGTTCCGGTAGACAGAGGCGCAATGCTCAATATCTTGAGTTTTGAAGCATTCATGAAAATCCAGCTACAACTCTCGGACCTTCATCCCTCGAGACCTTTTTCTGAGGTAGGTCCAGGGGCCATCAGCCCCCTCGAATCCATCACTCTCCCGGTGACCTTCAGGACACAGGAGAAATACAGGATCAAGAAGCTGTATTTCGATGTCGCTCACATCAGTTTGCACTTTAACGCCATCCTGGGCAGGCCTGCTTTGTACAGGTTCATGGCCGCAGCTCACTACGAGTATCTAGTATTGACGATGCCAACACCTTCGGGTGTCCTCCGGGTCCGTGGAGACCGCACTGCAGGAGTCACCGTGCTAGAGGAACTCCATGTGCTTGCCACGGCGCAAGAAGGAACCTCTGGCAAAGAGCTCATTGCTCAACCCCCGATCACTCGTCATCGGGGCTCAATTTCTGCACCATGTGTGAAACCAAGCGGTGACACCGACATTCCCGTCAAAGTTGTCCAAACCCCGGTGAGCCTTTAAAGCTTTACATTTCTGCATCTACGGAAGTTATAAGCATGGTTCTGGACGTGGGAAGACTGGAGCCACATCTAGTTCAATGGCCTAGATCCCTCAGGGAGGGTCCGGAGCTACCTGAAGGCGAGTCTAGATCCCAGCCCCCAGACACGGATCATAAAGACAAAGTGTTAGAAGATCAACCTCTCTCATCCGAGGGAGTTTCTACAGCTGTTCAAGAAGATTCGGACCCATCAGGGAGGGTCCGGGTTGAACACAAAGAAGTTTCGGACCCCTCCGGGAGGGTCCAAGAAACTCAACAAGAAGGTCTGGACCCCTCTGGGAGGGTCCGAGTTGGTGGAGAAGAAGTTTTGAACCCCTTTGAGAGGGTCCGAACCGTCCAATGCCCAGTGTACTTCATCAGTGAAGTACTCAACATTGCAAAGACCAGATACATCGAGGTGCATAAGTTGCTTTACGCAGTTCTTATTGCCTCAATGAAGCTTCATCACTACTTCCAAGCCCACATATATCAATGGTAACTTCTTATCCACTGCATCCTATATTTCATAACATCAATTCTACAGGGAACATCGCAAAGTTGGCAGCAGAGCTGGCCAAGTTCGATCTCGAATTCGTACCACGACAAGCAATCAATAGTCAAGCGTTGGCTGACTTTGTGGTGGAGTGGACCCCCTCTCCAAGTGAGCAGAAGCCGGAACCCAAGGTCCCGGTCTTCGCCGAAGCTCACTGGACTCTCTACTTCGACAGTTCCGTGCAGAAGCAGGGAGCCGAGGCTGGAATCCTTCTCCTTGCACCGACCGGGGAGAAGGTTAAATACATGGTTCACCTTGACTTCAAGGCAACCAACAACATGGCAGAGTATGAAGCTCTCATCTACGGGCTCAAGGTGACAATATCTATGGTGTCAAACAGCTGTTGGTGAAGGGTGATTCGCAACTTATCATAAAACAAGTGTAACACCCTAATTTCCAAGTTTTGACAAATTAAAAACTTAAATGGGAATTTAGTATTAATAATGGGAAGTAATTCTTTATAGAGAAAAATATAAAATATATGCATCTCATGTTGCATTTGGATTCATCCCAAGGTATTAAATTTATTGCCAAGAATATTACATTAAAAATAATTAAATTGGCATAATGAATTTGGAATGAAAGAAATAAGGAAAAGAAAATTTATTATGAAAGAAAGAAACAATAGTTGTTAAATATAATTTAATAAATAACAAACATAAAGAAAGAAAAAATATATAACTTTATAAGTAAATAACTAAATAAATAAAATAAAAGAATAACAAATAATAGGAAAATAAAAGATAAAATATATATATATATAAAATATATATAATAATAATATAAAAAGTAAATAATAATAGATATAATAATAATATTTAAATATGTAAATAAAAAAGAAAGAAAAAGAAAAAAAACAACTGCTCCGCTAGAGAGGCGGCCGAGCCGGCCCAGCCGCGCGTCCCACCCCGCCCGCGCGCCTCGCGCCAGACCAGCGCGCCTACCCCGTCGTGCGACCCCACCTGCCCAGGTCCCGCACCCCAACGCCCCGCTAGTGCGGCCCGTCCGCCTGCGTTGACCCCGCGCCCCGCGTCCTGGTCGAGCGGCCAAGCCGCCAATGCCCGCCCGCGCGACCCTGCCGCGTTGACCCCGCGCCCCTTGCCGCTCGCCTGCCCAGCGAGCGCCAGTCCCGCGCCAGGGGAAGAAAAGGGGAGAAAAACAAAGGAAGGAAGAGGAAGAGAAGGAAGGAGTCGTCGTTCGCCGTAGTTCATCGCACTGTCGTCGTCATGCCGTCGGGGGATCGCAGCGCCATCTCCTTCATCTGCGTCATGTTGTCATCATATTCATCAACAAAACTCCAGATCCCGGAGACACAGGTCGTGCCGCCGTTCCACGACTGTCCAGACTAAATGCACGCACGGTAGGTATTACAATATAGATCTAGACTATTATTTTGGTTCTAGTACTTTAATTAAATCACGTGTAGGACGTGTTTTATTTGAGCGACCACTAATCATCGACAGATCATCTCAATCCACTTGGAACTTACATATTAGATTAAATCATACCAAATCAATATGTTATTCTAGATTTGACAAAATTTATATTTTCAGTATTATTTAATCTGTTTTTCAGATTTAATAAAAAAGATTAAAGCCTAGTTAATTCATAAAGTATCAAATTAAATCCATAAAATTTATAATAAATTATAGTAAGTAATTAATAATATTTTCATCACATTTAATATTCTGAAATAAATATTTTGCCTCTGAATTAATTGTTATTAATTCCAGACTTGCTCAAATAAATAGGAAATCATTATCAAAAATTATTTAAAAGCCATAGAAATTTATATAACATTAATACGAACATATTTTCTCCATGTATTCATATTTTGCATATTGATTAGTGGTTGCAATGCATTTATTATGTATGTTTGCTTGTGTATGTGGTTGATTGTGAATAGACCAATACGCTCAAGTGGTTACGATCGAGAAGCGATTATCCGAGGATCTTCATGCGCGAGACTTTGATTGCTTGAGCCATCGAATTGCAGAGTATAAGGCAAGTGTCCTTGACCATATTGATCCTGTTTTTTATATGTTTTGTTTGCAAAACTGTATGCTTGTGTCAAATTGATGGGAAACCCATGATAGGTGTTTACTAGACTTATATGACCACCCTTGTCGCTTGGGGTACATTGTAGAGCGTCGGGAAGGGCTTTTTTTTCTTTTTGCTTCGCTCTTATTAATTGGGATTGGGAAATAACCAAATGGCTTAATTGTGAATTAATGAAGTTATGGATGATGAGAATTGATAAACATGGTTAATTGGTAATATGGAACTTGGGTGATCTAAGCAAGCATGGTTTTGTGGATGGGTTGGATGATATGGTGATTTCCTTGCCTTAGAACTAAGGACCGGTTCATGCAAGAATATGCCAGGACAACAGTGCCACTACAAGGCCAAGTATGGGTGCGGCGTAGCTGAATAATTAGGAGCACTGCTAGTATTGTATGGACCATTGGATGGCGCGGGGAATGGGAGTCGAGGACGGCTACTCTGGGATCTGCATGGCACACGAGGGGGCCTGTGGGTGGGAGAATGGCGATTCAAGCCTGCCGGTGAAACCTTAGTGGGCCCGTACATACTAGTAGTCCCTTTTGAAAGGCTATTTTGTGATCTCTTGGCCACACACCTACAGAAGTGTGATAATGCATAATAGAGGTTCTTAGTCACCGAAAGGTGATAAAATCATGAACATGTGGGTAAAGTGGTACAACCTCTGCAGAGTGTAAAACTATCATGATAGCCGTGCTCCCGGTCATGAGCACCTGGATGACCTACATGATTAGAACTCGACTTGAGATTTCGGGATGATTGGTATGGTTTGGTTCATCATTTGAGTACAGTCGATTCATGGAAGAATATGGAATTGGCATATGGTATTAAATTAATGGCTGGCTTGTATTAAATGGATTGTGATGGTAAATGAGAATTTTTGGATTTATGACATAATAATTACTTGGGTTACGAACGGGAATGTACTCACATAGACATGATAGGCTGCTTTTACATGTTTATGAAATGTACTTTTCTGCAATTAGCCATTTTATTCCAGACATTTGTTTAGCTACTCCCTCCATCCCGGAAAGGTTGTCGCTTTGTAGTTCATTTTTAAACTACAAAGCGACAAACTTTCCGGGACGGAGGGAGTACATGTCATCTATTTCCGCACTTGTTGAGTACGACATGTACTCACCCTTGCAATCCCTCCCCAACAGCTGCTAGAGATATTTTGGAGATCAACATGGAGTACTAGGCGTGCGTACTACCGTCGATTGCCTGTGGAGTTGGATTCGCCTACGCTAGATTATGTTCCGCTGGAATAGAATCAAGGTATATTTACTATTCGTGACATGGTTATTTTTGTTTACCGTTTCTGATGTCATTGTGTATATGTGATGAACATTCTGGGCACACATACACTGCACTTGGTTCGTTTTTCAGAACCGGGTGTCACAACAAGTCAAAAGTGAATGCTACTGCAACAACCCCCAACCAGCCGCATATTTCCTTGAAGTCCGCAGGCTTCAGATGGACTTTGAAGACTTGGATATCCATCATGTTCAGTGTCTACATAATGTTGAAGACGGTGAACTCTCGACATAGGCCTCAATAGGAGCTCCGGCTCGTGACAGAATCTTCGTCCGGAGGTTGTCAAGACAAACAGCTCAGTCTACCGAACTGAGCGAAGGGTGTGAGACCAGCACCTCGAAGCTGGCAGTCCCGGTGGCCCTGTTACCATGGCGTCCACCAAGGGTCATAGGTGCTATCAGAAGCTCCGAGCAACCCAGCACGCAAGACTCAGAAGCTCAAGTTAGCTCCAATGCATGGATCTCGGAGATCCGGAGCTACTTGAAAGACAACATCCTTCCTGAAGATAGTGTATCCCTGACCAGATAGTCATATTGGCTAAAAGATACACGCTGGCAGAAGGGGATCTCTACCGGTGCGGTGTTATAGACATCCTAATGTGATGCATTGCAAGGGAAGAAGGCCACGAGATCCTCGCGGAAATCCACAGAGGCGAGTATGGGAACCATGTGTCTTCCTGCACGTTGGTTGGTAAAGCCTTTCAGCATGGCTTCTACTAGCCTACAACACTCCAGGACGCAGTGGATTTGGTGAAAAAATGTGAAGCGTGTCAGTTCCACGCAAAACAAATTCACACACTGGCTCAATCACTACAAATGATACCTCCTACATGGCCATTCATTGTGTGGGGTATGGACATCTTGGGACCATTCCCTAAAGCCATCGGAGGTTACAAGTTCCTGTACGTCGCCATCAACAAATTCACCAAGTGGCCGGAAGCTACTCCAGTTGTGACAATCAACAAGCAATCATGAATCAAGTTCTTGAAGTCCATAATATGCAGATTTGGAGTTTGAACAAAGTCATAATTGACAATGGAACCCAATTTACAAGTGTTGCATTCCAAGAATATTGCAAAGACCTCGACATCCAATTCAGCTACGCATCAGTAGCTCACGAAGGAAACAATGGTCAAGCCGAAGAGCAAATGCAGAAATTTTATAGGGACTCAAGACGCGCATTTATGAGCGCGTGAAAAGGAATGGAGCCAACTGGATCAAAGAGCTTCCATTCACACTGTGGGCAAGTAGGACTACACCTAACTGGTCAACTGGAGAGACATCCTTCTTCTTGGTGTATGAAGCCGAAGCAGTCCTTCCTCCAGAGATAACCATGGGGTCGCTCCGGGTCCGGACCTTTGACGAAGCCACGCAGTACAAGCTCCGGCGTGAAGACCTTGACATCATCGATGAGGGAAGGTGTCAAGCAGCTGTTCGGAATGCATGCTATCGCCAAGTGCTCTGATGCTATCATCAAAGGCATGTGCGCAACTGACAGCTCAAGGAAGGCGATCTGGTGTTGCAGAAAATACTAACTCGCGAAGGAATGAATAAACTTTCCCCCAGCTGGGAAGGTCCCTTCCGAGTGATCAAAGTATCGCGCCCCGGATGCGTTTTCTTAACAATCGAGGATGGGACTCCACTTCCTAATCCTTGGAACATGGAGCACCTCCGTAAGTTTTATACTGAGAATCACGGAGGTGAGTCTGTAAATATACACAATGTATGTTACAGAGTCAATATACAGAATCGAGTAGGTTCTCTGGGAGAGCATCCGCACCCCTCCGGTAGAGTCCATGAAGCTTAAGTAACACTTGATAAGTTCACAACACTAAAACTGTAACTACCGACCCTTGGCTAGTACAAGATTTATAACACACTTAGCATGGCCTTGTACCCTATGTGTGTCCTTGTCTCCCCTGTAATCCGGACCTACAATGAAGGACATTGTTGTGTAAAAACAGACTCCACGTGCATTTATTTTTGTACAAGGCTCGGTATTTTGAATTATTATTTTATCCTTCTTGTCTATAATGAAGTTTTAGTCCAAGTTATTCATATGCGTCACAAGTTATATTGAAGGTCTCTTGGATTTGGACATTGCTGCATAGTCTACTTGCCTGAACGCCAAGCCAACATAGGTTCGAAGTGTGCTATTGACTTAGCCTGGTCCTGCACCCTAAGTATGCCACTCTACCTACACCCGACGGGCCTCAATAGGGTGAGTACTAAAAAAGCATACGGATCTGGAAAGTTACATCAATATACTTGTTATCATATTGAATTTCTTTGGATCTAGAACTAAAATAAGAATGATAAGTCACAAACAATTTATAGACAAGAAGACGAGTTTTACTCATTTTCTTGTCTTTAATGTACAGGAAAACCACAGCAGTGGTGGACGATGCCAGAGCTACCAAGCATTGACAACCTCCAAGGGGGCCCGCCGTGGATGTTTTCGAATGTTGAAAGTGGGCGCCACTAGAGCTAACAAGCTTCGGTAACTTCCATGAGGGCCAGACATTGACATAAACTATAATTCAAGTTAAGATGGCATAACCACTCAACCTTATCTATGCGTTGATAGTGGGTGCCATCGGACCTATCAAGCTCCGACAACCCTAGGGGGCCTGCCATCAACATTCTACGCGTTGATAGTGGGTGCAAGCTCCAACAACCCCAGGGGGGCCGCTGTCAATGTGGCAAAGGGTATCGAAGATAAATACTTCAAACCTAAAATCTATAAGTTCGAAGCATTCAAGTCATCAACATACTGTCAAAACCTTTTAGTACATGTTAAAATCGAATTCTGCACATATACCAAGGGGCCAACAAGATAAAGCACAATATATTGAAGACAAAGATAAATTGAAATTCATGGTAGAAAGAGCAAATTTCATTCATTCAAAGTACTGGATTACAAAATTAGGGTTACAGCAAAATACAAAGGAAAAGGTCCTAGCTACTGGAGGATCTAAGTCTTGTGGAAAAACAAAGCAACCTTCTCAGTAGCCTCTTGGACACTAGCTTTGGCAGCATCCTCCTCTTCGGTAACGAGTCCTTCAAAGACTAGATCAAGAGAAAATTGGGGGTCTCAGCTTCTGTAACACGGCAGGACATACTCGCGACGTTTTTGGCTAGAGATCTCCCCTCTGTCTCCAGCTGATCAGCGATGACATTACCCATTGCATCGAGTTTGCTGTCAGCAGAGCCAAGTGCCACCGGCGTCTTGTCCAGCTCCTGCGCTGGGTCCTCCGAGCATAATGGACTAAAGCCAACAGGCACAAGGGCCATGTCCGCACGTCCCAGAAAATTCCATACTATCAGGGATACGGTTGCCCTCGAGCTCCGCAGCTCCTCCACTGACCTACGGGCGGCCGCTAACTTCGAACTCTCCCAAGCGAGGTGCTCAACCGCTTTAGCATGTTGCTGCATATTCTCAGCTACTTGCTTTTCAATGTCGGTTAGCTCCGTCTCCCGGAGGTGGATGCAGTTATGCCGTTCTGCCAAGTCCTTCTCCCTGCCCCTTACTTTCCCTTCTTTGGTGGCAACATCAGCTTCTCTTTTAGAAGCTCCTGCCCCAGTTTCCAGTACTTTTCCTCCTCCTCCTTACTCCACAGATCAAACTTCTTAGAGCGACCTGCTAAATTTTGCTCAGCCACAGTCAGCTTCTGACCGAGCTCTTCTTCATTTTTTCAAAACATACTCTTGTTGTTCCAGAAGATTCTCTTCTCTTGCATCAAGGTCTGCCCGACGCTTCAGGAGGACCTCGTTTAATTCTTGAGGTTTTCGTGACGCTCATCAGCAACATCACTCCTCTCCTTGGCATGTTCTAGGATCTCCCTAGAATTAGCTTCAAGCGCCCTGATGGCGGCTTCCTTCTCTTCTAGCAGTTTGCCCCTGTACTCCATCCGGGTCATTTCCCTCTTCACCCACTCCTTCTGATCAGCAAGCCTCGTGTGTGCAAGATTGGTCTTGAAGTGGTGCCTGTTGCGCCAATGCCTCAAGGTGTGGCGCTCCTCTTCAAGGGCCTTAATTTCATGATCGAAGGCGAGTTGAACTTGTCGGAGGCTTGAGCAGGCATTGTCTATGGACAATGCCAAGGGAATTAGCTCTGGACCTGCCGGGATCACCTCCGCTGGCTCCAAGGGGTCATCAAGAACAAAAATAGCGTCCCATGCCACAAGCGTGGTTCCCTGAGTTTCTGCGGCACTAGGGCCGCCATCCGGGAGCTCTTCGGCAGCAGCAGAGGAAGAACCCACTGCGGGAACCTTTACCTCCAGAGCCGACACCGATGGTCCTTATGCGGGAACTTCAATTGCTGCCTCCGCGGGTGAAGAGCCTGCCTCCGCCTCTTCATGGTGTTTTGCCTCGGGCATGGGCACCTCTGGAGAAGTTACTTCCGGGGTGCTCGTTCGAGCTTCACCCGAAGCCATTTCCATCATCAGCTCAGGTGCTGGTACATCAGCAACCTTCGGCTCAACTGTCAGAGCTTCAACAACTTCTGGCTCAAGGGCCGGAACTTCAAGTACCACCGACTCGGTTGCCGTGGCATCAATGACATCCGGCTCAAGGGACGGAGCTTCTGGCACCACCGATTCATCACCGGCTTAGCAGCAACTTCTGGCACAACGACCGGAGCCTCAATTACCTCCGGGCCGGTTGTCGGAGCTTCCACCACCTCCGTGTCCTGTGTCGGAGCTTCAGTCGTTGGTGATGCTGCTACTGGAGCTTCTTCATGCACGTCTCCCCTGTGATCCGGCGCTACTACAAGAGTCTCTTGCGATGACTCTGAATCCAGATCCACGACAGTTGGCACCGGAGCTGCCGTGACCTCAGTCACCACTTGAGGAGGCACCGGGGTTAAAGCTGGAGTTTCCATCCGCACTTTTTCGGCCGTTGCGGCATAGGTCGGAGCTTTAGACCCTATCTTTGATGCCCTGCAGTCAAAAATTTTGGAAGATTCAAAACATGACAAAAATAAGAGTGGCAAATCAAGGCGAAAAAGCAAAGCTTACGTTGGGAAGCTACCGCTCCAATCGGCGCAGAACCTCTTCGCCGGAGGTTCAGAGGCGGAACTTGACGTGGTTGCATGGAGGGAGCTCCAGAATGTAGCTGGCGCCAGAACCGGAGTCGATTGTAAAGAACTAGCGCCTCTCGAGGACATTTGAACCGAAGGAGGTATAGCTGCAGAAGATCTCCCTCGCCGGGGAGAAGGGGCAGTTGTAGATGGAGTAGGCCTGACAGACCTCCCATCACCATGCTTCAGCTTTATCTTTCGAGTGGAAGATTCGGCTGGCTCCTTGCCCTTGACCTTGCCGATGTCTTTAATCCTCTGGCTCGGAGCAGGGGCAGTCACCTCCTCAAAAGCTCAGGGTATTACAATCCCTCGAGACCCTACGCTTATCCACCTCACCAAGGTCGTATAGCGCTGACATCCTCCTCCAGAGCTCCCTCCTGATATATGGAGTCATGTTCAGGGGTAGTAAAGCAACAGGCAGAGTCAATGCATCATCGGTGATCAACCCGTGCTGAAATTTTTTGAAATGGAGCCTCAGGACTTCATCATCCAAGTTAGAGTCCAGACCAGTTTCAATCCGGTTCGTATCCATCACACTATTGAAAGCCCAGGTGGGCCTCGCCCTCCTCCTCAGCGGAGCCCACCTGTTCACCAAGAAGTTCACGAAGACCATCTTGGGGTCACTCCACCCTCCACACATTCTCAGATCATGGTCAAGACAGGGTTAATTGCATCCGACGGCTTCAGAACTACATTCTAGGCATCGGTGTCAACGTTGGGGAGTCCTTGGGGCAGCTCCAACCTATCATGCTCCTCCACTGCAATGATGACCCAATCCTTCTTCCAGTCATCCCATTTGCCGGAAGGGGACAACTTTGAATACTTAAAGGGGCAGTTCCTGCGCTTACGAAGTAGTAGAAGTCAAGCAGCTCAGTCTCCTTGCCGGTGGTCTGGACCATGAAGAAAGTCCAGAACAACTCGACGCAGGAAGGCACGCCCACCGACATCTCGCAGAAGTGGACGAACGTTGCCACGAGCAGGAGGGAGTGCGGGCCTAGGTGATGTAGTTGGAGACCATAGAAGTCCAGCAACATCAAGATGATGGTCGAGAAAGGTGGGATCAGTCCCACCATGGCGTACGCCAAGAAGTACACCATGTTGTCGCGACACTCTTTCTTGAAGGGGAGCTTGCCGACGTGAATCAGATGGTTGAAGGAGTCGCTAGACCAACCCATGTAGGTCTGAACCTTCATCAGATTGTCCTTGCTCTTGATGCGGCTTTTGAAAAGACCTAACTCCATCGTGGCAAAGTGGAGCAATGTAAAGGAAAGCCAGGCGATGTTTAGGAGGCTCTGAGCGTGAGTTTGATCGAAAGCGTGAAGAGTTCTCAAACCGTGCATACTTTCCTTCTTAAGTAAGCCTCTGCGACGTTTGGATGGAAACCACAACGAGAGCAAAGCCACATTTACAAAGTCTACCATGTCAATGACGAATGGGCCAAGGGCCACCTCGACAAAGAGGTCGAGGTTATTACCACGGACGAACCGTTGTCATGATGGATGGCGAGAAACCCAAAGGTGACTGCCTAACAAGGCACTCAGAACCGATATGGTTTTCATATTGGGAACCGGCGACCTTCAATTGCGTGAGATCCGCACTCAAATATCTCATCTTCCGCATTCAAAACAAGCCACGCGACGATGGTTTAACCTCGGACCATTGCCCAACTGGCACATCAGAAGACATTTGAAGTCGTTGCGTGGGAATTGAGGATGGCCCCACCACCGGTAGAATAATTTAACCCAAAGGTTTTCTCCTGGAGGTGAGCCTGGGGGCCACTGTCAGTACCCAGTGTACCGGGTACCCCATGATACCGCAAGAAGTACAAGAGTGTTCCACCTATCAGTGTCGAAGGCTTCCTCAGGCCCCACATGTCACACAGCACTAGACCCGCCTCCCTCATATGGGTAGCTCCGGGACTGCCACGTGTAATGTAGGGCCAGAGCTGAACTCCCAACATAGGGAAGCTCTAGTGTTGACATGTGGATATTGGCCCCGGACCTAACCCCCCGTAGAGGGAAGCTCCGGTGCTGCCACGTGTATAACAGCTCCAGACCTATCTCCCCATGAGGGTAAGCTATAGAGCTGCCACGTGTGGATCCTGCGGACCTTACACTAACAAGGATATTGGCAGATCTCAAATAGCACAGACATTCAAGGGACAGTTAAAGTGACATTTACAAGATCTGATTACGTGTCATTAATGCCATATTAATGACACACGATCAATGGGCTGTTAATAGAGGTAATGAATGTGGCCTAGAGGGGGGTGAATAGGCCTTTTTTAAATTTAGTCGAAAACTGCAACACTTAACAAACTGATCAAATCCCGAGATATAGGACTAGTCCGGTAGAGTGCGGACTAGTCTGGTGCGTGCGGACTAAATTGATCAAGTTAGATCAATGATCACAATACAAACGCAGTATGCAGCAGAATATAGTATGTAACTGGCAAGTATTGAGTCAATGCAACCAAGTATAATGCAAACCAATTCTTGTTTCAAAGTTTTAAAGTAGGTTATGCAAGATTGAGAAGACCCTAGAATACAATATGAAAATTAAGAACAAGTTTGACACAAGATTTTATCCCGTGGTTCGGTTCCCGCAGAGGCAACCTACATCCACATTGAGGATCCCATGAAAGGACCAGGTCTTCACTGACCCTAACCTCGTCGAATCACCACGAAGTCCAATTCTCCTTCCACTATCACAATGGGGCAAATCACCAAGTTCAAGGGGCCTTCTCATAAGTTGAGGGCTCCCCAAGATTACAATTCAAACACCACCAAGAAAACACTCGTAAGATCGACAATAGAACAACAAGAGTGTGTTAGAGATCAAACCCAAGAGCTCAAACCTGTGGAATCGTGTCTCTCCTTTGATCCAAAGTGAATCCTCAAGGGATTTATATTCGGATTTTCAAAAGTTCCCGTTAGGGTTTCGAGGGTCCGTACTAGTCCGTGGTGGAGTCCGGACAGTCCGGTGTGCAGCGTGCAAGAAACCCTAAGTGTCCAGAAATATCGGACTTGTCCGGCTAGGAGCGGACTTGTTCGATTTTAGTCAGAATGGTTATTGGACATGGCTGTGCTGATATCGGACTGGTCCGGAGTGTTGATGCCCTTAGTGAATATAGGACAAGTCCACACTTGGAGGACTTGTCCGATTTTGGTCAGAGGCATTATCGGACTAGTCCGGACAATATCGGACTAGTCTTGTGCGGACAAGTCTGCATTGGTTGGACTTGTCTGAACCTGTGCAGAGAGGATATCGGACTAGTCCGATGTGTGTCGGACTAGTCCGTTTTTCCTGTGAGCACCGGACAAGTCCGCATTGGCTGGACTTGTCTGAACCTGTCCAGAGATGATATCGGACTAGTCCGTTGTGTACCAGACTAGTCTGTTTTTCCTGTGAAATGTGAAGTGTGTGAGGATTTTTTATTTTAGAGCTCTTCGGATGTGTCTCACCAACACACTCCCTACACAATGATGTATTATATTCAGCTCTTGAGCTCTTTTCTGAATTGATCCTCATTCTCCTTTCTTTTTGGCGCTTTCTTCATTCTTTCATTAAAACCGGCGCTTTCTTCATTCTTTTCATTAAAACCTGCATTCATCTCAATAATGTGGTTAGGATCACATTTGTTTATCATTAATCAACCAAAACCCACAAGGGATGCCTAGATGCACTTTCAATCTCCCCCTTTTGGTGATTGATGACAACCAATTGAGATTTCACAAAATATGATAAAAAATGCAGAATTTTCATAAAGTGTGCACATATGAGCTTGAATTACTTAGCAATGACAACATAAGACATATGTGCACTTTTTATGGTGGGATGCAAGACTAAATTAGTGAGAGCAATAATCATGATGACAGTGAAATAATTGACATCAATATACCAATCAACAAGATATATGTCAATTGTAAAGCAAAATCACAGATTTCATGAATATGAGCATATATCGTTCATAGCATTTCATCACAGGATTAGAAGTACCAAAAGAGCACAATATTAAGTCTTACAACCAAAAAGACATAAAAAGATGCATAAGAGAGGCTCGCATCTCTCATCCTACAGCTAAGATCTATTCATGGCTCCCCCTCAATCTCTCCCCCTTTGGCATTAACACACCAAAAAGAAGGAGAGGAGGGATCTAAGATCCTCAGTCTTCGTTGTTGGTCCTCTCATCATCTTCGTCTTCATTCTTGGGCTAAGGAGGAGGAGGAGGAGCGGATCCACTCGAGCCCTCAATGCCAAAATAAGCAAGCTCAGAGGTAGTCAAGGGCCCGAGCTCAGTGAAATCTGATGCTGAGTCATCGGAAATGACCGGAGATCCAATGGGCTCGATCTCCAGCTTCTGGCAGATGTGCTTCACATTTTATTTGACATACCGCATGTCCGCCTTTCTCGCCTTGTTCAGCTTGTGCGTGTTCACTTCGGCCTTCTTGCAAGAGGCAAAAATAGCTGCCAAGTACTTCAAGATGCCACTAGGGGACCCTTTTTGGGGAGGGGCCCTAGTGCTGGAATCAGCCCTTGCATAACCTCTGGCTCTCCTTGGTGCCTCTTCACTAGACACCGGAGAAGGAGCAGCTTAGATTGTTGCTTGAGGAGGCTTTTGTGGCCTCAATGGAGTGTGCTCCACATCCTTCAGAAATTCTATCCCTGTGACCTTCTGAATCATGAACATCAAGTAAGGTGTGTAGCCACACGACCTGTAAGGAGTGCAGGAGATGTTCACCATGTCATTCCATATGTAATCAAAGACATCGAACTTCCCGTCTTTGCTAATAACTTTCATCAGTGTCCTTAGATAGCCTTGGACACTTCCTGCATCCCCATCCTTTGGTGATATTGTCTTCCTTAGCACCCTATTGAGGACCACAAAGAATTGCTTCATGTTCTTGGTGAAAGGAGGGTTGAAAGTTGAACGGGTGTCATAAAGAAACTTTATCTTGTCCTTCTCAAGGACACCAATGTTGTGAATGACCAAGTTGTCATTGCTTGAGCTATCAAGATGTAGAAACCTTGCAAACTCGTCATAGGTAATGGTGTACTTGGATCCATGAGTCATCTAAGTCACCCGCTCTTCCTCATCACTTGCAAAGTGGCATGTAGCATAGAACTGAGCAATGACTTCATCGTTCCAGTTGTTCCGGAAGGCAAAGAGATCCTTCAAGCCATGCATTTCAACTGCTTGAACTACTTCGTGAAAGGCCGAGTAGCTCTTCCTTTCAAAATGCGCCCAATCAATTCATTGGATGCGCACAACTGGAGTCTTCATTGTGAGGTAGACGGACTTATAGAAGTCCGCATGGAAGTTGCACCAGAACCTTCCATCAGCTGCTTGCTTGGCCCGGCTGTAGCAGTCCACATTTCTGAACTTGGAAGTAGTGTCGCTTCCCTTTCCATTGAATCTCTCCTCGGAGGGATCTCTATTTCTCTGCCTTGGAGCATGCAACTTGAGTGCGCCAATCGGGCCCGTGGCAAGCCCTTTGTCCTTGCCCTTCACATGGCGAGCAATTGCTGAGATGGAGCCGGCTGCGTCCTTAGCCTTGGACATAGGCTTCTTAGCAAGTACCTTGTGTCGATCCTGAGGTGGCGAAGGCACCGGCTCGGACGGGCGCTCTTGGCGCTTATTGCATTGGCCCGTCGAGGACCGAAACAAGGCTTCTTGGTCCATCTCGGCCTCGAAGTCAGAGATTTCATTGTTGGTGCTCAACATTGTCCTGAGAATGGGTTACACAAGGTATAAATGAGAATGGATGGCAAGGAATTGCATTGAGGAATGAGTAATTAGGATTGAGTTCAGAAAATATCAGACTAGTCCGGTGTACATGTATGGACTAGTCTGGGTGACCGGACTTGTCCGTACAAGGACCGCACTAGTCCGGTGTTCATCACCCTAAACCCTAACTAGATGCCAATGGTGTTTTTCAATGCAATAATGGCTCAACATCAATGTAATACAACAAGGAAGCATGTATTTGGTGAAAGGAACTAAGCTATTTGATCAACATCGAAGGAAATAGCGATTTCTAGGTTTTGGGAGGAAAATTTACTTAAATTGCTCGATTCTTCAGAATGAAGGGGTTGAAGGTGTGGACAAGTCCGTGGTCTTCAATCCCTATGCCAAGGAGGTCGTTTTCCACCCAAACCTGGAGATTTTTGATGGAGGAATCGCCAAATCGCCGTCTAGAACTCGAGCGAGGAGAGAGAAAGCTTGAGGCAAGTGTGAGGGTGAAGAAGATTAGGGTTTGGCTGTGGATAGGGTTATGGATTCGAAAAATCAGACTTGTCCGAAAATAACTGAACTAGTCCAAACTTTTCCAGAGCCTATATCGGACTAGTCCGTGGTCGGCCGGACTAGTCCGGACTAACAGTCACTCTGCGGGCTAGTCTGCATGAGCGTACTAGTCCAGGCAACCACAGACTAGTCCGTGGTCACCAGGGAAGAAATGCTTAGCCCATTCATATATATTTGAAGGTACATATAAAGAAAATGATGGGTAAAGCAAATCAATTAATCCTGATGAATATGATCAGTAAGCATACAACAATCAAGCAATGATCATAATTCATCAGGATCAAGTAGATGAAATAGTTTTTGCAACTCAAACAATATATTATGAAGATTTCATACAGGTATGCAAGTTTTCAAGCCACATCCCGAGCATCAAGGATATTGAGTTCATTTTGGAGCTCACAAAAACATTTTTCATCTAGTGGATTGGTAAATATATCGACTAGTTTCTTTTTGGTGTTGACATGAGAAATGACTATGTCTCTTTTCATTCAATGTTCTCTCAAAAAGTGATGCCGGATGTCTGTGTTTTGTTCTAGAGTGTTCAACTAGATTATTAGCAATTTTTGATGGCACTCTCATTATCGCAAAGGAGTGGAATATGGCTCATATTATAACCATAATCCCTTAGAGTTTGTCGCATCAAAAGGAGTTGTGCACAACAACTCCCAGCGGCAACATACATCGCTTCGGCCGTGGATAAGGCAAAGGAATTTTGTTTCTTGGAGGACTAAGAAACTAGAGATCTACCTAGGAATTGGAAGGTGCCGGAGGTACTTTTTCAATCTACTTTGCATCCGGCATAATCTGCATCGGAGTATCCAATGAGATTGAACATGGAACCTTTGGGGTACCAAAGGCCTAGGTTTGGTGTATGAATCAGATACCTCAAGATCCTTTTAACGGCTGTAAAATGACACTCCTTAGGATTGGCTTGAAATCTCGCACACAAACATACACTCAACATAATATCAGGCCTAGATGCACATAGGTACAGTAAGGATCCAATCATGGAGCGATATACCTTTTGATCCACGCTTGGTCCTTCTTCATTGAGATCCAAGTGTCCATTAGTTGCCATGGGAGTCTTGATAGGCTTCGCCTTGTCCATTCCAAACTTATTGAGTATGTCTTGAATGTACATGGTTTTGCTTATGAATGTCCATTCCTTTTTTTGTCTCACTTGGAATTCCAAGAAGTACTTCAAATCTCCCATCATATACATCTCAAACCTATCTGTCATAATCTTACTAAATTCTTTAAAAAATGATTTGTTAGTTGAACCAAAGATAATGTCATCAACATAAATTTGACAGATAAAGAGATCATTGTCAAAATGTTTTATAAATAATGTATAATCTGCTTTTCCAATCTTGAAACCATTTTCAATTAAGAAATCTCTAAGACACTCATACCAAGCTCTAGGATCTTGTTTGAGGCCGTAGAGAGCCTTACGCAGTTTAAAGACGTGGTCGAGGAACTCTTTGTTTTCAAATCCGGGAGGTTGCTCCACGTACACCTCCTCCTTGATTGGACCGTTGAGGAAGGCGCTTTTCATATCCATTTGGTAGAGCATGAAATCATGGTGAGTAGCATATGCAAGCAATATTCTAATTGATTCAAGTCTAGCTACGGGAGCAAAGGTTTCATCGAAATCCAAACCTTTGACTTGTGAATACCCTTTGACCACAAGTCGTGCTTTGTTCCTTGTTACCACCCCGTGTTCGTCTTGTTTGTTGCGAAAGGCCCATTTGGTGCCGACGACGTTCGCGTTAGGTCCTTCGACAAGTTCCCAAACCTCGTTCTGTTTAAAGTTGTTCAGTTCTTCTTGCATCGCCACTACCTAGTCTGGATCTCTCAATGCATCCTCAATCCTATGTGGTTCTAAAAAGGACACAAACGAGAAATGCTCACAAAAGTTAGCTATGTGAGATCTAGTTGTTACTCCCTTTTGGATGTCACCGATGATGTTGTCTATTGGGTGATCTCATTGGATGCATTGGTGTACTCTTGGGTGTGGCACTTGCAGTCTTGTATCTTCATGATCTTCTTCTTCTCCCCCTAGAGGGTTGCTCTCATTGACTTGTTGGTCATCTTCGTTTTCTTGAGGTTGATCTTGTGCGGAAGCTCCCCCCTGATCATTGGACTCAAGTCGTGGTTCATCTTCTTCATGCGCATGTAGAGGTGGCTCCTGTGGTCGAACATCGCCCAACGCTATTCTTCTCAATGCTTGACATGGAGCTTCTTCTCTATCTAGCACACATGGATCAACTTGCTCCTTTTGGGAGCCGTTAGTTTCATCGGACACCACGTCACATGTCACTTCAACAAGTCCGGAGACTTTGTTGAAGACACGATAGACATAAGTGTTCGAATGATAACCAAGCAAGAAACTTTCATCGGACTTCGAAGCGAACTTTGAAGTCCTGGGCTTATTGTTCAAAATATAGCACTTAGAACCGAAAACTCGAAAATAAGAAATATTTGGCTTGTTATCGGTGAGTAGATCATAGGATGTCTTCTTGAGTAGTCGATGAAGATAGAGTCGATTTATGTCATGGCAAATGGTGTTAACCGCTTCTACCCAAAATTGATCTAAGGTCTTGTACTCTTCGAGCATTGTTCTCGCCATCTCTATGAGGTTTCAGTTCTTCCTTTCGGAAACTCCGTTTTGTTTAGGATGGTAAGGTGCCGGAAACTCATGCTTTATGCCTTCTTCGTCTAGGTACTCCTCAACTTGGGTGTTCTTGAACTTCATTCCGTTGTCACTTCGAATGTTCTTGATCGTCAATGAAAACTCATTTTGAGCACACTTGAAAAACTTCTTCAAGGTTCCTTGAGTTTTTGTCTTATCATACAAAAAGAAAACCCAAGTGAAGTGCGAAAAGTTATCAACAATCACTAAACCATATTTTTTTACCGCTGGTGCTTATGTAAGCAATTGGATCGAAAAGATCCATATGAAGTAGCTCGAACGGTCTTGTTGTAGTCATGACGTTCTTCGTGGGATGAGGTGCTCCAACTTGCTTCCCGGCTTGGCACACGCTACAAGGCCTGTCTTTCTCAAAAACAACATCATTCAAACCTCGGATGTGATCGCCCTTGAGGAGTTTTTGAACATTCCTCGAACCAACATGCGCCAGCCGTCTACTCCACAGCCAACCCATGTTGGTCTTTGCAATCAAGCATGTGTCAAGTTTGACTTTATCTTTGTTGAAGTCAACAAGGTAAAGCTTTCCCTTTAACATACCCTTGAATGCAATGGAACCATCACTCCTTCTAGAGAAGGTCACACTCTCATTAGTGAACAAGCAATTATAACCTTTGTCACGTAATTGAGATATGGACAGCAGGTTATAATCTAAGGAATCAACATGTAACACATGAGAAAGAGTATGTTGTGATGATATGACAATTTTACCGGTACCGAGCACCTTTCCATGACTATTGTCTCCAAAATAGATGCCCTAGCTTGGATCCTAATTTTCTTCATACTCAACGAATATCCTTCTTTCTCCGGTAATATGGTTGGTGCAACCACTGTCTATCACCCATGTCGATCCAACGTAGGAATGTGCCTACAGAAACAAATCATGCCCTGGTTTTAGGTACCCAAGCTTGCGTGGGTCCTTGGAGGTTAGTTACAAGAGATTTGGGCACCCACACATGAGATTTGGGTTTCCCATGCCGTGGCCCAACATATTGAGCATAAACTTTACCAAAGTTATTTTTCATTAGAACTGTAAAAGCCCACTTTTTGGAAGAACAAAAACGCAAAAATGCGAACTTAAAAATTTTGATAATGGACTTGGAAATCCAAACTCACATGAACCATATGAGTTAACCAATGTTCACTAAAAATAGGGACTTGTTCAAATTTTACATAGAACATGGTTGCCATTGTATATTGGAACTTAAGGTGTAAAATCCTTAATTTACAAGTATTCACATTTTCAATGAAGAATTAAAGGAGAAAAGAAAACAAAATAGAGAAAAAGAAAAAGGAATTATTCCAACCCTAAAATGGGACATTCAAAAAAATTCAAGTCCACGGCTGTAAATTTTTCCATGACCTTCTAATATTCCAAATAGACTCTCTGTAAAGTTTCAAAATTTTTGAAGCACGTTTTCCATTTATTGGACACGTACTGAGAGTTTAATCAGGGTCGACTTCAAATTTAAACTTTGTACTTAATCTTGTCCAAATCAACTCCAAATTTTTCTTGAGGTCCCTTATGGTTCAAAAAGGTAAACTTCAAAGTTTCAGAATTTTTGAACCTAATCTACTATTTATTTCATTGAGTCAAGTATCACCACTTGAATTCAAATTCAAACCTGAGTTCGAAATTCAACTTGCTCGGTTCTAAAATCTTATTGCACCATAAAATTCTTCACATTTTATTTAGTCATTGGGCCAAAGTTGACTTTTTTTGAAGCATGTTTGGTAACCCTATTTGAAATTTGGGAAGAAGAGTGAGGGAGGTGGGTCCCACAAGTGGTCCCCACAGGTCAGGTCAGCACAGGCCTTCTCTCTCCTCCCCTGCCTCCACGCAGATGCGCTGCATGCGCCACCGCGGCGCCACCGCGATGAACATTGGCCCTTATCTATACCGCGCCCCCCTCCCTGTCTTGCCGCACGTTTCCTCGCCGGCCAAGCTTCCAGCCGCAGCGTCGCCCCACGCCGGAGCCGCACCACCCCGCCTGCAACCGCGTCGTGTTCCGCTTGCCCGCACCGCTCGACACCGCACCTCACCCTGTCCTATGGTGTGCCGTCCGCAGCAGCATGGCACCCACACCAGTCGATGCACCTCCCCCGCACGTCGCCCACCTACCGGCCACCGGCTCGCCTCCCACGCGCCGCTTTGCCTACGGTGCCCGGCGCGCTCCGCGCTCGCCCCCTCACTGGTTGCGTCCCAGCTCGCCCCACGTCGGCTGCCTTTGCTCGCCCGCGCCCCTCATGCGCCTTGGCCTGCGCCTTGCTGCCTCACCCCGCTGCTGCATCGCCTCGCCGGCACCCTTGGCAAGCTTCGATGCTCCCGCTCGCACATGCTCACCGCCCGTGCCCTACACTCGTACCCCAGTAGCGCTGGCAACTGTGCCCCCTTGCCCTCCTGCGGCCATGCGCCCCTGGCCGCCGACGCTACGCCCAACCTGCTGCTGCGCATCGCGTTCCAGCTGTCGCTGCAGGCTGCGCCACACCGACCACCCGTACCATGGTCGTGCCATCCTGCTTGTGCCCTGTTCCAATTCCAGCGCGCCATGGTCGCTGTTGCACACGCCTAGCCTGCACACCATAGCCGCCTTTTGCTGACCATGCCCGCTGCAATGCCGCGCTTCGCCTGCCGTGCATTCCCTTGTCCGCGCCGTTCACCGATGGCGCTATGTCCGCTTGCCGTTTCTCCACACATCGCCGCTGTCCAACACCTCAACCGGTGGTCGACACCTGGCATCATCGCCCCGTTCCGCGCCGTGGCTATGTCCTGGAAGCAAGGCGAGTAATGGGTGTGATGGACGAAACGCAGGAACACGTCGCTGACACACCAGCATCGACAATTGATCTAAGGTTAGCTCTGATCTGTGCAAAGATTGGTCGGATCAATGCTGCAGTCAACCTATTCGATGAAATGTTTACAAGGGAGAAACTAGATGTATTGTCGTTCAATGCTGGTCTATGGATGCAGGTCTATTGTGGGGTGGCAAATCGACCAGGACATGTGCCAAAATACCCTTTGAATGGTGATGAAGCGACAGAATCAAGTACAACCCCAAGATATTCGGCGAAATGCCTACAAGGTGAGCCTTGCCCTAAAATGCCTTGTTTGACATCACCGAAGTCCGTTCGTCGTGATCGCTAATGGTAATCATGTGTCGTCAAGTCGTATGTCCATGTTTCACATTGATATCATTCCTATAGAAATCCCTAAGTTGACCTCCTTTGTCGTTTGTATCACGTTGGCCTGTCCGTGCATGCTCGTGATGCGCCACCATGAGCCGTGTCGAAGTCGTTGACCACATAACGTCGTCGTGACGTTCTGAGCCATCATCGTGTCCTGGCATCGAGATGAAGGATGCTTGTGATATGTGTGGTGCTGAAACACCAGCACGGCTCGTCGGACAATGGTTGTCAAGCCAAATTAGGTTTAGTCATTGTGAGAGCAATCGAGTCCTAAGTGTAGCCAAGGTGCTCAATGAAATGTCTTCTAGGTCAAACCAGGTGTGTTGGTGATCACCGATGACCTGGGGTAGAGGTATGCAAGAACATTGCGACCAACAAGGAGAACTAGACCAAGGGGAACCTTGGATAAGAGTTCCTTGGTTGTGTCGAGGATGTTCTCAAACCGATCACAGGATTGGTTAACTTGGTGTACCACTTCTTCGACGACAGGTTCGTCGAGTCGCTTATCAACAACCGAGTCGACATCACTAGCCTTAAGACTCACAAGGTGGTGTTCGGGATTCCACTCACCCCATTGACGAGTCCGGGTCCATGTAAACGTCGATGTGATGATCTTCTCGAGATGGCAAAGCACATCGTCGCAACATAGTAATGCCTTATGTTCGAGTTCCATGAGTTCACCGAGCTCATCTAGAAAATGTTGCAAAGGACACTGCAACAATGTCATGTAAGAACATGGACAATGCTTGCGAAGATAGTCGTAGCGACTAATTTACCTAAAGGTCCCTTGAATGTGTCTTGGTACTTACGTTAGGTTAACAGTGCTTGTAATGACTTCTTAAGTCCAAGCCATGTTGGTCTCAATTCAGTCCCAAGTGTCGTTAGGTTCCATCATGGTTCATCCTAAGTCGGGACCCTACGACAGCACTGCTCACTTAACTATGTTTACTCCTTTATGAGTTAAGTCAAGTTCATTGGTCGACTGTTAAATCGCGACGTTCGTCTTGTACACTCCACTCATTCTCAAGCTTTCGATGTCCCACCTTGATTTTTGGGTCGTCCTTACACTTCTCCGCCCAACACTTGTTCACCATTCAAAATTGTCAATCTCGCGTGGCATAGCTTGAAGTGTGGTATGCTAAGTTGCAATGTAGCTTTATGTTGTACCTTTCAGTTCATACCGACACTACTATGTCCACCTTGACTCATCCACTGGTTACCCACAAAACCGAGGCATATCTGTCCTTCCTAGTCAAACTCCTCGTTCTTAAAGTTTACACAGCCCCGTGTAGTTATTAAACTACTTAATTACTTATATGCATATCGTGTGAATAGGAACGTGATGATAGGTGATCAACGAGAAGTTTCGCTTGGAGGAGAAGGCCAAGGTGTCCACTTGAAGTCCTTGGTGGAGTCTGCACAGATGGACCACTAGCAATTGACATTTATTCGAGTCGCAAACTAAGGCAAGCCCCAGTTTGCATTTAAGTGCCTTTTAAAGTTTGTTTTTATACACACTGTATTGAATAGACTTAATATGTGCATTAGGTCTATGTTGATTGAATACCCCACATGCATGACCAAATAATCCTTGAAGTGGATGGGTAGTATAAGACCCCCACGATTTATATTGCTATGCATATTGTTTAGTTGGAAGACCGGTAGAAGTCAATTATGTCGGATACTACTCGCGAGATTGGTCACATTTTACTGATCACAAGTCAAGTAGTTGAATTCTACTTGCGAGAGAAGTCGAGTGAGCGAAACCTACTCGCGAGTTGTTACCATAACGTTAACTCTTTAATATGAGACGTGGACGGGGATTTGTGTAGGTTGGTTTGCTCACGTCGTGTCTGGGTCGATAATGACGAGGCATGTGTTGGGAGATGGATTGGTAGCCCCGTCTGTGTCGGTCAAGGCCCGTCCGTATGCGGCCCTTTTGGACAAGCTTGAATTGTACTGGCGACATAATGGACATATGGAATCTAGTAAACTGATATAACTCGATAACTGGGTGTCGAGGCCCATTAACTCACCATCGATAGAGGTGGGTTGAGGACAATAAGGTGTAAATCGGTCGGCGGACACATGAGGTGTTCCGTGCGGAGACCTCCTGTTCGCGGAGGTGAGACAGGCTCGGCGTTCGGGTTTCATGTGAAAGGTGGCCATATATGCCTAGTACTGAAGTGTTACGTAGGTACTGGTGTACTCGCTGACACTTTCGAACGATGTAAGTGCCGTGTTGTCCGGGTGTGTCCTGATTGCAATCACCGTCCCTTGCGGTAATAGAGTACCACTTGTTCACTGAGCCAATACTGAAGAAATCAAATGGATTTGATATATTGAATTATAATAGCTGTGCAACCTTGTTTGGCTTAAAGATAGTATAATTAAAAGTTTACAGTTTCCCCATACTTTACCTGTAATAGCATTATGTGCTTTGGGCATGTCATATCATGAGCAAAGCGTTTCTTGTTTGATTGTGGAGTCTATGATGTGCCGTGCTCGAAGAATGTCATTCGCTACTTAAAACATGATTATAAGGATCCACTTATAGGCGAGTCTATTTATGCTATTCCTTACCTATGTTTAGTATTCACCCTGCATATGTCTAGTGAGACGGGTTAGTCTTGCTGAGCCTTATGCTCACGTTTGCACGTTAACGATTTTTGCAGGTATTAGTTTTATTTCTGTTGTTCAGGTTGTACATGAGACTCGAGGTGTCGAGATAAATCTCATGTGAACCACGCCGCTGCTAAATGTTCTTTATGTTGCTAGTGAGAAGCGTCCTAGGGCATGCACGCCTTCTCTCCTGCTTAGTTAGGTGAGATTATGAGTATGTATTTTCCACTGCGTGTGTACCCCTGTGGTACACTCTTTTGTAAACTCTTCTTATTATGAAATGAAAACTCTATATGTTTTGGTATCCTTTTCGTTTGTGCTGTTAGGTGCCGCATCGCACGGCACCACCCAATGAGATCCTCGGATGTGTGGACCCCGGTCCCCACAGACATGGTATCAGAGCTTCATTGGGAATAGCACGCTCAAAAAGAGGCTATTTTCGAAAACTCCGAAGTAGACGAGTGAGATTTAGCTATATGCCCATTAAGGACTATTACTCGTATAAGTTATAAAGGTGGTGAACTAACTTGTTATATTATTCTGTGACAACGCTCCGTCTTCAAGGTAAGAGGTAAGGTACGCCATCGAGAGCGGATCAATCTCGGTAAACACTACATACGAGATGTGGTATGTGAAATTTCTGTGACTTAGCACGGAAAGTTAATATGAGTCTCTGAAACTTTCCATGTTTCTGAGAACATATGACACGCGGTACCCCAACGTGACACAAAATTAGTGGGAGCCCCCGTCAGGTGGTGTATAACCCGATACTATGCATCTCTAGAACTATTCATGTTCTATGGGATCATGCAAAACACTTATGCCCGAGCGTGTATAAGCCGGTTTGTGCGGGAGTCTTTGCTGTACAGACGTAGTACATCCATGTACCTCGAGACATGACTTCGCTCGAGGGCGACTCACACCAGAGTTGTATGCATTTACTTTCATATATATTATTGTGACTGTCTGTCGTGTTTCCCCATGCCGCCCTTGAGGTGTGAAGGTGTGAAAGGGGATTGTTTGTCTTCTGCAGGTAAACTAACTCCGGTAGCGACTCGTGTAGCAAACGTTTGTGAGTGATCGATATTAGGACCACCTATAGACGTATCCGGATATACCGGGTTAGACTTTTCTTTTGGTGAGGAACGTAGTACCGTCAGTATCACAATTGATACTTTGACCATCCTCCACGAAAGAATGGCTTCATTATCATCTTGTAAGATCCAACTACTAGATGCTGGTAAGTTATGGGTCAAAGTTTCAACATGGATAGTGCAATGCGGAGAAGGATGAAGATTAAGGCTTTTGTGTACTCTTGACGGAATCTAGCTCGATTATGTCAAGATGTGCTTCTAGTTAAACTTCATAGAACCTAATAGTATGCCATATGAATGGAGAAGGTCTTCAAATCCTCTACGACATATTCTTTGACAATTTGGACCGGAAAGCACTTTGAACCGGTCTGAATCCTTGAAAACCAACAATTACTCACCTCCTTGATCTAATGAGCCCTTATCCATTTTGATCATAACTCCTCAAAGATTTCATCTCTACAGGCCAATTTTATATGGTGGGAAAGTGCAGAAAGTCATCTACAACTTTTCATTTGAACTCCAAGTCTGAATCTTCAAGTAACTCGATGAAAAATTCGAAGTTACCTACTCTTCACCAATCTGGACTAGCTAGGGACAGATCTGTGTACAGTTACGATTTTGACCATAACTCATTGTAGAGTCGTCGAATAACTTCGTATAGTACATTTCCGGAAACCTTGCGACCTGTGCGATAAGTTTGTAATGGAACTTGTTGTCAAATTGTGAGGTTATCCATCTGAAAATCAGTGATGAAATCAGCAATAAACCAACCAAGTTCTGTCAAATTAAATTCTGAAACCTGAACTGATTGTTCCACTTCAAAAATCCGTATCTATTCAACCTGGAGGGCTTTGGAGGCAAGTGAATACTTTTTGGAAATCCTTGGAAGCATTCTATAAGTTTTCTATGGACCTCCAAGCCAAAAGACGCTTTTCTGGTGATGAAAATGCACCGCTATCACAGCAGCTGCTGTTCTGAACCTACATGGACCAGTATCTGAATTTTTGCCATATTTCCTTGTAGAAATCTCTTCTATTCCATTATGATACATTTATGGAAAGGAGAAAATCTATTCTACAACTTTGTTATTCAATGTTACATCAAATTCAGTTTAGAACTAATTAGAAACTGGAGTTGAAGATAGTACATGTATATAGGTGCTATCTGAAATAGTCAGAAACATTCTGAACTTTGAACGGCCATAACTCTTAAACTAGAAATGCAACCTATGCATGTTTATACATGTATGGAAATCATAAAGAGTCGTCTATCAACTTCCAATTCAACACAAAGGCTAAAACTCGCAATAACAAGGTCTAAATTGAAGTGTCGTTTAAGAGGTTCTGGCAGCCCGGAAGAGGGGACAGAATCTGAACTCTTCACCAATTGAATCATAACTTTCTGCAGACTTCACTGCTGCAGGCCAACTTTATGTGGTTGGAAAGTGTAGAGAGTCCTCTACAACGTTTCTATAGAACTCCAGAGCAGAATCCATCACTAACATACTCGAAATTTCAAATTTCTAAACTTGATCAAATCTGGACAGCAAGTGGACAGTCCTGTATACAGTTACTTTTTCTCGCATAACTCGCTATAGAATTGTCGAAAGACTTCATAATTTTCGTTTCTGGAATCCTGAGAATGTAGGAAACCAGTTTGATATGTGTTATTGTTGCAAATGTTGATATTTGTATATCTGAAAATTGTGGGCAAAATTAGCCTTAAACAAAGGAGGTGCTGTCCAAATTTTCAGAAAAACTGTCAACTTGCAAATACCATATTTCTCAACCAGAAGTGCTACGAGGGCAAGTAGGTACTCCTTAGAAAGCTTTGGAAGTACTTTAAAAGTTCTCTATTCAGATCAAGACCAAAATCCTTTTCTAAGTTTGTGAAATTTGGATAATCGCAGAGACTGTCCAGGCACACTCAAACTGGACAGCAATCTGTACACCTCTGAATTAAACCCATAACTAGCAGATTTTGCATCCAATGGTGTCGCGCGAGTAACCGTTGTAAAGGTTAGTGAGTCAGCTACAATTTATGTAATTGGCTCCAGACCTGAATCTGTCATCTACTTTTTCCAAATCGAGTTTGAATACAATGTGGTCAATCCGAACAGAATATAAAAGTCTGAATGCTGAAATTTCAGCAAACTTCAAAAATTTATGTATTTTAAACCAGGACTGATATGAAGACAAGTAAGTACATTCTGGAATCTTATAACATTGGCTACAACTTTGTAAATAAGAATAATTCCAGATTTTCATCAGAACAGCCTGAAAACTTTAGATCAAAACTGCTACTTTTTAAGCAGGTTCTGCTGAAAGTGCAGAAAAATTTTGCTGACTTTAAAATAGCATAACATACAAACCAGGGATGATCTAGAGGCAAACCAATACTTTTTCGGAAGGTATTGAAGTGTACTTTAACTTTGTTATTCACCTCAAGATCTGATTTTGCCACTAACTGGATCAAAATCGAGTTTGCGTCCAGACTGGTCATTTGTCACCATAGTCTGGCCAGTTTGAACTTTTTTGTTTTTGTTAGGCATTCGGTTCTTGATATTAATTCGAGGAGTGTCGTAACCAACCAAGAGTTAAGACTGAACTAATTACCAAATTGAATGGAGTGTTAACCTCATTCGAAGCCTTTTTCCTTGGATAGGCATACTAGTGTCTGATTTATGTGACTTGCCACATCACATCTTGTGATGTTGAACGCAGGTCGCAATTACCCGAGTTGCATCTCGTCTTTCCATGAGGACTTTTGTTGTACGCTTCAACATCCTGGTTTGGAACTTTAAGGGGGAAGGCGAGCAATCAAGTAATGGTGGTATTCAACCATCAACCTTGGTTACAACGAGTGGTGTCAACAAGAAGACGATCAAGTAAGATTACATCTTCAAGAGGATCCGACATCCACCACCAGATTGAGTTACTCAAAGAAGAAGTGTGACTTCAACTCCACTAAAGTGATCGCTAAGGATATCAATTCCTCTTGCCAGATCGAAGCGAAGGTTAAGTGAAGCATCACTAGAGACATATAGTTAGTTGTTTTTCTCCTGATGAAGGTACAATCAAGTTGAGTAGAACATGAACAAGCTTTCGAAAGGTCGAGGTAACGTGGTATATTTCCCACATTCCTTGTCAATCGTTCTGTTACGAATTCCTTAACTATGGTCGAGTCATGAAAGTAACGCTACTCATTGAGTGTCTTTCACGACCACGGTATCCAATCCTTGCAAATCATCAGACAGTACTTGAGTTTTGTGGGTGTGGTTCATTTAGTCTTGCTCAAACTATAAAAGCTACTGCACCATGCATGTGCACCATTTGCACCATACATCTGCATCATTTTCACCATACATATGCACCATTTGCACCATACCATGTGCATATTCATTGCACCATACAACATATGATGCATCATGAAGCATCATTACCAATTTAACACCAATGATGGAATGCATGATAATACTAAAATTTAGAGCAAGACTGTGTACCCCACTCAAACTATTCTAAAGCGTCTAATGACTACGATCATTTCACCATATTCATTTGACTTCTTACATTGTTGATCTTCTTTCTATTGAGTGATACCTGGGCAACCGATCACTCAACCTCCCTTGCAACTAAACAAACACTTGAACTTCCATCCTTGACTTGTTTTAGTTCAAGTACCTTGATTGTTGCAACTATACCGTTCGTCATCGAGTGGTCATCAGTTCGATGATCAACCTTGTAAAATCCATGAAATCTCATTCCTCGCGAGGATAACGTTCGATTGTCAACCTCGTGAAACTAATTGGGTCCATCTAAGATCTTGCGTTGGTATATGGTAACCTTGATACTCCAAGAACCTTGTAGTTACCATATGATTGAGTTTTTTGCTGTGTTGAAACATATGAGGATGTTGAATCCTTAAATCCTCGTGTACCACTGCAAAGGGTCTTCATCTTCTATTTCTAATGTTTGAAGATGTTGATAAACCCAAAAACCTTGTAGTCGCCATATTTTCAGTATTCTTGCTGTTCGGCCCCCATAAGGGTGTTGAGTGCTTTGCTACTCTTATGCTATAGCTACGGGATCTTATGGTTGGTTAAACATCAAACGAGGTTAATGATTGTTGTTTAACCTAGTAAACCATCTTAACTCATGTCAGGGGAAATACCACATTAAGTTATAAGGACCTATGCAAAACCAAGCAAGCAACCAAGAATCCATGCAAGGATAGTTTCAAACTATCGAGGTGACCCAGAGAAGCAAGGAACAAGTCGTGATTCTTCCAGTCAAGACTAGGACAGGACAAGATGTCATGTCAGTGTAAGAGTACGACAATAAAGGATCAGTACCAGAGGTGAGAGTTTTACGACGTGATATTGTCATGTCGAGCATCCTGTCAAGGTTTTCAACCTAAAGACTGGAATCACTTGAAGCAGACTTTAGAATTTCCTAAGATGCCTAAAGACAATCACTATTTCGTAGAACCCAAGTCTTTAAGGGCATTGCCATTTTCCTTAGTCAATGACCCTCTTTTACGAATAGTCCCCTCATCGTTACTGTTATTCTACTTGTTAGAATCTCGGGACGAGATTCCTTTAAGGGTGAAGGATTGTAAAAGCCCGCTTTTCGGAAGAACAAAAACACAAAAATGCGAACTTAAAAATTTTGATAATGGACTTGGAAATCCAAACTCACATGAACCATATGAGTTAACCAGTGTTCACTAAAAATAGGGACTTGTTCAAATTTTACATATAGAACATGGTTGCCATTGTATATTGGAACTTAAGTTGTAAAATCCTTAATTTCCAAGTATTCACATTTTCAATGAAGAATTAAAGGAGAAAAGAAAACAAAATAGAGAAAAAGAAAAAGAAATTATTTCAACCCTAAAATGGGACATTCAAAAAAATCAAATCTACGGCTGTAAATTTTTCCATAACCTTCTAATATTCCAAATAGACTCTCGGTAAAGTTTCAAAATTTTTGAAGCGCGTTTTCCATTTATTTGACACGTACTGAGAGTTTAATCACGGTCGACTTCATTTGTACTTAATCTTGTCCAAATCAACTCCAAATTTTTCCTGAGGTCCCTTATGGTTCAATAAGGGTAACTTCAAAGTTTCAGTATTTTTGAACCTAATCTACTATTTATTTCATTGAGTCAAGTATCACCACTTGAATTCAAATTCAAACCTGAGTTCGAAATTCAACTTGCTCAGTTCTGAAATCTGATTGCACCATAAAATTCTTCACATTTTTTAGTCATTGGGCCAAAGTTGACTATTTTCGAAGCATGTTTGCTAACCCTATTTGAAATTTGGGAAGAAGAGTGAGGGAGGTGGGTCCAACAAGTGGTCCCCACAGGTCAGGTCGTCACAGGCCTTCTCTCTCCTCCCCTGCCTCCACGAAGATGCGCTACTTGCGCCACCGCGGCGCCACCGCGACGAATATTGGCCCTTATCTATACCGCGCCCCCCTCCCTGTCGTGCCGCACGTTTCCTCGCCAGCCAAGCTTCCAGCTGCGGCGTTGCCCCGCGCCGGAGCCGCACCACCCCGCCTGCAACCGCGTCGCGTTCCGCTGGCCCGCACCGCTCGACGCCGCACCTTGCCCTGTCTTACAGTGTGCCATCCACCGCAGCATTGCACCCACGCCAGTCGATGCACCTCCCCCGCACGTCGCCCACCTACCGGCCGCTGGCTCGACTCCGACGCGCCGCTTTGCCTACGGTGCCCAGCGCGCTCCGCGCTCGCCCCCTCACTGGCCGCATCCCAGCTCGCCCCACATCGCCTGCCTTTGTTCGCCCGCGCCCCTCACGTGCCTTGGCATGCGCCTTGCTGCCTTGCCCCGCTGCTGCATCGCCTCTCCGGCACCCTTGGCAAGCTTCGATGCTCCCACTCGCACATGCTCACCGCTCGTGCCCTACACGTGTACCCCAGTAGCGCCGGCAACCATGCCCCCTTGCCCTCCTGCGGCCGTGCGCCCCTGGCCATCGACGCTGCGCCCAACCCGCTGCTGGGCATCGCGTTCCAGCCGCCGCTGCAGGCTGCGCCACGCCGACCACCCGTACCATGGTCGTGCCATCCTGCTTGTGCCCTGTTCCAATTCCAGCGCGCCATGGTTGCTGTTGCACACGCCTAGCCTGCACACCATAGCCGCCTTCTGCTGACCATGTCCGCTGCTATGCCGCGCTTCGCCTGCCGTGCATTCCCTTGTCCGCGCCGTTCACTGATGGCGCTCAGTCCGCTTGCCGTTTCTCCACACATCGCCGCTGTCCAACACCTCAACCAGTGGTCGACACCCGGCATCGCCGCCCCGTTCCGCGCTGTGGCTATGTCCTGGAAGCAAGGCGAGTAATGGGTGTGATGGACGAAACGCAGGAACACTTCATTGACCCACCAGCATCGACAATTGATCCAAGGTTCGGTCTGATCTGTGCAAAGATTGGTCAGATCAATGCTGCAGTCAACCTGTTTGATGAAATGTTCACAAGGAAGAAACTAGATGTATTGCCGTTCAATGCTGGTCTATGGATGCAGATCTATTGTGAGGTGGCAAATCGACAAGGACATGTGCCAAGATACCCTTTGAATGGTGATGAAGGGACGGAATCAAGTACAACCCCATGATATTCGGCGAAATGCCTACAAGGTGATCCTTGCCCTAAAATGCCTTGTTTGACATCACCGAAGTCCGTTTGTCGTGATCGCTAATGGTACTCATGTGTCGTCAAGTCGTATGTCCATGTTCCGCATTGATATCGTTCCTATAGAAATCCCTAAGTTTACCTCCTTTGTCGTTTGTATCATGTTGGCCTGTCCGTGCGTGCTCGTGATGCGCCACCATGAGCCGTGTTGACGTCGTTGACCACATAACGTCATCGTGATGTTCTGAGCCATCATCGTGTCCTGGCATCGAGATGAAGGATGCTTGTGATGTGTGTGGTGCTGAAACACCAGCACGGCTCGTCGGACAATGGTTGTGAAGACAAATTAGGTTTAGTCGTTGTGAGAGCAATCGAGTCCTAAGTGTACCAAGGTGCTCAATGAAATGTCTTCTAGGTCAAACCAGGTGTGTCGGTGATCACCGATGAACTGGGGTAGAGGTATGCAAGAACATTGCGACCAACAAGGAGAACTAGACCAAGGGGAAACTTGGATAAGAGTTCCTTGGTTGTGTCGAGGATATTCTCTAACCGATCACAGGATTGGTTAACTTGGTGTACCACTTCTTCGACGACAGGTTCGTCGAGTCGCTTATCAACAACCGAGTCGACATCACTAGCCTTAAGACTCACAAGGTGGTGTTCAGGATTCCGCTCACCCCATAGACGAGTCCCGGTCGATGTGAACGTCGATGTGACGATCTTCTCGATATGGCAAAGCACATCGTCGCAACATAATAATGCCTTATATTCGAGTTCCATGAGTTCACCGAGCTAATCTAGAAAATCTTGCAATGGACACTGCAATAGTGTCATGTAAGAACTTGGACGATGCTTGCGAAGATAGTCGTAGTGACTGATTTACCTAAAGGTCCCTTGAACGTGTCTTGGTACTAATGTTAGGTTAACAGTGCTTGTGATGACTTCTTAAGTCCAATCCATGTTGGTCTCAATTCAGTCCCAAGTGTCGTTAGGTTCCATCATGGTTCATCCTAAGTCGGGACCCTACGACAGCACTGCTCACTTAACTAGGTTTACTCCTTTATGAGTTAAGTCAAGTTCATTGGTCGACTGTTAAATTGCGACGTTCGTCTTGTACGCTCCACTCATACTCAAGCTTTCGATGTCCCACCTTGATTTTTGGGTCGTCCTTACACTTCTCTGCCCAACACTTCTTCACCATTCAGAATTGTCAATCTCGCGTGGCATAGCTTGAAGTGTGGTATGCTAAGTTGCAATGTAGCTTTATGTTGTACCTTTTAGTTCATACCAAGACTACTATGTCCATTTTGACTCAACCTCTGGTTACCCACAAAATCGAGGCATATCTGTCCTTCCTAGTCAAACTCCTCGTTCTTAAAGTTTACACAACCCCGTGTAGTCTATTATTAAACTACTTAATTACTTAATTACTTATATGCATATCATGTCGATAGGAACGTGATGATAGGTGATCGACGAGAAGTTTTGCTTGGAGGAGAAGCCCAGGGTGTCCACTTGAAGTCCTTGGCGAAGTCTGCACCGAAGGACCACTAACAATTGACATTTATTCGAGTCGCAAACTAAGGCAAGCCCCAGTTTGCATTTAAGTGCCTTCTAAAGTTTTGTTTTTATACATGCTATAGAATAGACTTAATATGTGCATTAGGTCTATGTTGTTTGAATACCCCACATGCATGACCAAATAATCCTTGAAGTGGATGGGTAGTATAAGACCCCCTCGATTTATATTGCTATGCTTAATGTTTAGTTGGAAGATCGGTAGAAATCGAGTATGTAGGATACTAGTCGTGAGATTGGTCACATTTTACTGATCACAAGTCAAGTAGTTGAATTCTACTTGCGAGAGAAGTCGAGTGAGGGAATCCTACTCGCGAGTTCTTACCATAACGTTAACTCTTTAATATGAGACGTGGACAGGGATTTAAGTAGGTTGGTTTGCTCACATCGTTCCTGGGTCGATAATGACGAGGCAGGTGTTGGGAGATGGATTGGTAGCCCCGTCTGTGTCGGTTAAGGACCGTCCGTATGCGGCTCCTTCGGACAAGCTTGAATTGTACCGGCGACATAATGGACATATGGAATCTAGTAAACTGATGTAACTCGATAACTGGAGTGTCGAGGCCCATTAACTCACCATCGATAGAGGTGTGTTGAGGACAGTAAGGTGTAAATCGGTCGGCGGACACATGAGGTGTTCCGTGCGGAGACCTTCTATTCGCGTAGGTGAGACGGGCTCGGCGTTCGGGTTTCTTGTGAAAGGTGGCCATATACGCCTAGTACTGAAGTTTTACATAGGTACTGGTGTACTCGCTAACACTTCCGAACGACGTATGTGCCGTGTTGTCCGGGTGTGTCCTGATTGCAATCACCGTCCCTCGTGGTAATAGAGTACCACTTGTTCACTGAGCCGTGACGTAGTAAATACTGAATAAATAAAAAGGATATGATATATTGAATTATAATTGATGTGCAACCTTGTTTGGCTTAGAGATAGTATAATTAAAAGTTTACAGTTTCCCCATACTTTACCTGTAATAGCATTATGTGTTTTGGGCATGTCATATCATCGGCAAAGCGTTTCTTGTTTGATTGTGGAGTCTATGATGTGCCGTGATTGAAGAATGTAATTTGCTACTTAAAACATGATTATAAGGATCCACTTATAGGCGAGTCTATTTATGCTATTCCTTACCTATGCTTAGTATTCACCCTGCATATGTCTAGTGAGACGGGTTAGTCTTGCTGAGCCTTATACTCACGTCTGCGTTTTAACGATTTTTGAGGTATTAGTTTTATTTCTGCTGTTCAGGTTGTACATGAGACTTGAGGTGTCGAGATAAATCTCATGTGAACCACGCCGCTGCTAAATGTTCTTCATGTTGCTATTGAGAAGCGTCCTAGGGCATGCACGCCTTATCTCCTGCTTAGTTTGGTGAGATTATGAGTATGTATTTTCCGCTGCGTGTGTACCCCTGTGGTACACTCTTTTGTAAACTCTTCTTATTATGAAATGAAAACTTTATATGTTTTGGTATCCTTTTCGTGTGTGCTGTTAGGTGCCGCATCGCACAGCACCACCCAATGAGATCCTTGGATGTGTAGACCCCAGTCCCCACAAGAACATAGGATGCATCGAAAGTTGTGAATAATAGTTGTTGTTGTAGATGAACAGAACTAGTCTTGCAAATCGGACTTGTCCGGAGGACCGGACTTGTCCGAGTAAGGACCGGACTACTCAGGTTATCATGTGTGTTGATTCGACTTATTAGCAAAATTGGTGTTTCTTGCTTGAGAGAAGTTTCCCTTCAGAAAGGAAATGCTATCCTCGTTATTTTTATGACTTCTAGCATATTGCTTTTCACCATAACAATAACCAATGCCATATTTGACATTAGGAGGTCTTATGATCAAGTATGCACTACGTGCATATTTGATCTTCTCCTTGTTAGATATGCCACTTTGGGAAGGATGCTTGTCCTTGGTAGACGTTGACTTTTCCTTCAAGCTAGTGTCAATTTTAGCACATAAACAAATAATGGCAGCTTCAGTTTTAAGTGGTTGAGAAGGTGAGCTTGAAGAGGATGAGGGGTCACTTTTTTTGAGTGACTCAACTTGTACTCAAGGATTTTGTTAACCTTGGATAGGTTAGCAAGTTCATCCTTGATGGTGGTGTTTGAGTCACTTAACTTCAAGCAAGCTTCCTTGCTTGAGGCTAACTCAAGTTCCAGTGACTTCCCTCGCTCCTTTTCAAGTTCGAGAAGTTTGTCAAGTTCAAGATATTCCTCCTCTTGGGAGATAATCATATCTTCTTGATGATTGATTAACTTATCCTTCTCAACAAGCTGATCAAGTAGGAATTTCATTTTTGCTACTATTTTCTTATCTAAGCCAGCTAGTATGTCTTCATTATCACTAGCAACTTCATTATCACTAGAATGAGAATGCAAGGAAGAGGATTTGGTTCTTACCTTTCGTTTACCTTCCTTTGCCATGAGGCAGTTGTTGTTGCCCTTCCATGCGCCTAGAGTTGGGAAGAGGGTGGACTTCTTGGATGTCTTATCGATAGCTATGTTGGCCATCTCCTCTTCCTCTTCGGATGAGGACTCGTCATTTGAGTCTCACTGCTTTCCTAGATGCGCTTGTCCAACTTGCTTCTTTTTCATGAAGAATTTCTTGGGTTGAGGTATGGTTTTCTTTGTTTTCTTCTTGTTTTCTTTGTATGGGCAATCAACTATAAGGTGGTCATATTCACCACAATTATAGCATGCCCGCTTCAACTTTGGTCTTCACTTCTCTTTATATTTTCCTTCACTTGATTTTCCCCCTTGTCTCTTCTTCATCATTTTCTGGAATATCTTCATAAAGAGGATCATGTCCTCTTTGTCGATGTCGCTGATGTCATCATCGATGTCCTCTTCCTGTTGAGCTTCTCGAGCTTCTTTAGACAAGGGCTTGCATTTGGACTTCAAAGCGACCAATTTCTTCTTTGCCGAAGTGAGGTCGACAATCTCCTTTACATGCTTGGCCTACTTTTCCATCATCTCAAAATTGATGATTTTCCCAAGTAGCTCATCTGGGGTCATTTTCTTGTATCCGGTGCTTTCTCTAATCATCGAGCACAAGGTGACGTTGCGAGGCATGAACGCTCTAAGGATGAGCTTCACCACCTCGTGATCGTTCGACTTCTTGCTTCCGTATGCTCGAACCTTGTTGATGAGCGTCTTTAAGCGGTTGTACATGTCTTGCTGCGACTCATCTTCTTCAATGGCAAAGCTTCCCAATTCTCCTTCGATCATTTTGTTCTTCGATTCTCGCACATGATGATCGCCTTCATGTGCGGTTTGCAATGTATCCCATATTTCTTTTACATTCTCGAGCCCATCCACCTTGGTGAACTCATCCCGACTAAGTGAGGAGGTGATGACTGCTGCATCTTGGGCATTTCGATGAATTGCTTGCTCTTGGCTAGGTGTGAGCTCCTCATCATCGTCGGGGATATCTATTCCTGTAACCACAATGTGCCACAAGCTTGAATTGAGTGAGATCAAGTGCATTTTCATGTTTTGCCTCCACAGTGAGTAGTCATTGCCATCAAAATGTGGGGCTTTTCCAAGAGGAATAAATAGGTAATGATTATTGTTAGAATTTAAGCGATCATAATTAAAAAAGATATCGGGAGTAGTCGGTGTGACTACTCCCGTTCTTCTTCTTCTCGTCCTCGACCTTAACTTTCCCTTTCAAAAGTGCTTTCTTCTTTAGGAGCGCCTTGAGTTCAAGGGTCTCCTCATCATCGTCCTCAAAGTCCTGGATAGCACCAATGAGGTTTTCCAATTTCTGAGCTTTTTCATCATCAACCTTCTCTTGGTTGAGACTCTTGTGCGCATCCTTCATGTCTGACATGTTCTCTTCGAGCTATTAGTCTCTTGTAAAGAGTCCGACTCTAATACCAATTGAATGTGGCCTAGAGGGGGGTGAATAGGTCCTTTTGAAATTTAGTCGGAACCTGCAACACTTAACAAACTGATGAAATCCCGAGATATCGGACTAGTCCAGTAGAGTGCGGACTAGTCCGGTGTGTGCGAACTAAATTGATCAAGTTCGATCAATGATCTCAATACAAACTCAGTACACAGCGGAATATAGTATGTAACTGCCAAATATTGAGTCAATGCAACCAAGTATAATGCAAACCAATTCTTGTTTCAAAGTTTTAACATAGGTTATGCAAGATTGACAAAACCCTGGAATACAATATGAAAATTAAGAACAAGTTTGAGACAAGATTTTATCCCGTGGTTCGGTTCCCACAGAGGCAACCTACATCCACGTTGAAGAGCCCAGGAAAGGATCGGGTCTTCACTGATCCTAACCTCGTCGAGTCGCCACGAAGGCCAATTCTCCTACCACTATCACAATGGGGCAAATCCCCAAGTTCAAGGGGCCTTCTCACTAGTTGAGGGCTTCCTAAGATTATAATTCAAACACCACCAAGAACACACTCGTAAGATCGACAATAAAACAACAAGAGTGTGTTAGAGATCAAACCCAAGAGCTCAAACGTCTGGAATCGTGTCTCTCCTTTGATACAAAGTGAATCCTCAAGGGATTGATCTTTCTTGCGTTGGATTTCGTGGAGAGATGTGTTTTCTAGGCTCTTGGAGGGTGTGACGGTGCAAAGGGTCGAGAGAGTTGATAGTTGGGCCGTGCACATCTATTTATATTAGGGTTTTCAAAAGTTACTATTAGGGTTTCGAGGGTCCGGACTAGTCCGTGGTGGAGTCCGGAACAGTCCGGTTTGCGACGTGCAGAAAACCCTAACTGTCCAGAAATATGGGACTTGTCCGGCTAGGAGCTGACTTGTACGATTTTAGTCAGAACGGTTTTCGGACTTGTCCGTGCTGATATCAGACATGTCCGGTGTGGTGATGCCCTTAGTGAATATAGGAGAAGTCCGCACTTGGAAGACTTTTCCGATTTTAGTCAGAGGCATTACCGGACTTGTCCGGACAATATCGGACTAGTCCGATGCAGACAAGTTCGCATGGGCTGGACTTCTCCGAACCTGTCCAGAGGGGATATCGGACTTCTCTGGTGTGTATCGGATTAGTCTGTTTTTCCTGTGAAATGTGATGTGTGTTAGGATTTTTTATGTTAGAGCTCTTGGGATGTGTCAAACAACACACTCCCTACACAATGATGTATTCTATTCAGCTCTTCAGCACTTTTCTGGATTGATCCTCATTCTTCTTTCTTTTTGGCACTTTCTTCATTCTTTCATTAAAACCGGCGCTTACTTCATTCTTTTCATTAAAACATGCGCTCAACTCAATAATGTGGTTAGGATCTCACTTGTTTGTCATAAATCAACCAAAACACACAAGGGATGCCTATATGCACTTTCGGGTAACGCTGCCATTAATGCACATTATCACACTGTTAATCACTCTTATTACTCGTAGAACGTGTATTAGGCTCTTAAATACGCCAGGGCCACATGTCGGGCCAGACAAGTGATGTAATAGCTAGTCCTTAGACTATTAAAGGATTTTGCTGTACGTACATGGACATCTAAGCTCATACGCACACCAGTACTACTAAAATCCACAATACAACAACACACACCCTGTGGATTAGGGTATTACGCTCAAGCGGCCCGAACCACGTAAATCTTCCGTGTCATCATCTTGTTTAAGATCTCCGCGCACCCTAACCGATACTAGAACCTCCACGGGCTACATTTTAGTAGTACTGGGGGAAGTGTTGTTCGTATACTTCGACAAACACCAACAAGCATTTATGTCATCGCTACCGGGGAACGGTTGATATTCAAAGCTTGTTCACTCTCGTATGTATTTTCTTTTCTTTACTTCTAACCTTTTCACCACCAATATGGAGCAGCTCACCATTCTTTCCTATTCTGCCCTGAAGGGCGAGTTCTGCGAGCCACCGCAATCGGTGGAACCTATTTGCTCAACTAGCTATGAACTCCACTTTGGCTTTATAGCCATGGTTCTGGAAAAATCATTCTCGGGAATAGATTGTGAAAACCCTTACCACCATCTGCGAGAGTTTGAACAATTGTGCTCTTGCCTTTTAATTAAAGGCATGACGCAAGAAACTCTTCAATGGAAGTTGTTTCCTTCTTCTCTCAATGAAAAAGCGAAACAATGGTACACCCATAATATTGGGAAAACAAACGGTGATTGGAGAGAATTATGAGATAAATTTTGTCTTGCTTTATTTTTAATATCTCGAATCATTTCCTTACAAATGGAAGTACTAGGCTTCCAACGGATGGAGAAGGAATCAATAGGTGCAGCCTGGGATAGGTTTTCGCTTTTGCAAAACCCCGGCCCAGATTTGTTACTCCTGATCCGTTGTTATTACAACATTTCTTAATGGGACATAACAAAGAGTCTACCCTATATCTCGGTGTTACTGCTCGATGGTCTTTCCTACATGAGACGCCGAAAGAAGGGAAGGAATTTGCAGATCAAATTCTAGAAATGCCTACTTCATTATGGGTCTATATGAACCTCCTCTAGAGGAAGCCACGTCAAGCATTGAGGACACTCTTATAGCCAAGGAAGAGCCAGAACCATGCCCATCACCTGCCTTGCCTGTAGAATTCTCTCCCGAACCAAAACCATCGAAGGATGAAGAAATTCAACCTTCGGAATTCCCATTCTACTTCGAGGAAGAGACTTTAAAAGATTATATAAATACCTTGAAGTACCACTATCATATGAAGGCATCTGTAAAAGCTCTAAATTCAAAGTGCAAACCTCGGTGAGGAGAGATCAAAAAGGAAAAGAGGAAAACAACTTAAAGGAGCAAAATAAATATCAATGTAATTCAAACTTAAATTGAGAGATTAAAAATTCCAATTTAGCTACTATTCAGACTTACTCAATATAAAATTTTAAGTTGTCCAGTAGGTTCCAAATAATCCAAATAGCCCTCAAGCCAAATTTCATAATTTTTGAAGGCTACTTACTATTGAATTCAAGGTGTTCATCAAAATCCTTTTGAATTCAAATTCACATTTGAATTTGAAGTATATTTGATCAAATCAAGAATTTGAGTTCATATTCTGATTGTCAATCTATGATTTGGTCTCCCATAAAAATATCTTACATTTTTGGACAAATGTAGTTGGTGGAATTGAGTAGCCAGGGGAGAGAACGATTACTCTTGGTGGGACCCACTGGTTAGTCTCATATTGCGCTGAACCGACTCTGTTCTTTCCATCACCGAGTGCCACGGAGTTTTCTGTATGCTGCCAGCGTGTGCTTTAGTTTGAGCTGCAATTCTGCTCTCCTTACCGCTCCACAACATGAGCTTTGGACACCCTTGGATATTTTGTTCCGTCTCTGGTTACAGCACACAACAGCACCGTCTCTGTTTTTTTTTTTTGCCCCCGGCCAGCATCAACTCGGCCAACGTCGCCCGGCATTGATCCAGCGTGTGCGTGCTCAACTGAGTTGCAGGGCACAGCGCAAGCTAGTTCTTTATCTCCCAGGCGTGACCCTGCTTGGCCTTTGGTGCCAGCCCATGGAGCACTACGATTTTCCTTGGGTGTCAAACTGCCGGCGTCCTCTTCTGTTCACGGGCGCCCGGTGCCACTGGACAGGCCCGCGCTCTCCCAACCTTGCAGGAGCATGCACGCCCATCACCTCAGCCTTCCCGAAGCAAACAAGTGGTGCCTCCCTCAAGCTATCGGCATCAAGTAAAGTTCTTCTACAAACTGCTCTATTCTGGTCCGCCCATGAACCTCCCTGTCGGCCGATGGTTGCCGACCGTCTCCCCAACCAACGAGGCCACAAAAAGATTCCCCACTCTTCCTTCTTGACCCCCACAACTTATATCAAGCTCTCATCGCATGTACTCATCGGAATTTACCATCTCACATCCGGTTTCATTTTTGAACCGACGGTAGAACACTCCCAAATTCATTGTGCCTGCTTTATCATTTCTCATTCCTATAAGGTAGCATGTTCTCTAGGTTGATACGGTTCTTCTAGATCAAGTGGAGATGAAAATAATTAACCGTAACCCAGATGCGACATGATTTCATGGCCACCATCATAGATGCCCGCTGTTCATCGATGAACTCCTATCTTGGATCTTTTTCATCATGATTGGGGTCCATATTCCTGCTTCTCGTCGTCTCAGAGTACCATAGGTTCAAAAAACGAGGCTAGTAGTCCTTGTTCAAGCATCTTCGAGCTCGCTAGCGAGCCCCGAGCCGCCGCCGTCGGTGTGGGCCATGTTTCGGTCATCCCCATCCACCAACGAATTCACCAATGAGTTTCCCACCTCGTTTTACCCTCATTCAGAAAAAAAATCAGCAAGGTTAAAGAACCGGCGTGCCACGCCGGCGAGGGCACCGCCGGTCACCGTAACCCTAGCCGCTGGATAGAGGTTGAAGATCATGGGGGTGCCAGGATCTTGTGTGGCCAGGGATCCCATGCGCCCGCACTCTTGTTCTGTGTGGCACCAAGTGTGGCTTTCATTTGATTGGGCAATGTAAATTAGTGGGGCCCATCGATCAGCCAAACTTGTGTCGTCAGGGATCCTCTGTGAACCTCGAATCTAGTGTGGCTACGCCCACTAACACCGTAGCCCAAGTGTGGCCTTCTTCTGAGTGGCCCAATTCAAACCAGTGGGCCCAAGTTTCATTATTCAAGATTTCCCTTTTGCAAATAATTCTAGAATTCAAGCAAAACTTCAAAAATCAAGCTCTCCTAGTATATTTGCTCCAAAAATTCTAAATAAATTACAGTTGACTAGACTTGATCCCAATTTTGCAGGTGTGCAATTTTGTGGACATGAAAGTCCCGGAATGTAGAAATTAATTCCTTTGAGCTAACTTCTAGGGAAATTAATTACCCCTGTTATGCTAATTGGAAAATTACCAATTTTGGGCACAACTTTAATTCTAATACACTTGATCTCCAGTAAAAATTCCAAGTTCACTGGACTTCATTTTCAGGACCAAACAGTGATCAAATCCCCAATGTCCATACAAAATTCAGAAATGTACCGAAACATTTCCAGATGTTATACCAATCTTGTAAAATCAATTCCTCCCTGTAGGAAGCTCATAAAATTATGAAACAAATATACATAGAACCTGTAAGACCTCCTCTACAATGATCAGTCACTGTTAGCCATGTTAAAGCTACAGATTTAGTACCCAAATTCAGAGAAGCTTTTATTTGTTGGAATTTTAGAGACAACAAGCTTCCTTGAAAATCCTCAATTCTTGGCCCAGATTCTCAACATAGAACCTAGAATCCACTGTAAAAATCCCAAAGCCAATTAAAATCATTTAGTAACAGAAACTGTGTTTAGAAACTCATATATATAGTCTATGTCACTTATATACTTTCATATTATGTACATCATATAGTGATCAAGATTGAGGAGGAGCCGGAGACCTTTGACAGCAGACTCCCCGAGGCTAACTTCAATACTGACTCACAGCCAGCCAAGCCCCGGTTTGCATTTAAGTACTTCTGTAAAATTTTGATTTGTATCACCTATGTCTAGGGTGAGATATGTGCATTATGTCTAAGGTGATTGAAATTCCACTTGCATGACCCACAAATCCCATGGAGTATTGGGTAGGTCTAAAACTTAACGAGTAGAAAACGCCATGCTAATGTTTTGAGGAATCCGGTAGAAGTCGAGTAGTTGGAATCTACTCGCGAGATAAGATTTTATCACAAAGAATGGATTTGATCAAAGAATGGTTTATGAATATGAATTTCAGACTGAGCAGCGGGATAAGATGCAGCGAGATGTGGTCTCACGTGCGTAGCCCTACTTGTGTCGATTGAGGACCGATCCGTGTGCGGCCCTACTGGACATGTTTGAACTGTATCGGATGCATACTGGCTATATGGAAACCAGGAAACCGATGTAATTGGTTAACCTGGGTGTCGAGGCTTACCCTACCGTTTTATAGGAGTGGGTTGAGGGCAGTGTTGACGGTTGTTATATAGCAATTTCACCCATCAATATAACTCAATTATGTGAAGGAAATATCATTTATTGCACACATCACCTTTATATTTAACCTATTTCCACTTGTACTTGGAGAACTTGGTGCATGCATGTATTTTACACAGAATTGAAGTGAGACAAGGGGATGGATCCTACAAAATATCATCTCAGCCAATCAAGCACCGACATGTGGCATCACATGGATCAAATGGCCCACAAACAGAAGTATCCAAGGCCATCCAACGTTGTAGCACCCATGTAAAGGGATGGGACCCACCAGGAAGTCACCCCAAGAAAGCACAGACTGTTTGGAGGACTTACCAGGTCGGCAGACCCCCCTAGTCAGCCGACCTGGTCTTTTCACCAAACTCAGTCAGCATCCACGTGTTGGCTCCTCCCGACCTGAAGAAGTCAGTGGTTACTGATTCGCGCACTCTTGGTGGCAGGAACCGACCCTTCTCCACGTATAAGTAGGACCCCTCACCCCTCACTTCAACACACACCAATTGAGCATTCACTCTCTTGTATACATTAGTTTCCCAAGTCCTTAGTAGAGGTTAGGCTGTACAGAGGAGCCTCTAGTCGCAAGTCCAAATTTGGAAAGGTATAGCTCATGTATCTTTTCTTGTATTTGTGACTTTGTGCTTCATAATAATATCACCAATAGTCTATCACTACAGGAATATCGATCGATTACGTCGGCCAAAGCCGACGTAATTAAGGCCTAAACCGACATAAGTAAGTTAATTACGTTGGTTTTTCCTTAATTACATCGGCCATTGGCCGACGTAGCGGTTTGGACGTAATTAAGGTAACTTACATCGGCCACCGACGTAAGTTAACTTAATTACGTTGGTCTACTGCAGTCGACGTAAGTGAAGTGGTGGGATGGGCCGCGGGCTGGGCCAGAGTACTTACGTCGGCCACAGCATGCCGACGTAAGTTATGTGCCCTAACTTACGTCGGTTGCTCCAACCGATGTAAGTTAAGTGGTTTAATTTACGTCGGTATGGTCTGACCGACGTAAGTTAAACTGGGCTAACTTACGTCGGCCATGCCATAGCCGACGTAAGTTATGTTTTCGAATTTTTTTTAAAAACAGAAACTGACTACCTCGCTCGATTGCGAGAACACAAAACAGATTCAAAATAGATTCACAACAGATATAGATACAAAACAACAGTTTCAAAACATTATTCAAACATCGATAACACACAATTCCACCGAGCTACACGCTAGCCCCTCCACTACCTCCAGGATCTTCTCGGCGCATTCCCGAACCCCGCAGAAGAAGCATAGTCAATTGACAACACGAAATCAACATAAATTCACTTGTACCTAAAGCATTCCTTCGTATAACTTTATGGTGCAAAACAACTAGTTGATCCTAATTAGAAGTCCATAAACTATTTCCAGTTTCTATCCATTTTGACAGTTTCTGAAACTGAACTAAAACTGAACTTTAATTTTGACTTTTTGACAGTCCACAAACTGAACTATCCATAAATTGAAACTGAACTTTAATTAGGATAAACTGAAACTCAAAATGACATTTATATCCATAAACGGAACTTTTGACATTTCTATCCATTTTGATATTTGTATCCATAAACTGAAACTAAAGTGAAACTGACATTTCTATCCATAAACTGAAACTCACATTTGTAGCCATAAACTGAATTTGAACTGAACATCGAATTAGAATGCTAAAGCTTTTTGACTACTACAAAAACTATTTCAAAGGAGCTAAAGGAATATTGAAATGAATATGACAATATTACCTGCTCCGGTGTCTGCTGCGGCGGAAGCGTAGGAATCTCGATATCCTGACCGCTGTGTCGAGCAAGAGCCTGCCATTGCAAAATATTAGAAGATATAAGTTATTGAAGTGCTATAAAATTTAACTACGGTACTTTAAATTACTTACCGCCACCGCTGCTTGCATCTGAGCCATCATTAAGGCCGTCCTCTGCTGCTCCTCCCTTGCCTCCACTCTCGTCCTCTCCAGCTCTGCCTGAGTTTGCGTCAACGTCTCCCTCATGGCCTGGAGCTCCAGCTGGGTCTGCGAGAGATGACCACTAGTCCCAACGGTCGAAGCCTGTGACGATGAAGCGCCTCTCAAAGGTCGTGTCGACCTCGAGTCGACAACTTCATCAAAAATGGCAAACCTGCAAAAGAATGAAAACACTAAGTAGAAGAAGATTAATTGAAAAAGAAATGAAACACACGAAGAACTCACCATCCGTGGGACTTCCCGCCTCCGCTTGCATACGCGGCTTGGGGGTCAATCGGCATGCTTTCCCAATCGTAATCTGCACCGTGTATCTTCGCGACCCCCTGCGCGTACTTTGTCTACAAAACAAATAAATCTTGTAAGCATGTCAATAATAGTATTAGTTATAATGAAATTGATGAATTTCAAAAACTTACCAGTCGGTCGGCTGCGACCTGACTACACTGCCCTAGCTGAGAAGGGTCACTTCCCTTGTGACCTCTCTTCCAAACCTGGGTCAGGGTCGGCTCATGACCCATCTCTCGCTCCTGTACAGCCGTGTTAGTGAGATAAATAATATATTAGGAAGACATAAATAAAATGAAAAGGTACTTACCATGCATTTAGCCAAACGCAAGTAGCCGTCGCCGCCATAGTTGTGCTTGTCCTCGGACTCCATGCGTCACTGTCTAGCCTTCGTGGACTTATTGATGAAAGCGTTGCTAGCCCAGTACCGACAGAGAGCTAAGTACGCCTCCATGTTACCCTGTAACCAGAAAATACTAACCTGCACATATTCCATTTTTCATCAACGCAGTTAACATACGTAGATATTGTAAATATTTACAATATTAAAAACTTACCTCTGCGTACTGCTCCTCTGTCAAGTACAAGTCGAAGTCCTTCCTAAATACACCCCTTTGCTGCTCCTGCTCCTGCTCTCGGGGGTGCCGCTTGTAGTACGCGTTGACGGCCTGAATCCAGGCGTACGACAACGCTGCCGTCGTGAGCTTTCGAGCGTTGTAATGGAACACGCGTCTCACATGGTCCTCCATGCCCGATTCCTCTACTTGGTACCTCAGCTTTAGACAAACAAATATTTAAGTCATATGAATTAACAATTCAAACGAGTTGAAAACATAGAAGAGTTAAACTTACCATAAAATCATGCCACACGGCTCCCCGAACCGTGTTGTGGACCGGGTGAGAGACACGAGCGTAGTCATCCCACGACAGGGCAGGAAAACCGTCAATCACACTGGGGTAGTGCAACTTCACGATAGCACCCAGGACACTGTTAACCTGCCTGTGGTGCTTCTCGGCCCCCGTGAATGAAAAGTTGTACCAACATCTACAAAATATATTAAATCATTAAGTAAAGGAAAACAACATCTAATATTTAATATACTATATACAATATTTACCTGTCTCCAACAGAGCGGATCGTGGTCCGCTGAGTAGTAACCGAAGGAGGAGCCGCAATGTGGGTCCTCCTCGTCTGTCGCCTCTGCTGCGACGATGCCGCGTCCTGTGACCCTGAAGGCTCTCTGGAACCACCAGAGTCTCCGGTAGCCGGCTGCACAGGGAGGCTAGCGCTAGCCGGCTCCGAAGGGAGGCTAGCGCTATAGGGCTCCTGTAGTGGCCCCCTAGCCTCTGAGTCGGGCTCCTGTAGTGGCCCCCTAGCCTCTGACTCTGACTCTACTCAGAAGTCTCTGAGTCAGACTGCGCAAAAGGAAAAGATTGACAATAAATAATTAATAACAACTGCAATTTCAAAAATAACTTTATTGTAACTAAAATTTACCTCAGTCCGCTGAAAGCACACGACAGCTGAGGGTGGAGCGTGTGCCAGAAAGAGGGTACACTGGATAGAAAGGAACGAGGTCCCTGAGCAAGGGTCTCATGGTGGCTCAAACCCTCTCACTGGCTTCCCCTTACCCTTCCCCTTTGACGACATCCTGTTGCAAGGAATAAATGATTAATCTGCAAATATAATATACAAAATTAATGTTAAATTAGTGAATAAAACGTTACTTTAAAATTCATCAACATCACGATCATGCACCCTACTCCTTAAACCAGCCCATCAATCTTCTTCTTCCGCATATCATTTTCGTTTGCGCAAATCAGCAGGTTCGACTATGTCATCGATATCTTCAGTTTCGGATTCTGATTTTGTTTCTGCTTCCGTGTCAGCCTTAATATCTTGAGCGTCTCCAAATAAGTCATCGAGTCCTACACCGGGCTCGACTGAGAAGGAGTCTGGCAACTCTTCCTCTTGGTAGACACAATCAACCTCAGCTTCGTCGTGGTAATCATCATCTCCTGGAGCGTATAACCGCTCACGAGGATTCACCTTATGTACCACCCACCAAGCTTTGAATTTATTGCATGGATAAGGTAGATAGTACACTTGCTCTACTTGGTGTGCAAGAACTAATGAATCGAATCCTTTCAACCGTTCCTTGTGTTTTACTTCGACCATGCCAAATTCATTTACTCAAATTCCACGAATGGAATCAAACCATTCGCAGACAAAGAATACCACTCGAATTGGCTTGTTTGCGACAAAAGTGAATTCAAGGATTTTTTTTAATAATCCCGTAGTACTGCGTTTTATGATCTTATGAATCGATTGCCCTCATCACAACTCCGGTATTACATGTTGTCGCGAGAGGGCGAAGAGATTCAAATTGAGTTGTACGGAATCAAAAGCCGTTGATGTCATATCAACCATAGCTTCTAACGTTAACCACTCCACGGGATAGTTGTCGCAAATCTTCATGGATGTTGGCATCCTTTTGGCACTGTCCAAGATATGGAGTTATTAGAAAACGTAAGCATTCTGAAGTCGAATATGATCTCGAAACGTAAGCATTGGAGTTATTAGTTCTCGAGAAAATGTTACATGATCTCGAAACCAGGAGAGAAAATTAGATCCCCCGTTTATTCCTTCCCGTCGAATATGTTCTATTTGCTTGCTCGTGGGTTGATGTCTATGTATCCAATTTTGCTTGTCGAACATACTACACGACAAAGAGAACCTTTTAGAATACATGTGTCGGAAAAGATGGTGAAAAGCATAAGTGTAGGAGAAACACTTACTTGAAATATTCATTCATTTCTTCCATATTAGCGTACATGTAGAAGAATGCAGCGCGCCTTTCTTTTTTGCTAACATCATACGAAGTGTAACTACCAACAGTAGTGCCTCTTGTTGCAAAAATGGAGAGATCGCTACAAGGAGGTTGCTCATCTATATTGTATCACATTACCGAAGTATTAACATTGTTTTCCTCTGCAAAGTAAACACTTGAGAAGTATCCTACATCCTTAAGAGTAAAAGCTTCGGCGATGCAACCTTCAACCCTTGCCCTGTTACCAACCATTGGTTTCAGATATCTAAGTGATATTTCAATATGATACATCCACCTATATTGCACGGGACCGCCCACCTTCGCTTCAAATGGAAGATGAATTAAGAGATGTTGCATTGGATTGAAAAATCCTGGAGGAAAATTTTTTCCATCTTACACAAAAGTACCGGAACCTCCTTTTCCAAATTAGTCATCATCTCAGGCGTGATTTCTTTAGCACAGAGTTGCCTATAGAAGTGGCTAAGCTCGGCTCACACCTTCCACACTGCATCGTCAAAATAGCCTCGAAACATAACATGCAGAAGTCTTTCCATGATTATGTGATAATCATGACTCTTCAACCCAATGATCTTTCCCGTTTTCACATTCACGGCTCGTCTCAGACTAGCTGCATAACCATCTGGGAATTTCAACCTTTGCAACCATTCGAGAACTTCTTTTTTTTCTTTATGTCGAAGACAGAAAGGAGTGCGTGGTTTACCACCATTTTCGGAGAGCTCAAGAGTTTGACGGTTACAAAGCTCGGCAAGATCCTTTCGAGCCTTTAAATTGTCTTTTGATTTGCCCGTCATGTCCATGCATGTGCTTATGATACATTTAGCCATGTTACACTCTAGATTCATAACATCAATGTTGTGCCTTAGAATCAACGACTTCACATACGGTAACTCCCAAAGTCCACATATGTGAGTCCAATTGTGTTTGTCTCCGTAACCTTCGAAATATCCAGGACGACCTTTATCTGGCACCAATTTGTCCAACATATCAGATATTTCTGACCCATCAAGACGTTTCGATGGTCCTTTAGTGACAATGGTGTTCTTTTTGAAGACATTCCTCTGTTGTCTAAACAAGTGATTCGGAGGCAGCCAACGTCTATGACAATCGAAGTAAGATATCTTGCCTCCATGGGTAAGTCGAAAGCAATCGGTATCCGAGGCACATATCGGACACATCAACCGACCATGAGTGCTCCATCCAGAAAACATGCCGTATGCCGGAAAATCATGAACGGACCACAAATAAGCAGCTCGGAGGTTGAATTTCTGTTTCTTGTAAGAGTCGTACGCTTCGACTCCTGTCCACAACATTTTCAACTCTTCCATCAACTGTTTCAACATCACGTTGAGACGTGACCCAGGATGATCTGGCCCAGGTACAATGAGGCTAAGAAACATAAACTCATTCTTCATGCAAAAAGCTGGTGGAAGATTGTACGGAATGACAAAGATGGGCCAACAGGAGTATGGTGCGGCGTTTGTGCTGAACGGCGTGAACCCATGTATCGCCAACCCGATGCGAACATTTCTCGCTTCATGAGCAAATTCTTGGTCGAATCGGTCCAGCGCCTTCCATGCCTCACCATCAGACGGGTGCGTCATGACTCCATTGTTTTCACGCTCACCTTCTTTGTGCCATCTCATGTGTCTGGCCGTTTTTTTGAAAGGAACAGCCGCTTCAACCGCAGTGTCACAGGTAAGTAACGAAGATGCTTACGAGCGACTTCCGTCATCACAGTATTACCATCATTATTAACAACTTCGAGAAACCTCGGTTGACCACATTTCAAACTTTTGTTCTCATTGGCACGCTCTCTCCAGAAAAGCATGCAGTTGTCCGGACACACATCAATCTTGTTGTGCTTCATCCCGAGACCGAAAAGAATTTTCTTCGAGTAGTACATATCCTTAGGCACTTTGTTGGGTTGTGGAAGGGCATATTTGAACAAATCGATGAGCATGTTGTAACAATTGTTAGAAAAGAAGAACTTAGACTTAATTGCCATAAGTCTAGTCACAAAATTGAGGATTGACATTTTAGTGTGTTCATGCAGGGCCTCTTCTGAATCTTTGAGACATTTGAAGAACTCTTTAACCTCTGCTGTTTGAGTATCTTCTATAAGCTCTGGTCGTATAGCTTCCAACATCTCATCCATCATATCAACCTCTTGAGCATCATCATTGTCTGCTTCCACTTCTTGTACAGCTTGAGAAGTTGTCTCGCCGTGGAAGTTCCACAACTCATAATGTGACACGTAACCGTTTTGACACAAGTGCAACGTAAGTTCCACTTTGTCCAAAAACGTTTCGTTTCGCCATTTCGTACATGTGCACCGCGCCTTATCGCTATTGACAACGAAAAAGCTTGTTCCACAAAAGCATCTATCTTGGCGTACCACTCATCTGAGTGACCACCAGTTCTGCTCTTCCAGCCATTATACATCCAAACTGCGGTCTTCACCCATGTTTGGCTCTGCAGTTTAACACGAAAGAAATTGTCGTTATTGTATTGTTATGTTATGTCACGGCCCTACAACCTAAGCAGATAGATCCTAAACCCACCCAAGAGTGACCGAGCGGAGCGTCCTCATGACGAGACGCGTGATCCGGATTCGAACGAAATTTCGGCAGCATAACCCCACTGTTCTCCACTGCACGCCCAAAAATGGTGCAGCAGAGAAAAACAGGGTTACGCCACCGAAATCTCGTCCAAATCCGGACCCGCGTCTCATCACAAGCCACGCCCTCGGTCACTTCGAGGCTGTCCAAAAAGGGACAATTTCGAACCAGCACGTCTCACATGTGAGACGTGCCGATCCGAAACAGGTAATACATTGCCATAGGTTACGTTGCTCATTTTCATTTTGAGGTCATTTAAGAGAGAGGAAAAAACTAGAGAAAGAGTGAGAGGAAAGTTGGTCTTAGATGACAATTCCACATCCATTTCCACCGTCCACGCAATCGCGGGTCATTGACGTCTTAAGGCGGTAAGGCGACTTAAGCGACGGATCCCCCTGCTCTCGCGGCGCCAGCTTTCCCCGCCGCCGCCGGCTTCCCCGTCCGCCGCCGCCGCCTTACCCTAGAAAGCAAGGCGACAAGGATGCCTTACGGTGCCGGAGCGCCTTAACGCTTTAGCGACACTTTACCGATGCTAAAGCGACGCCTTAATAACTATGTTCAACGACAAAATATACCGCATTTCTCAGTTCACCGCCGGCGCGAGCTTCTTTTGCGTGCCGCCCACCACCTCGAGCTCCTCCACTAGCGCGAGCTCCTCTCAGCGCAAACTCCTCTGCATGCTGCATGATGCACCAAGCTGTGCCGCCGCCTCGATCTCCTCTGCTCACCCCTACACACGACCCACCTCCTCTCTCTCTCTCTATTGGAGCTACCGGCGACGTTGTGGCACCCGACAGTCGGCCACCCCCGACGCTACCCTCCTCATGGTGCAATTAACCACTTAAGAATAAATGGATAAACCACTTGAGCATAATTAAACGCATAAGCAAATTAACAACTTAAATAAACCACTTAAGTATAATTAAACAAATTTAAGCAATTTAAGCATAATTAAACAAACCACCAAAGCATAATTAAGAAAATTAAGCAAAAATAAGCAAATTAAGCATAATTATGCATAATTAAGAAAATTAATCATAATAAAAAAAACCACTTAAGCATATTTAAGCAAATTAACCACTTAACCATAATTAAATAAACAATTAAGCAATTTCAGCAAAATTTAAAAAATTTCAAATTAAAAATTGAATTTGATTTCAATTCAAATTGAAATTTGACTTTCAATTTGGGGGGGGGGGGGGCTCAGGGAGCAGGGCGAGGGTGGGGGGGGAGGCGGGGAGCAGGGTGAGGGTGGGGGAGGGGGGCTGGTGAGGGGAGGTCGAGGGGGAGGGGAGAAGATGGGGGAGAGGGGGGCTCGGGAGGGTAGGGGAAGGGGGGGCGGCCCTCGGCCGTGGAGGGGAGGGGGAGGGGAGGTGGAGCGGGAGGGGATGGGGAGGCGGACGGCGGCGGTCGGCATGGCAGGGCGGCGCTCGGGGAGGGGGTGGGGGGGTCGGGGAGGGGAGGGGAGGAGAGGAGGGGAGGGAAGGAGTACCTTGTGGCAGCGGCGTCGGACGGCAGCGGGCGCGGCGGCGGTGAGCGACGGCGTCGGGCGCGGCGGTGGGGAGGGACAGAAGAAAGCGGCACGCGGCGGGTAAGGAAGAAAAGAGAAGGCGCGCGCGGGGGTAGGTTAAAATATGTAACTTACGTCGGCTAAATAGTAAACTTACATCGACCAACTAAACTTACGTCGGCCAACCCCACAGCCGATGTAAGTTAAGCCTAACTTACGTTGGTGTTTTATTTACGTCGGCTAGTTGCTCAGACCGACGTATGTTCACATTTACTGTTGTCGGTCTGCTGACTTACGTCGGCCGTCGACGTAAGTTAGTTTAACTTACGTCGGTTTTTTTGACTGACGTAAGTTAGTTTATTAACGTCGATTGGCCGACGTAAATTAAGCTGGCCGACATAAGTGTTAGCGTTTCCTGTAGTGTATATTTAATTATATACTTGGGCAAAGCTTTACTTGTTTGGTTGTGGAGTCCATGTATGTGCTAGGTGTAGATGTTGTTATGATCTAGACACGATGCCATTATTATGTTATCGTAAATATCATACACCACCACTATAGTCTAATTGGGTAATAATATGATTATGTTAATATGAATATGTTAGTGCTTGGTCCCAACATTGGTTCAATGATGTTTATGTAAGTCATTGCCTTAGGATGAATATTATGTTGCAACTCTTAAGGTATTTACTTAGCATGCAAGCGTGGTGCTTGGATAGTTAAGTAGCGTTGGATGCATCGTAGTCCACGAGTTGTAGAGATAGTCGGTACGTGGTGACAGTCCTATCCGTCCGTTGTAACCCTCCACGTTCTGCTACGACGTAGGCTCTTGGCGGTAGTCGTCTGGCAGACCAGGGTAAGCTGGTGCCCAAGATGTTGGACCACTAAGCCCTAGTGTATTCACTATTAGCATATTCATGTGTACTTTATTAGGTTATGTATATGAGCAGTTAGAGCATAGTAGTTGTAGCTCCATCTCGTAGTCTAACCCTCGCTAGGACAACCTTACTCTTAGAGTAGATTTCTTAGCCGTGTGTCACGCTACCCCTATTATCAACTTACCCCTGTTCTGATAAACGTTTAGTACCCTATACCTTGATCATAAGAATAGTGTTAACTATACTTCACCGCCTTCCTTTGGGATAAATACGATACTCTTGGTAATACTCTTGGGTGAAATGCGATAGTTTTCGTGCGCTTGCGGACCTTATCCCTTTCGAGAGATGATATGTGATGTAAGAAACATCAACAGGCAGCAAGGTGTAAATATGCCAGCGGTCATAGACATGCTCCGCGCGGGTACCTCCTGCCCGTTACAGAAGGACCGGTATGGCATATGGGTTTCCTTTGAAAGGTTGTTGCATACAACATAGTATTGAAGTGTCATTCACCCCACTTCCAAAATGGGTGTGTGTAACGTGTTATCCGGGTGTCTACTGATTTCAATCACCATCCCTCGCGGTAATTTGAGTACTGCTTGTTCACTATGCTGTTACGTAGTAAATACTGAAAATGTCAGAATAATATGAAGTATTAAATTATAATTGCATTGGAACTATGATTGCTATAGAATATGCGCACTGAAGTTACTTTTATTGAACCTTTACTCTACTGCTAATAACTTTCAAAATAAGGATCAACAGGTAGGCGAGTCATTTACTGCTATATCTATTCCTATGTTAAGTATCCCTGCATGTAGAGTTCCATGTTTAGGTGAGACACTTAAGTATTGCTGAGCCTTCGTGCTCACGGTTTCTATATTAAGTCATTTGCAGGTGCGACGTATGTGGAAAGGCCCGAGGATGAGGTGATGCCCTCTTGGGCTATACCGTCGAGTGGGAGCCCTGCACGCCGTCCTGATCTGTTGTGTGCTACTAGTGCGAAGTGTCCTAGGACATGGACGTCTTTGCTTTTGCATAGTTAGTGCCAAGAGCGTAGCCATGATGTATAGGTTTCTTTGCTACGTTAGGTATTGTAGATCTTCCGCTGTGTTAATAAATAAAAGACTTGGTTTGTATTTTGTCTTGTTCTTTTCATGTATGTTGTTGGGTGTCACATCACATGACACCACCCAATTAGATCTTTGAATGTCGGGGCCCCAGTCCTCACAACCTGGTATCAGAGCATCATTGGGAACAGCGTGCCTGAAAAGATCATATTTTTGAAAACTTAGAAGTATATGAGTGAGGAATAGCTATATGTCCGTTAAAGAGTATTACTAGTATAAGTTATTAAGCTGGCAATGCTAACATACTTGTTATTATATTCCGTAACGACGCTCCAACGTCAGGTAAGAGGTATGGTATGCCACCAAGAGCAGATCAATCTCGGTACTGCTCACCCATGCGAGCGTAGGAGGTATGGGATATCCGGCGCCACCTAAGCACGAGGCAGTGAACATGTTTGCTAGAACTCTTCATGTTCTAGCGACATATGCAACACTGTCCACCGGTGTTAATGGTGTGGAACACCGTCGGGTGGTAAATAACTCGATAGTGTGCTTTCTAGTACTTTGTGTTCTATGGGGCATGCGAAAGCGTTTTATCCAATGTGCTTAATTGCAAAAGTTGGTGAGCCTGTGCTGAGTGGGTGATAACTTGACCATGTACCTTGAGGCATGACTTCGCTCGAGGGCGACTCGATTCCCGAGATGTGTGCGTTACTTTCAAATATATATTATTGTCACTGCATGTCATGCTGCCTATGTGGCCTGCCTGAAAGATGGCTTATTGAGTGAATTGTGATTTGTGTCTTCTGCAGGTACATTGACTACGGTAGCGACCCGTGTAGCAAATATTTGCGAGTGGATGATACTAGGGCTACCTATAGACGTATCCGGATATACCGATTAGATTTTCAATTGGTGAGGCACGTAGTACTGTCAGTATCATATTTGATACTTCGATCACTCCCCATGACAGAATGGAGGCATTATGTTTTGAAAGTCCAACTATTGGTTGCTGGTGTGTTTTGGACATTGCAAAGTGCTTTCTAATCAAAGCTTGTGTAGAAAAACATGGTTCTTTGTTTTTTGCAGAAGTTTGCTAAACTTTGTAAGGTTGAAAACTTTGTTAAATATCAGTAACCATTGGGGTATACTATACGGATGGAAAGGTCATCAAGTACTCTACAAGTTTCCTTTGGATCACTAGTACAGCAATGTGGGGATCGGAATCCCGACATCCGAGGATCTCATTGGGTGGTGTCGTGCGATGCGACACCCAATAGTTATACAAGAATAGAACCTGAATAAGTACAAGACGAAGTCTTTTATTTTTCATACACCGGAAGTTTTTACAATACTAGCAGAAGTAAAGGAATATATACATATCATAGCTAAGCTTTCAGCACTAGCTATGCAAAAGCAAAGTTACCCATGCCTTGGATACTTTGCACCAGCAACACACAATTAGGGCGGCGTGCAGGGTTCCCACTCGGTTGTACACCCTGGAGGGGGTGCAGCCTCATCATCAAACCCTTCATCAACTGTATAACCTGCAAAAACTCGTTAACTGCAAACGTGAGCATAAGGCTCAGCAAGACTAACCCGTCTCACTAGACATATGCAAGGGGGACACTAAAACATATGTGAGGTGATGCGTAAATGACTCGCCTACAAGTGGATCCTTATAATCAGGTCTTATGTAGCAAATGACATTCTCCAAGCATGGCACATCATAGGCTCCACAATCAAACAAGAAACGCTTTACCAATGATATGACATGCTCAGAGCACATAATGCTGTTACAGCTAAAGTATGGGGAAACTGTAAACTTTTAATTATACTATCTCTAAATCATACAAGGTTGCAAAGTAATTATAATTCAATACATTGTGATTTTCTGGCTTCTTTAGTATTTACTACGTCACGACGCAGTGAACAAGTGGTACTCTATTACTGCGAGGGACAATGATTGCAATCAGGACACACCCGAACAACACGACACATACGCACTTTCGGAAATGCCAGCGAGTACTTCGCGCAGTACCTACAGCACTTCAGTACTAGTCGTATATGGCAACCTTTCGCGAGACACTCAAATGTCGAACCGGTCGATCCGTCATGGGTAGGAGGTCCTTGCATGGGGCGTACTCTGACGTGCCCACCAGCGGATTTACACCTTGCTGCCCTCAACCCACACCTATAAAACGGAACGGTATGCCTCGACACCCAAGTGACCAAGCTACGTCAGTTTATTGGATTCCATATGTCCATTATGTTGTCGGTACAAGTCAAGCTTGTTCAGCAGGCCCGCACACGAAGCGGGCCTTAATCGACACAGGCAGGACTACGCGACCGAGATTCACTTCTCGCCGCTTCCTATCCATTCCCTGCCCGGTCTCAACTTCATTATATTAATCCATTTTCTATCTAGCCAATCCTGTGAGATATGTCCTACATCACTCGCGAGTAGATTCCAACTACTCGACTTCTACCGGATTTTCTATACATTAGCAAAGCATTTACTACAGGTCAAATTGTAACTCGTTCCAACCAATCCCTGGGATTTTTGGCCATGCAAGTGGAGTATCAATCACCCTAGACGTAATGCACACATCAGACTTACGATGTAAGGTGATAAAGACTATAAAAACTCTGTAAAGCTTTTAAATGCAAACCGGGGCTTTCCTTGTTGCTGGTCAGAGTCTGAGTTAAAATTTGGAAGATGCTCTTCCAAGGCTTCTGGCTCCTCCTCGACTTCGGTCACTATACGATATGCATATAATATGTATATAAATGACATTGAAAAATAATTATTACCAAGACCAAAATTTAATCCATGGTGATCATTATATGATAGGGACCTTAATTGGCTTTGGAACTTCGAGGGTAGATACTAGGGAATATGATCAAGGCTCTTGCAAAGAACAGGAGATGATCAAAGTAGATTGTGGTCTCCAAAATTATGGCAAGCAATCAACTTCCAAAAATTCTAGAGAGGAAACTGTATCTTGAACCTAGCTAACAGTTGATAATCAAGATAGAGGAAGTTGTCCTGGTTCTAACAAAATTTGTTTCATAATTTTCTAAGCCTTGTCAAAGAATTTATTGAATTTCTAAGTTGGCAATAATTTCTGGAATTATTTACATTTGAATTTTTGGCTTTTAAATAAATAGTCAGTTTGTAGTTGGATTAGGACTATGATATTAGGTCAATTAAATTCAAGATTTTTACAGGGGTTAGTGTATGACTAAAGGAAGATTCAGTCCAAATTTGGGACATAATAAAGCAACTGAACACCTGTGAAAATTAAATAACTGAAAAAGATAATTGAACTATACAGAGGGTTAAACAGGTGCAATGGCTCCCAAACTTTTGCTGGTAGTCAGGACAAAAAGTTTTATGTGAATTTTGGGGATTTTTCCAGTGGCTATCTTGTCTGGAAAAATTGTATTTGCATTGGGAAAGATTATATTCTACAGAATTTAACTGTGCGTTTCACAGAACCTAACTGGTAATGACAGAAACTAGAGCTCAAGATCTTTCAAACAAAATTTGTTTGAATATTTTTAGAGCATCCTACAGAAAGTTATGGATTTTCTAAGTTGGAGCCAAATCTGGAATTTATTTCTAATTTGAATTAAACCGTGGGCCCCACCGATTTAAAATGGACCAATGGCATTTAAACCACACGGGAGTGCACAGATATACACCGCGTAGTCACAACCGATCCCGTGGCAACACCCGATCCGACGGGGTTGACAGACGCTGACACCCGGGACCCACCGCGTCGTCTTCCACCTCCCGACGCGGGCGGCGGGGCTCCCGCGGCGGCGCTCTCCGGTGAGCCTCGCCGATTTTTAGTTCCCGGCCACCGCAGCTCCTACACTTGGGGACCCAACCGTAAAATCACGTGCTGAGCACGATGGTGGGGTCGGGGAGGTCTGTCGACGGTCGGAAAGCACGGTGCATCGGCGGCGGTGGCCGCTAGGGCTCCGGCTATGTCGGAACTACCGCTCTGTGGCTAAAACCCTACTAAAAAGGCTGGGGAAGTATCCTGGAACCACGAGGAACGTGTTGGGCAGGTGATATCGCTGTGTAACGGTTGGCAAAGCAGTCGTCGACGGCGACAGAGGCACTTCTTAACGGCGAAGGGGATAACTCGCGATTCTTGAGCTACGATTGATCATTTTCGGTGATTCCAGTTCGAGAGGGTGCGCAAAGAAGTGTAGAAACTATTTGCTAGCAATTGTGGAGAGTGACTAAGTGTGTAACTCGAATTACATGAAAATCCGAGCACGTTCATAAGCTTTGGCAAAGAGAAAATCCTAGCTAACTTGCTCGATACTTATGTAAACAAGGAACGGCTTTCACCGTTGTGTAGAGCGTGTCCCGGCGCACCAGTTTGCTATGGGGGTCGAAGCACAACACCGTGTGCAACGGCCTGGCAACGTGGAGCAGGGACGGCGCGCGGTGACACGACGGCGACCTTCGGTGTAGCCCCAAAATATCGGCCAAACCGTCAACTATACAACGAAAGAATTGATCCAGAGGATAGAGGAGGAAGAGAGGAACAACCTATCCGTTCGAGGCTTGGCGTGAGAGGTCTCCGGTTGGCCAGCAATGGGCGCACGGCGCCGGCGGTCGGAAGCTCACGCGTGGAACGCAAATGGTGCAATCCGTCGGCTCAGCGAGAGGGGAGGCGATAAGGGTGACTGGGAAGTGATAAGGGAGAGCCATGGCGCCATTTATAGAGATCAACCAGCGGTGGATGGCTGCTGTCGAGCTGGGCATGCACGCCGTCGTGGTGGCACACGCAGCGCGTGTTGAAATGCGGCTGCACGTGGGCTGCTGACTGGTGGGCCCCGCCAGTCAGCCCCACAGCTACTGTTATTTTAGTAATTCCCTTAAAAATAGTAAATGAACTCCAAAAATCATGAAACTTCAGGGCTAAGTCAAGAAAATTGTGATGAACACAATGGTGTGTTTAGATCTTTATGTTCAAGTATATTTTGACCAGCCTTTGAATTTGAATTTAAACTTGATTCAAATTCGCCGAGCGTCTCAAATAAAATAACAAATGAGTTCCTAAAATCTTTAAATTTTGCAGGCAAGCTATTGAGAATATTAGAAGGCAAGGGAAAAATTGAGAACCTCTAATTTGAATGTTTTTGGCAGGGCCCATTTAGTACTGCTCTTGGAATTGCCTTACTAAACTTCATTCAAATAATTTTAATGTTTGAAAAGGGGTGAATAGAATCATTCTAGAATTAGTGGTGAAGTCCAATACTCATGTTAATAAAATTCAACCATGAGTGCAAGAAAGGTTTGGAGGGTATTAAGTTCATGTGTACCACTATATTGGATTGTTAATATAGTGATCACAAAACTCATAACTGGATTCACATGCCATAAAAGTGGGGTTTTACATTCCTCCCCCTTTAAAAGAATCTCGTCCCGAGATTACAAAAGAAAGCAAAAGGAACAGATTTAACAAACATATGCCGCTAACAAGTCCGGATAGTTCGTTCTAAGATACTTCTCGCTTTCCCACGTGACTTCTTTAGCATTGTGGTTGCTCCACAAGACCTTGTAGAAACGCAAGGTGCGGCTTCTTGTGGTGCGAGTCTTCTCGTCGACGATCTGAGTTGGATGCTCGGAATAAGTGAGATCTGGTTGGAGAGCTTCCAAATCCTCTATACGGACATCAGCGGGAGTTTTAAGACATTTCCGTAACTGGGAAATGTGGAATACATAGTGAACCCCTGAAAGTGACGGCGGTGACGCCAATTGATATGCCACAGGTCTGCATTGTTCTAGGATTTCGAATGGCCCGATAAAACATGGAGCTAGCTTCCCCTTTACTCCAAATCGATGAACCCCTTCCATCGGAGACACACGAAGATAGACAGGATCCCCCACGTTGAAGTGAAGTGGTCGACGTCGTTTGTCCGCGTAACTCTTCTGATGAGACTGAGCATCTTTGAGATTGGCTTGAATAGTGCAAACCCGTTCCTCAGCTTCATTTATCAAGTCGATGCCATACACCACTCGTTCACCGGATTCACACCAGTTTAGAGGTGTGCGACACTTCCGACCATAAAGAGCTTCATATGGCGCCATCTGAATGCTAGCCTGATAACTGTTGTTGTACGAATTCCGCCAATGGTAGGTGATCATCCCAATTCCTACCATGGTGGATGACACAGGCGCAAAGCATGTCTTCTAGCACTTGATTCACTCATTCGGTCTGACCATCGGTCTGAGGATGATAAGCCGAGCTCCGAATCAACTTGGTTCCCAGCGCATCCTGGAGATGCTCCCAGAATCGCGAAACAAATACAGCTCCACGATCGGAGATGATGGTGTGGGGTATTCCGTGGAGGCATACGATTCTGGCAATATATAACTTCACGTATCTTGATGAATGATAGTTGGCATTGACGGGAATGAAATGCGCCGTCTTAGTCAGTCGGTCAACTATCACCCAGATTGAATCGTGCTTTCGGAGAGTGAGAGGTAAACCCATAATGAAATCCATGCTGGTATCCTCCCATTTCCATGCCAGGATGCTTAAGGGTTGAAGCTATCCGGCAGGCTTCATATGGTCGGCCTTCACTCACCGGCACGTATCACACTTGGATACGTATTTAGCTACTTCCCTCTTCATCCGAGTCCACCAAAACTTCTTTCTCAAATCTTGGTACATTTTGTTACTTCCCAGATGAATAGAATACTTGGATAAATGAGCTTCATCTAGTATCTTCCTCCGAAGTTCCATGTTTCGGGGTACCACTATACGGTTGCTAAACCAGAGGGTACCTTCATCGTCACTTCGGAAACATTTCATCTCCCCCTTCTCCATTCTTTGCCGAATATGCGACATCCCTTTGTCATCCTTCTGAGCTGCCATAATATCCTCCCAGATGGTAGGAATGAGAGCGAGATTGTAGAGTGCCCCATATGGAACCAAGTAGAGACTCGGTTCTTCTTCTCCATCCATTGAGGTAATGGAAAGATTGTTGATATGGGACTTGCGGCTCAGAGCATCTGCGACTATGTTCGCCTTGCCTGGATGGTAGTGGATCTCAATTTCATAGTCCTTGATCAACTCTAACCATCTCCGTTGTCGCATATTCAAATCCTTCTGGGTGAAAATGTATTTCAAGCTCTTGTGATCCGTGTAGAGGTGTACTAGATTACCCAATAAATAATGCCTCCACATCTTCAATGTCAGTACCACAGCAGCGAGCTAAAGATCATGAGTCGGGTAGTGCTGCTCATGGTTCTGGAGCTGCCGTGATCCATACGCGATCACTCTTCGCTCTTGCATCAATACACAACCTAAACCAATCCCAGATGCGTCGCAATAGACATCAAATGATTTGGTTGTGTCTGGTTGGGCTAAAACTGGTGCCGTTGTAAGGTGTTTCACTAATGCTTTGAAACCTGCCTCACATGCCTCAGTCCATACATACTTCTGCCCTTTCATCAGAAGTTATGTCATTGGTTTAGCTATCTTGGAGAAATTTGGTATAAACCTCTGGTAATATCCTACTAAACCCAAGAAACTTCGGACTTCATGTACATACTTTGGAGACTCCCATTTGAGGACTTGCTTGATTTTGCTTGGATCAACTGCAATCCCTTCTGCTGATATGATGTGCCCTAAAAATGGTACTTGGCTGATCCAGAATTCACACTTGCTAAACTTAGCATATAGCTGGTGGTCCCGTAATCGTTGAAGCACGACATGCAAGTGTTGAGCATGTTCTTCTTCGGACTTTGAATACACAAGTATGTCGTCAATGAAGACCACGACAAACTTGTCCAATTCCAGCATAAATACCGAGTTCATGAGATACATGAAATGAGCCGGTGCGTTGGTCAATCCGAAGGACATAACAAGGTACTCATACAATCCATACCTCATCGAGAATGCTGTCTTTGGTATGTCTTCTGGTCGGATTCTAATCTGATGATAACCAGAACGAAGATCCATCTTCGAAAATACTTTAGCACCCACCAATTGATCGAAAAGAATATCAATGCGTGGTAGTGGATACTTGTTCCTGATAGTGACACCATTAAGTGGACGATAGTCTACACAGTCTCAAGGTCTTATCTTTCTTTTCTACGAACAATGCAGAACAACCCCATGGTGATGAACTTGGACGAATGAAACCCTTGTTCTCCAGTTTGGTTAATTGTTCCTTAAGTTCTGCAAGTTCCTTGGGTGCCATCTTGTAGGGTGGTCGTGAGATTGGCACTGTGCCCGGTGCAAGTTCAATCTTGAACTCTATATCTCTTTTTGGGGGCATACCATGATGATCTTCAGGAAACACGTCCGGGTATTCACATACTACCAGAATATCCTTAAGTTCCATAACCTCGGTATTGTGAAGCTCCAGAGTCAAAGAGTATGACTACGGGATGATTGAAGATAGAGAACGTACCCGTGAGTACGGGTGCGCCTTCCGAAACGTCCTCGATGGCGAGGTGGTGGACGTTGCCGGTTCTGGTGGTTGGCTTCTTTGGCTGGTTGCGGGGTTGGTTAGTCCCCTGGTAGGATGATTGCCCACCACCTTGTCGATTCTGTGGACAGCCCTTGGCGAAGTGCCCCGTGCGGCCACACGTGAAACACGTGTACGGGGTTTGGCCAACATGGATGGGAGGACGGAATCCCGGTGCACGTGGTGGAGGTGGAAGTGCACGTGGGATCATCCCCTGTTGTTGATGTGGTCAGAATCCAGAGTTGTTGAACTGGCGACCAATGAACATTGGTGGTCGTGATGGCGGTTGCCACCTCTGGTCGGATGGTGATCGGTACACCATACGGTACTTCTGAGGAGCACCACCTCCGCTGCCCTGCGGAGCACTCCTCTTCTTTTTATCTGAGGACAGCTCGCGCGTAGCGTCCTCCTGCATGATAGCGGCATTGACGATGTCGTTGAAGCTGCCGCGGTTGAACAGGACAAGCTTGTCCTTCAACTTGGGGTTCAAACCCCGGTAGAAGCATTCGCGCTTCCGATCTTCGGTGTTCACTTGGTCCTGAGCATATTGGGCCAAGTGGTTGAATGATTTGGAGTACTCGTATGCACTCCTTCCTCCCTGCCTTAGCTCCAAGAACTCTTAAAGCTTCCTTCTCATAATCCCGGGAGGGATGTGGTAGGCGCGGAACGCCTCCCGGAATTCGGCCCAGCTTACGACATGGCCTGCGGGGCGTGCAGCAAGGTAATTGGCCCACCATGCACTGGCAGACCCCTGCAGTTGCTGCGCTGCAAACAGCGTCTTCTGCTGTTCGGTTACCTCGAGTAAGCCGAACTTTCCTTCAATTGTGCGGAGCCAATTATCCACATCCAATGGTTCATCGGCCTCTCTGAAGACCGGTGGATGTGTCGATGAGAAATCAGAGTAGGAACTCTGATATTGCTGACGCGGTCCATCATTCTGTCGTCCCCCTTGACGAGACGAGTGCTGCACCAGAGTCCGCAGTAGCTCGGTTTGCTCGTCGCGCGAGCCGAGTACTGCAGCGAGAACCTCCGTGAGACTTCTGGGAAGTGGGGGTGGAGGTGGTGGAGGTGGTTGTGTTTGAGGCGTATTCTGTCCCGAGGGTGGTGTGCCATCCCCCTGACCTCCACTGGAACCTCCCCCATCTTGACTGGTACGAGTACGCACCATACTGCAATACAACGATTCATACCATAAGTCTCATTGCCTCAAGTTCATCCTTCCATATAAATAGTAATGCGGTAGATAACAATAGATGATGCATAACATTCACATATATTCATAAAGCACAAACTTTATACAATCTATATTATCTTGGGCCCAAGTTTACAATAGATCTCCAAAATTAGACAGACTTCATCTAAAGAAGTCGTCCCATCTATGCTTGGTCACCACAAGTCGTCATGTTATTGTACACCCACCTCGCTACTATTTACAACAAGACTCAAAAAGTCGCAAAATACGCGTGGTGTTTACTACACATCATTACACTCGGCCTAAAGTGACAAGTACATCAACACTGCCCTTTACTCATAAAACTCGACCTCCTAAGGATCTTTATCTTCCTCGTCATCCTCAGGATTAGGCACCACTGGTATGGGTGCTGCAGCAGAAGATGATGCCTCGCTCAAAAGCGACGTCCTCTTGGCCATCTTAGCTTGCCAATCTGTCTCTATCATAAACATCCTCCAGGCCTTGTTCTCCTGCTGAGCCTGCTCACAGCTGGTCTTCCAGCTCTGAGCCTCCACTCTGGACTGATCCCGATCCGCAGTCACCGCGTTCAACTGGGTGTCCCACTGGTGTCCATAGAGTAGGCTCGCCTCCAAGTCAATTTCCCCTCTCTAGAGTCTCCTGGCGAGACGCGGCTAAATCCATAACAGCGTCATGCCATTAATTCTCCCTAAGGTTCAAACGATGGTTGAGAGGAGCCATCGTATCCCTAAGTCCGTCATTTGCCCACTCAAAGTGATTCGCTCGAATCATGGCTTGCTTCAGATTGTTCGTCAATTCTTTTATGCATGCCCTTTGATTACCCTTCTCGTGATGTGATGCAGCTGCATACACCGCTATGGCTGTTGCGGATGTTTCACCGTGCTCGTCCACCTCTGCAAGCAAGCGGGTTGCCCAGGCTCCAGAAGCCCTGCCATTAACTGGAAAGAACTCATACGGAGTACCCACCAGATTATGGTAATGGAGTTTGCAAAACCTACCTATGGCAACACTTGCGGCGTAGCTCCATGTTTCCTCTAATATCAACCCTTTGATCTTGATGGAGTATGGAGCCCATCCGAGGTGCGGTGGACCAGCAGGCACATCGACGTAGATGGTGCAACTCCACATACCGCTCTCCTGGAACTTCTTGCCCCAATAGCTAGGCAACACCAGATAGCCAAACTGGTGAAGCAACCTAACAAACACGTCCGGGAAACCGGCTTGCCCGGTGCACGTGGAGAACACCCATCCATTAGGCAACTGAATTCTTGGTGCTGCCATCTGTGGACAAACATACCCGGATGTCAAAACTCTGAATAAGTATTCAACTCAATCAATGAAAATGTTGGACAAAAGGAAATATCCAATATCAACTGATTCAAGAAAATCTGCAAACTGGAAGTGATCACAGTTCTGAATCAGCTGACCTTCCTGTATCAACCCAAAATTTTCATACAGGAAATTCCAGAGTTAAGAGTTAAGTTGAATATAAAAGTTTTAGGAAACTTCAAAACCTTTTCAGATTGTACTCATACAGCTCCAGGTGAACTAATATGAAGAATCTATACAGGTTTTAAGTTGACTCAAGTTTTCTGGAAATTTTGACAGATCCTCCCCTGTATATGGGCTTACCTCCACATTCTATACAGGTTTTATCATGATAAGATATTGAGGTAATGACAAAACAAACATTGTTTAACGTTGCGTTAACAATCCAGAAATAAAAGAGTTCCACCCCAAAACTTTGTTATACAGGTATCGCGCACAAATTCACAACCCTGTGCAAACTGTTCCAAGTTCTGGATTGCAAGAACCAAGTTTGCAACAAATAGAATTAGGCATAGCTACACCCAGATTCAGGTCAGGAGTGACAAATAAAGTTGATAGAGGACTTCCTAAGCTTTCCAGAAATGTATATATGGGACCATGCCACTATTCTGGATTAAGAGCTATAACTATCCGAACTTAACAGTTGAACTGACTGGTTTGCATCAGCAGTCCTGTAGTTCACTGTGTTGACTTCCCAATTTGGTTTAACTCCAACCCAAATCAGGAAAAACCTCCCGTAACAAACATGTAAAGCTCCCCCTACCCTTTTCAAACATGTATCACAATAAGGCAGTAGATTTTTCTACGGCAAGTTATGGCAAAAATACAGAGACTGGTACAATGGTAAGGTCATCTGGAGCAGTTACAATACGCCCCAGATTTTAACAGATTATCAAGCTTTTCTGTCTTTGTGGTCAACAGAAAAGTTGTAGAGATCTTCACGAGCTTTCCATCCATATATGACACCCCTATACTATCTATTAAATAACCAAGACTACAACACGGCGAAGTCGAGCCCACTTCTGCCAGAAAACAAGAATCTTGATTCTATTTATTCTATCGAGTCGGAACCCTTTTTGCGGAGTCCAAACCTACCAGCATCTGATATTTGGACTTTCCAAAGCATTATGCATCCATTCTGTCGGTGGGGATGGTCTAGTATCATGTTTGATACTGACGGTACTACGTATCTCACCAAAGAAAATTATATCCAGTATTTCCGGTTATGTCTATAGGTGGTTCCTATATCATTCTCTCGCAAACGGCTTCTACACGGTCTTCTACCGTAGTTAATGCTGCAAAATACAAACAATCCCATTTCACACCTTCACACCTCAAGGGCGGCACGGGGAAACACGACAGGCAGTCACAATAATATCCATGTGAAAATAAATGCATACAACTCTGGTGTGAGTCGTCCTCGAGCGAGGCCATGTCTCGAGGTACATGGCTGTAAATACGTCTGTACAGCAAAGACTCCCGTACTATCCGGCTTATACACGCTCGGGCATACGTGTTTCGCATGCTCCCATAGAACATGAATAGTTCTAGAGAGGCATACTATCGGGTTATACACCACCCGATGAGGGCTCCCACTAACTTTGAAGCACGCTGGGGTACCGCGTGTCATAGGTTCTCAGAAACATTGAAAGCTTCAGAGACTCCTATTAACTTCCCATGCCAAGACACGGAAATTTTACATACCACTCCTCGTATGCTGAGCTTACCGAGATTGATCCGCTCTCGGTGGTGTACCTTACCTCTTACCTGACGTCAGGGCGTCGTTACAGAATATAATAACACATAGTTAGTTTACCACCTTTATACCTTATACTAATAATACTCTTTATAAAGGCATATAGCTAATTCCTCACTCAAGTCCTAATTTTTGAAAATATGTTCTTTTCGAGTACACTGTTCCCAATGATGCTCTGATACCATGTCTGTGGGGACCGCAATCCCGACATCCGAGGATCTCATTGGGTGGTGTCGTGCGATGCGACACCCAACAGTTATACAAGAATAGAACCTGAATAAGTACAAGACGAAGTCCATTATTTTTCATACAGCAGAAGTTTTTACAATACTCGCGGAAGTAAAGGAATATATACATATCATAGCTGTGCTCTCAGCACTAGCTATGCAAAAGCAAAGTTACCCATGCCTTGGATACTTTGCACTAGCAACACTCAATTAGGGCGGCGTGCAGGGTTCCCACTCGGCTGTACACCCTGGAGGGGGTGCAGCCTCATCATCAAACCCTTCATCAATTGTATAACCTGCAAAAACTCGTTAACTGCAAACGTGAGCATAAGGCTCAGCAAGACTAACCCGTCTCACTAGACATATGCAAGGGGGACACTAAAATATAGGTGAGGTGATGCGTAAATGACTCGCCTACAAGTGGATCCTTATAATCAGGTTTGACGTAGCAAATGACATTCTCCAAGCATGGCACATCATAGGCTCTACAATCAAACAAGAAACGCTTTACCGATGATATGACATGCTCAGAGCACATAATGCTATTACAGCTAAAGTATGGGGAAACTGTAAACTTTTAATTATACTATCTCTAAATCATACAAGGTTGCAAAGTAATTATAATTCAATACAATGTGATTTTCTGGCTTCTTTAGTATTTACTACGTCACGACACAGTGAACAAGTGATACTCTATTACTGCGAGGGACGGTGATTGCAATCAGGACACACCCGGACAACACGACACATACGCACTTTCGGAAATGCCAGTGAGTACTTCGCGTAGTACCTACGTAGCACTTCAGTACTAGTCGTATATGGCAACCTTTCGCGAGATACTCAAATGCTGAACCGGTCGATGCATCACGGGCAGGAGGTCCCTGCATGGGGCGTACTCTGACGTGCCCACCAGCGGATTTACACCATGCTGCCCTCAACCCACACCTATAAAATGGAACGGTATGCCTCGACACCCAAGTGACCAAGCTACATCAGTTTATTGGATTCCATATGTCCATTATGTTGTCGGTACAAGTCAAGCTTGTTCAGTGGGGCCGCACACGAAGCGGGCCTTAATCGACCCAGGCAGGGCTACGCGACCGAGACTCACTTCTCGCCGCTTCCTATCCATTCCCTACCCGGTCTCAACTTCATTATATTAATCCATTTTCTCTCTGGCCAATCCTGTGAGATATGTCCTACATCTCTCGTGAGTAGATTCCAACTACTCGACTTCTACCGGATTTCCTATACATTAGCAAAGCATTTACTACAGGTCAAATTGTAACTTGTTCCAACCAATCCCTGGGATTTTTGGCCATGCAAGTGGAGTATCAATCATCCTATACGTAATGCACACATTAAACTTACGACGTAAGGTGATAAAGACTGTAAAAACTCTGTAAAGCTTTTAAATGCAAATCGGGGCTTGCCTTGTTGTAGGTCAGAGTCAGAGTTAAAATTTGGAAGATGCTCTTGCATGGCTTCTGGCTCCTCCTCGACTTCGGTCACTATACGATATGCATATAATATGTATATAAATGACTTTGAAAAATAATTATTACCAACACCAAAATTTAATCCATGGTGATCATTATATGATAGGGACCTTAATTGGCTTTGGAACTTCGAGGGTAGATACTAGGGAATATGATCAAGGCTCCTGCAAAGAACAGGAGATGATCAAAGTAGATTGTGGTCTCCAAAATTATGGCAAGCAATCAACTTCCAAAAATTCTAGAGAGAAAACTGTAGCTTGAACCTAGCTAACAGTTGATAATCAAGATAGAGGAAGTTGTCTTGGTTCTAACAAAATTTGTTTCATAATTTTCTAAGCTTTGGCAAAGGAGTTATGGAATTTCTAATTGGCAATAATTTCTGGAATTATTTACATTTGAATTTTTGGCTTTTAAATAAACAGTCAGTTTGTAGCTGGATTAGGACTATGATATTAGGTCAATTAAATCCAAGATTTTTACAAGGATTAGTATATGCCTAACGGAATATTCAGTCCAAATTTGGGACATAATAAAGCAACTGAACACCTGTGAAAATTCAATAACTGAAAAAGGTAATTGAACTAATGGCTCCCAAACTTTTGCTGGTAGTCAAGAATAGGACAGAAAGTTTTATGTGAATTTTAGGGATTTTTCCAGTGGCTATGTTGTCTGGAAAAATTGTATTTGTATTGGGAAAGATTATATTCTACAGAATTTAACTGTGAGTTTCACAGAACTTAACTGATACTGACAGAAACTAGAGCTCAAGTGCTTTCAAAAAAAAATTTGTTTGAAGATTTTTGGAGCATCCTATAGAATGTTATGGATTTTCTAAGTTGGAGCCAAATCTGGAATTTATTTCTAATTTGAATTAAACCGTGGGCCCCACCGATTTAAAATGGACCAATGGCATTTAAACCACACGGGGGTCCACAGATATACACCGCGTAGTCACAACCGATCCCGTGGCCACACCCGATCCGACGGGGTTCACAGACGCTGACACGCGGGACCCACCGCGTCGTCTTCCACCACCCGACGCGGGCGGCGCGCGGGGCTCCCGCGGCGGTGCTCTCCGCCGAGCCTCGCCGATTTTTAGTTCCCGGCCACCGCAGCTCCTACACTTGGGCACCCAACCGTAAAATCACGTGCTGAGCACGATGGTCGGGTCGGGGAGGTCTACCGACGGTCGGAAACCACGGTGCATCGGGGGCGGCGGCCGCTAGGGCTCCGGCTATGTCGGAACTACCGCTCTGTGGGTAAAACCCTACTAAAAAGGCTGGGGAAGTATCCTGGAACCACGACGAACGTGTTGGGCAGGCGATATCGCCGTGTAACGGTCGGCAAAGCAGTCGTTGACGGCGACAGAAGCACTTCTTAACGGCGGAGGGGATAACTCGCGATTCTTGAGCTACGGTCGATCATTTTCGGTGATTCCAGTTCGAGAGGGTGCGCAAAGAAGTGTATAAACTATTTGCTAGCAATTATGGAGAGTGACTAAGTGTGTAACTCGAATTACATGAAAAACAGAGCGCGTTCATCAGCTTCGGCTAATAGAAAAACCTAGCTAACTTGCTCGATACTTATGTAAACAAGGAACGGCTTTCACCGTTGCGTAGAGCGTGTCCCGGCGCACCAGTTTCCTATGGGGGTCGAAGCACGACACCGCGTGCAACGGCCTGGCAACGTGGAGCAGGGACGGCGCACGGTGAACACGACGGCGACCTTCGGTGTAGCCCCAAAATATCGGCCAAACCGTAAACTATACAACGAAAGAATTGATCCAGAGGATAGAGGAGGAAGAGAGGAACAACCTATCCATTGGAGGCTTGGTGCGAGAGGTCTCTGGTTGGCCAGCAACGGGCGCACGGCGCCGGCGGTCGGAAGCTCGCGCGTGGAATGCAAATGGGGCAATCGGTCGGCTCAGCGAGAGGGGAGGCGATAAGGGCGACTGGGAAGTGATAAGGGAGAGCCAGGACCCCATTTATAGAGCTCATCCGGTGGTGGATGGCTGCTGTTGCACTGCGCAAGCACGCTGTCGCGGTGGCACGTGCAGCGCGCGTTGAAATGCGGCTGCACGTGGGCTGCTGATGGGTGGGCCCCGCCAGTCAACCCCACAGCTACTGTTATTTTAGTAATTCCCTTAAAATAGTAAATGAACTCCAAAAATCATGAAACTTCAGGGCTAAGTCAAAAAAATTGTGATGAATACAATGGTGTTTTTAGATCTTTATGTTCAAGTATATTTTCACCAGCCTTTGAATTTGAATTTAAACTTGATTCAAATTCGCTGAGCGTCTCAAATAAAATAACAAATGAGTTCCTAAAATCTTGAAATTTTGCAGGCAAGCTATTGAGAATATTAGAAGGCAAGGCAAAAATTTAGAGCCTCTAATTTGAATGTTTTTGGCAGGGCCCATTTAGTACTGCTCTTGGAATTGCCTTACTAAACTTCATTCAAATAATTCTAATGTTTGAAAAGGGGTGAATATAATCGTCCTAGAATTAGTGGTGAAGTCCAATACTAATGTTAATAAAATTTAACCATGAGTGCAAGAAAGTTTTGGAGGGTATTAAGCTCATGTGTACCACTATATTGGATTTTTAATATAGTTGATCACAAAACTCATAACTGGATTCACATGCCATAAAAGTGGGGTTTTACAAGCAAAGCCTTCTAAATCTGTATAAATTGTACCCCACAAAAACTACTACAGATGCCTGACCTATCGACCCAGTCTCTGTATTTTGACCATAACTCTTGGTAGAAAAATCTTATGCCTTATTATGATACATATCTTGAAAGGGTAGAAGCATCAAAACAATTTTGTAATTCAAAGTCTCTTCCCATTCGACCCACGACCACTTCTAATTCCAGGTTCAAACTGGTACTCTGCAGAACTGCTGGCAGAAACCAGTCAGCTCATCTGTCAACTTAGACAGCCATATCTCCTAATCCTACAAGTTGACAAAGGAAAAACTATATATTTCTGGAAAAATCAGGAAGTCTTCTACCAATTTATTATTCAACTCATGAGCTAAAACTTACATTAACCAGGCCTAATTCAATTTGTCACTAAATCTGTTCTAGCAGTCCAGAAACAGAACCTTAATATGCCAAGTTTGAAGTTTGCACGCTATAACCTGTATAACACCTGTTTAGGGTTGAACCGTTTCATTTTTGGAATTTTAAGATGATTTTGTACAATGTTGTAATTGACATTATCTCCATATCTTGAACTTCTGTATAAACTGTGGACAAAAACCCACATATACAGGGGGGGGGGGGGGGGTTCTGTCAAAATTCTCAGAAAATCTTTTTCAATTTTAAACCTGTATAACTCTTGTTACATACCTCACATTGAGGTTTTCGAGTACAATATGGAAGGGGTATGAAGTGAACAAAAACTTTGTATTCAACTCATATCCTAGTTCTGGCTTTAGCTGTATAGAAATCGCGAGATTATACAGGATTGTCAGCTGTAACAGAACTGTGATTCATCCTCCAGTTTTGAACTTCTTGTACCAGTTGACTAAAACATACATAACTTTCACTCCTTAAATGATATGAGGTCAAATTAATGCATTATGGAAAGGTGTTTGAGTGTACTACAACTTTGTAGTTGAACTAAAGTCCAGATTTGGCCTCTAACTGGTCAAAATGTTTTAATCTTTCCAGATTGGTCAGCAGGACCAGAAACTGGACAGTGAAACCAGATTTTGAATGTTGCAATTCAAATCAACTTGGTTTAAATTTCTTGTGTTACTCCTAAGTGTCCAACCCACGGTGCCAAGAGAATTTCTTGAGGTCATCTACGACCTCTGTTTTACCCTGTGACCAGTATTCCAATTAAATTAGTAATATGATCAATTGAACAGAAACTGCTCCAAACTGCAGAACACAGAAATGTATTTCTGTACATTGTAGTGTTTTGGTCATAACTTGCATTGCACATAGTACAAAGAGTTGGGTGATACATTTACAGAAAGATCATTACTTATACTACAACTCTGTAGTTTTAAGTTTTGTGAGATTTGAAATGTAAATTTAGGGAACATGTGAATCAAAGTGGATGCCTCTAATGGAAGTATTGTTGAAACCTTTCCAGCAGGTCTGTCCACTTTCAACTGTCATAACCTTTGATCTCAAATATATCTGGGGGCGAGTGAATACTCGTTGGAAAGCTGATCGAGTTAACTTCAACTCTCATTTTTGGGTCAAGGCATGAAAATGCTTTTAGAATGACCAAAATCTGATTTCAGTACAGACTGGTCCAGTCTGCCAGAAAAGTGACCAGTCCAGCTAGTCTTATTTTGAGGATGTTAAACATGGAGTTGTTAAAACTTTTACGACTCCATAACATGCTAATGTTATACTACCCTCTGTTTTGGCTGGAAAGCTTCGGAAGTATCTGCTCATTTGTAGTTCATTGAAATTTCGGTTCCACTAGGGTTTAATCTATCAACCAAGCCAAGTAAGTTTAAATTCTGAATTTCAGAATCTTGAATCGTCTCCAGTTGGCTTAGAACATGAAAAACTTTTAACGGTGATAAAACTCGTGCACTCCTATCCGATGTTGATATCTTTCGGGACCATGGATACCAGGTACCCCCTGAAACCGCACTTAAAACCAAGTTGTTCCTATGTCCGAGTTGAAGACTTCCAGAGGCAACACACGTCTGACAACACTGGGCCCGCATCCCTCGTTTGGATAGCTCCGGAGCTACCATGTGTCCTGCGGGACCGGACCTACCTCCCCTCATAGGGAAGCTCCGGTGCCGCCACGTTTCTAGCAACCCTGGACCTAACCCCCAGTAGAGGGAAGCTTCAGTGCCGCCACGTGTCAAGTAGCTCCGGACCTGCCTCCCCACAAAGGGAAGCTCCGGAGCTACCATGTGTTGGACCTCCGGACTTAAGCCAGCAACGGGAAGACTACATGATCTCCAACAACATTGACAGTCGATAGGCTATTAAACAGCCATTACAAGACCTGGTTAATGTGTAATTAATTCAGTATTGGTGACACACGATCAGAGGACCATCAAGACAGGTAACACCACCATTGAGGCGTGTTATCACACTGTTAACCACATATTGTACATGTATCGTGTACAAGTGGTTAATTACGGCCGGGGCCACCTGTCGGGTCTGGCATAATCTGTAACGGTCAGTCCTTAGCATATAAAAGGGCTGCATCGCACGGTAGAAGACAACTAAGCTCACACACATACAAGCAACCACATAAACTCGCCATACAATCAAACAACCACCCCGTGGAGTAGGGTATTATGCTTAGGCGGCCCGAACCACATAAATACTCTCGTGTCACCCTCTTGATCGTGATCTTACACACTCCATCCGAATACGAACCTCTGTGGACTACGCTTCAGTAGTATCGGAGGAAGTGTCGTTGCAACACTTTGACATTTAGCGCGCTAGGTAGGGGGGCCAAAATCTAAAGATGGTGAACTCCGATGCAGCTTCGTCCAATAGTTTGGCTGAGCAGCCCGCTGGAGGAAATCCCTCCAGCATGTAGCAGCCAGCCAATGTTGTTGTCTCGGCGGGTGTCGTTCTACCATCACCTCCACCATCTCAGTGAGATGGTGTATTCGCATTGGTCACTGCATCGACGAACAATCCTGAGAATGCGCTAAACGCAACACGGACTCTTCTTCGGCGTCCACCAGCACCCGGAGCATCTCAGGGTGCAATGGAACAATGACGCGCTAATGTGGAGCATTTGGTTGCAGCTGCAGTTGATGCCATCAGCAACTAAGGTCTGCCCCCCGCTAGGCAGGCACCTTCAAGAAACAGGACCTTGTCTAGTAGACTTGGTCCTCAGGCATCATAGCATAGGAGATGTGAGCCCTACCAACAAGTGACATCAATGCCCTCCGGGGCACGCTACACTCATACAGCGTTGAGGCTCCCAATGCAGGATCTCTGATCGGAGCTCGACCGTCGATACATGAGGCAAGACGGCCACGTCCTTATGATGCGCGCCCGGGAGGGGAGGGAGTCTCAGGAAAGCCCTTCTCCTTTGGGAGGGAGGGGCGGCTGCTCAGCTCTTGCCATGCATCTTCACATGGCTAATTGGCCACCTAAGTTCTGGCCTTGTTTGCCTGGGAAATACGAAGAGATAGTCAACCCCGCCAAATTTCTTGAAATCTACTCCACCACCATCCTTGCGTCTGGAGGCAATGAGGCCGTGATGGCCAACTACTTCCCTGTGGCTCTAACCGGGACAACAAGGTTCTGGTTCATGAGTCTCCCTCCTGACTCCATCTATAGTTGCGGGGATCTTTGTCGCCAGTTTACTGTCAACTTCGGGAGCTCTTACACCCGACCTGGCACAAAGCTAGACCTGTTCGCCGTACAGCAGAAGGCGGGAGAATCAATGTGATTAATGATCCAGTGGTTTTCTAGGGTACGGAAAACTATTCCTTCTATGTCCAATGCCTCTGTCGTTGTTTTGTTCCAATAGGGAGCTAGAGACAAGAAGATGCTGGAGAAGCTGGCAACCAAAGATGTCAGCAGTGTCACGGGGCTCTTCAGCCTAGCTGACAAATGTGCTAGAGCTGCGGATGGCCGAGAGATGCACTCCAAACCAGCTGTGGAGGCTGGTAAATCTAACTCCAAGGCTAATGCTACTACCTTCGGCAATGGAAAGAAGAAGAAGAAGTCAAATGGAAAGAAGAAGTCGTCAGCCGGTACACCTAATGCTGCTGCTGTGGCTGCAACTCCTGGTTGCTGGGGGCCATGTCCTAAAAAACGACCTCGACCATCGACTGAAGATGGTGACGCTAAGAAGATGTGGTGTCCGATCCGTAAATAGAACACCCATAACCTCGAAGACTATCATGAGGTCCAGCGGCTTATTGAACGCAGGAAAAAGCGCCAAGAAGAAGCCCCATTCCATCGATGGGAAGTGAAACAGAAAGTCGGAGAAGATCCGTCAGAATAGGAGCTTGGCTTCAACGATACAGAGATGTCTCTAAAGGCTGTCTACAACATTGTGGACGATGACTCCGACATCTCCGACAATCAGCATTGGAAGACTCTCCATATGATAAATGGAGGGTCCTGGGACATCACCTCCCGGCGTATCCTCAAGACTATATGGAGGAGATGGCTGCCATAGCTCCCACCGCCATAGCATAACCTCATCGGAAGTGGATGAACACTACCATCAACTTCGATGCTTTTGATTGTCCGAAGAATATGATCAAAGCTGGTCAGTTGACTTTGATGGTATCTCCTACCATCAACAACATCCAACTCTACCATGTCCTGGTGGACGGAGGCGCGACGCTCAACCTTCTCAGCTTTGCAGATTTCACAAAGCTCCAACTCAGCCTATCAGACCTTAGGCCCTCACGTCCTTTCTTCGGAGTAGGTCTGGGAGCTATCACTCCTCTCGAATCAATTACACTCCTGGTCACCTTCGGGGCCAGGGACAATTATAGCTCCTAGAAGCTAGTGTTTGATGTGGCACACATCAACCTTCCCTTCAATGCCATCCTTGGATGGCCAACCCTGTATAGGTTCATGGCCATAGATCCCTACGACTATCTAGTGTTGAAAATGCGAAATCCTTCAGGCGTCCTCCTAATCCATGGGGATCGCACTGTTGGGGTCACTGCGCTGGAGGAACTTCACGGGCTTGCAACAGCGCAGGAAGAAGAATCTGGCAAAGAGTGACCAGCTCAATAGACTTCGAACTCACGTCAGCATGGCTCAACCACTGCACCTCATGTGCAACCAAGCGGCAACACTGACATCCTCATCAAAGTCGTTCAAATCGGTTTGGATGCTACCTATACCACTCGTATATCGGGAGGTCTGTACGACAAATAGGAACTCGCGATCGTCACTTTCCTCTGGGCGAATGTCGATGACATGCAACCATCATAGATGCATGGGATCCCTAGGGAGGTGGTCGAGCACAGCCTGAGGATATATCCTGATGCACGGCCGGTACATCAGAAGCCCCAAAAGCAATCTGTCGAGCGGAAAAACTTCATCAGAAAAGGAATCAAGAAGTTGCTCGACGCTGGTTTCATCCGGGAGGTTCACCATCCTCGGTGGCTAGCAAACCCATTCGTTGTACCAAAGGCCAGTGGGAAGGTTCGGATGTGCATGGACTACACCACCTTAAGCAAGGCATGTCCAAAGGAACCATTACCACTTCCTAGAATAGATCAAATAGTGGATTCTACCTCCAGGTGTGAGTTACTATGTTTCCAAGATGCGTATTCTAGATATCATCAGATACAAATGTCCAGGGAAGATGAAGAGCATACTGCCTTCATTACAGTAGATAGGGTTGTATTGTTACACTGCTATGCCTTTTAGTCTCAAAAACACTTCTTCAACTTTTGTGTGAGCCATGCAAAAAACATTTGGAGATCTCATTAGGGACCTGGTGGAGGTTTACGTTGATAACATTGTCCTCAAGGTAAGAAACAAGGAGTTACTCCTTGATAATCTGCAAGCCGCCTTGGACAAGTTGCGCCTCATGCATACGAAGCTTAACCCAGACAAGTGTGTCTTCGAGGTCAACTCAAGAAAGCTCTTTGGTTTCTTGGTGACTCACCAAGGAATTGAGTCAAATTCGGCTAAAATTAAATACATTGAAGAGATGCGGCCCCCAGACCGTGTCAAGGACGTCCAGAAGCTAACTGGGTGTCTAGCTGTGTTCAGCCAGTTCATTTCAAGACTGGCAGAGCGTGCACTTCCCTTCGTAAAGCCGTTGAGGAAGTCCGGGCCATTTCATTGGTCCGGAGAAACAGAGAAGGTGTTCCAAGAGGTCAAGTAGCTACTCACCACACTACCAGTTCTGGTAGCTTCGTAGCCTTGTGAGCCTCTTCTGCTTTACATTTCGGCAACTACGGAGGTTGTCACTATGGTCCTAGTCGCTGAAAGACTGGAGCCATCTTTAGCTCAAGCTCCTAGACCGCTCCAGGAGGGTCCAGAGCTACCTGAAGGCGAGTCTAGGTCCCATCCCCCAGGCACGGATCCTAAAGGCAAGAGGCCTGCGGATCAACCTCTCTCAAGTGAGGGAGTTCCCGCAGTACAAGAAGAAGGTCTGGACCCCTCCGATAGATTCTGGACCGTCCAATGGCCAGTGTACTTCATCAGTGAAGTACCAAAAGACGCTAAGACTTGCTACATTGAGGTTCATAAGATGCGTTATGCAATCCTTATTGCCTCAAGAAAGCTACGTCATTACTTTCAGGCCCACAAAATATCAGTGGTAACTTCCTTTCCACTGCGCTCTATATTACATAATCCAAATTCTACTAGAAATATCGCCAAGTGGGTTGTGGATCTAGTAGAATTCGATCTCAAATTTCTGCCTCGACATGCTATCAAGAGTCAGACGGTGTCTGATTTCATGTCGGAGTGGACTCCTTCTTCATCAACTTCCGGGGGCCTCAGTGAGCAGAAGCCAGAACCCATGGTCCCGGTCTTCATTGAGCCTCACTGGACACTCTACTTCGACGGGTCTACGCAAAATGAGGAGGCCGGAGCTGGAGTCCATCTTCTCGCTCCGACCGGGGAGAAGGTCAAGTACATGGTACACCTTGACTTCACGGCAACCAACAACATGGCGGACTACGAAGCTCTCATCTACAGACTCAAGGTGGCACTATCATATGGCGTCAGACAGCTAATGGTGAAGGATGATTCACAACTCATCATCAAGCAAGTCAAAGGTGAATGCAGTTGCAACAATCCCCAACTTGTTTCATATTTACTTGATGTCCAAAAGCTGCGGAAGGACTTCCAAATCCTAGATCAGTGCCATTCTAGCGTCTCAACAACGCTGAAGCTGATGATCTCTCGATAAAGGCTTCAATAGGAGCTCAAGCTCCAGACAGAGTTTTTGTCAAAAGATTGTCAGGACCTGCCGCTCAGCCCGCCGAACTGAGTGATGGGGGCGAAGCCAGCATCCCAAAGCTGGCGGTCTCGATGGCCCTGTTACCATGGCGCCCACCAAGGATTGTAGGCGCTGCAAGGAACCCCGAGCAACCCAGCGCACAAGATCTAGATGCTCAAGTTAGCTCCAATACATGGATCTCGAAGATCCGGAGCTACTTGAAAGACAATATCCTTACTGAAGACGGTGCTTTCACTGATCGAATTGCCAGATTGGCTAATAGATACACGTGGTAGAAGGGGATCTCTATCGACGTGGTGCCAACGGCATTCTAGTGCAGTGCATTTCCCAGGAAGAAGGTCGTGAGATCCTCATGAAAATCCATCGAGGCGAGTGCGAGAACCATGCATCTTCTCGCTCGTTGGTCGGTGAAGACTTCTGACATCGCCTTTACTGGCCTACAACACTCTAGGATGCAGTTGAGATGGTAAAGAAGTGTGAAGCGTGCCAGCTCCATGCAATGCCGATTCACACACTGGCTCGATCAGTGCAAATGATACCACCCACGTGGCCTCTCGCAGTATGGGGGATGGACATTTTAGGACTTTTCTCAAAGTCATCGGAGGTTACAGGTTCCTATACGTCGCCATCGACAAGTTCACTAAGTGGCCGGAAGCTACCCCAGTTGTGACAATCAACAAGCAATCAGCAATCAAGTTCTTGAAGTCCATAGTCTATAGATTCAGAGTTCCGAATAGAGTCATCACCGACAACGGAACCCAATTAACAAGTACAACATTCCAAGAGTACTGTGAAGATCTCAACATACAAGTCAGCTACGCATCAGCAGCTCACCCGGCAATCAATGGCCAAGCTGACAGAGCTAATGCAAAAATACTCAAGGGACTCAAGATGCGCACAAATGTGCGCCTGAATAAACAAGGTGCCAATTGGATAGAGGAGTTTCCGTCTGCAATGTGGGCAAGTAGGACAACACCTAACCTGGTAACTGGCACTACGTAAGAAACCCAAAAAAGGAGACAAAGATGGTTGACGCACTCAAAGGCGAACGTCTCTTATAAGGTTAAGTGAAAGTGTCCGCTTCAGCGAGGATCTGACATGTCTCGGCTGAACGTACAAGGAGACGCGTTTAAGTAAAGGCTGTCTTAGTTAAATATGTATCCGAGACATGCCATCCTCTCTGACAAATGGGAGACACCCATCAAACAAAGCGCAACTCCAATATGTGCAAGAAATGAGACGTACTCTACACAAAGCTCGTCTCCTTTGTTTTCGCTTAAAGACTCTCGTAGACAAACGTTTAATTCATTCACAGCTGAACACATATAACACATATGAACACACAAAATATTCATCAGAAGATGAACACAAATAACATTCATTTAAAAAAATATTACAAAACACAAGAAAAAAGTACAAGACACAAGAAAATAAAAACAACATCAACTAAAAAACAACAAAAGAAAACCTAATGTCTGTGCGAAGAAGCAAAATGGAGACGTGCTTTTAGAAAGAGCGCGTCTCCGATTCAACATGTCACCTTTAGCTTCATAATTTTCTCCATTTTGCTTTGGTTCACTGTTGATATCACACATCACTGAACTTAGAGCACATTACTTGATAACTAAATCTTTCACTTTTTCAAAAAATAATCAGATCCTTCCTTGTGATACCTGAGGAACACAATGAACACACCAAACATTCATTCATTCACACAGTTAAACCATCATCCTCCTATTAATGAATTTCTTTTGTAGACTGACTGGGAAGGTGGTTACTACCCCCTAACAATCTCCTTCTCAATGGACTATCCATTGGTGCCTCCATGATGCGCCCTTCCAAGTGGTTTCTTCCACCCAAATGTCCATCGCTCAGGAGCACTCTACATTGGGATTCTTGATCAAGAGATTGTAAGATAGACCTATTTTGCTCATGTAATTAGTAATTGTTGCAGAACTTATTTGAACTGGTTTCTTATGTTGCTATAATTGATATTTCGTAGGGGTGGTGGACAGGTTTTACAATCAAAACTATACTACTTGATGTTCAACGTTTGCTGCATCAGCCAAATGTGCCCGAATATCAAGGTTAGACACTTTGTGTTAGTGACCAATGTAGGTTATTCATCCCTCCTTTGACATTTGTTAATTTAAAAAAGGTTGATATTTTTAGGATCCAGGGCAATATAAGAGACATGTTTGGGAGCAAGCTACACGATATAGTTTAGATTGACCGGTGGGAGCTTTAGGAATAAGTTTAGATTTCAAATTAGTTTAGAGGGCACACTATTTATGAACTATGAAATTCATTATGTTGCAAATTATCTCTGAATTGCAATGTCATTGCGTTTGTTTATCCCTGAATTCCAATTAATCCATTTATTGCAATGTCATTGCGGTTGTTTATCCCTGCAACGGACGCTCACGATGTCGTGTGAGTGGCAATAGGGTGAAGAGTGCATGAGAGACACCCTTTAGAATGGCGCGTCTCGGACATCTGAGATCTGACAAAAGGGAGACACGCTTTAGAAGGGCACGTCTTCGATTTGTGTCCAAGATCTTTAGTCCCACCTCAGAAAGCTGAGCAGTTGGGCATGCTGGAATGACCTAAATGTTTTCCTGGCTTCAGCACACCATGGCGCATCTAGGGCACTCCAACGTGTCTGGGGCCACAAAATAATGCGAGACGCGCCTTACATTGGCAGAGACGCATCTTAGCTTGGCTCATCTCCGATTTACGCCAAAGATCTTTTGTCCCACCTCGAAAAGCTAAGCTCAATGTAACAATCATATAAGGCATTGTGCACAGTTGCCAGTGGTACATCCCCGCACGCGAAAGATGTTCCCAGCTTCAGCACATCATGGCTCATCTTTTGCATGCGGTAAAATTCCATGATGTGAAAGATGATAATGTGAGACATGCGTTATATATATGTTCGTCTCCGAGTTTTATTTTAAACTCTCGCGCGCTCTACGGTGAAAATTTTCTCACACTCTCTCGACAAATGGACACTGAAATGAGAGAAGGGTGTTATACAGACAAGTCTCCAAGTTTTGCTATTTTTATTTATCATGTGCTCTCTCCCAACATTTGGCAAAAACATTTAGCTCTTGCGCACTCTCTCAACCTAGAAACCACAACTCCTGAGCACGCCGCCGCCGTCCCATCATCGTCAACGTCGTGCTGCCGCCGTCGACCCCGACCTTCACATCATCAGAGAGTTGAGCACGTTGGCTCGTCCCCTGTCCCCAGAGAATGTCGCCGCCGTCCCTCATTCTCAACTCGCTCTTCCTCATTGTCGTGCTGCCGTCATCGAGCCCGATCCCGCCATCAACCCCGACCTACGTCATTATAGAATTGAGCATGCTGGAGCACGCCGCCTCATCCTCTGTCTCTGGAGCACACCGCCACCTCGATCTCGACCTCAGTAATCGGTATAGCACGCCGCCAACCTCACATAAGTGGAAATGTTCTCCCAGTCCCGAGAGCATGCCGGCCTAATGTCATCAGAGAGTTGAGGAACCGCCACTCCGGCGCCTCCGCCAGCTCGACCTGGAGCACGCCACCGCTTCGACCCTTGTCCTCGGAGCACGCCGCCGTCTCGACCCTGCCCTCATAGTGTGCATTCCAGTGATTTTATTAAATTTAAGGATTTCCAATGAAGGATCATCGTTAATGAAGTCATTGATCCAAAGGGGGAATTTTTATTACGGTATACATTCATCTTCCTTGTTTATGTCCAGTGCAAAAGTAATGTATTTGTTTTAACTATCAATGTATATAATGAATTCTGATTCCCAAACCCTTGAAACTGCAATAATTGTTGTTGACACTAGCATTGCCATCAAAGTGAGTTTGATTTCTACCTCTGTAGCCATGCTGAAATCAAGGTACCTATGCGATAATTGGTGTTTCTCTAACGAGTTTTTGATATCAGGCTATAAATGCATCTGTGGGAAGTAAATTGTTTGTTTTTTGAAGGGACAAGCACACTAGCTCACTACCATGTCCTTTACCATGAGAAAAATTTCTCTGCTAATGCTTTGCAGATGCTCACCACCTGCTTGTGGTACAAGTAAGCTCGGTTCTCCATTCACTAACAGATACTCACTACCTTATGTGACTGGTTAAGCGAATGTGACTGCAATTTTATAAAGTTTTATGTGGTGACCGGAATCCCGACCTCCAAGGATCTCATTGGGTGGTGTCGTGCGATGGGACACCTAACAATATACAAGAAAAGAACGAGAACAATTTACAATACCAAGTCTTTATTGAAAAGCACAACGGAAGTTTTAAAATACTAACGAAAGGAAAGAGAACTATACATCATAGCTACGCTCTCAGCACTAGCTATGCAAAAGCAAAGTCATCCATGTCCTGGATACTTCCCACTAGCAACACATAACTCATGGCGGCGTGCAGGGTTCTCACTCGGCTGTAAACCCTGGAGGGGGTGCAGCCTCGTCATCAAACCCGTCCTCAATCGTATAATCTGCAAAAACTCATTAACTACAAACATGAGCATAAGGCACAACAAGACTAACCCATCTCACTAGACATATGCAAGGGTGAATACTAAGTATAGGTAAGGTAAAGCATAAAGGACTCGCCTACAAGTGGATCCTTATAGTCATATTTTAAATAGCACAGGACATTCTTCAAGCACGACACATCATAGACTCCACAATCAAACAAGAAATATTTTGCCGATGATATGACATGCACAAAGCACATAATGCTTATACAGGTAAAGTATGGGGAAACTGTAAACTTTTAATTGTACTATCTCTAAGCCAAACAAGGTTGTCCAAGCAATTTGTAATCCAATATATCATATTGTCTTGACTTCTTTAGTATTTACTACGTCACAGCGCAGTGAACAAGTGGTACTCTATTACCGCGAGGGACGGTGATTACAATCAGGACATACCCGGAACAACACGACACATCCACACTTTCGGAAATGTCAGTGAGTACTTACAGCAGTACCTACATAACATTTCAGTACTAGTCGTATATGGCTGCCATTCACTAAACACTCGAATGTCGAACCGGTCGATCCATCACGAGCAGGAGGTCACTGCGTGGGGCATACTCTGACGTGCCCACCAGCTGATTTACACCTTGCTGCCCTCAACCCACGCCTATAAAATAGAATAGAATGCCTTGACAAACCAGTATGAAGCTACGTCAGTTTACCGGAGCCCATTCCTCCAGTATGTCGCTGGTAAAATTCAAGCATGTCCAGCAGGGCCGCACACGAAACGGTCCTCAATTGACACAAGAAGGGCTACACACGTGAGACCACATTTCGCTGCATCCTACCCATTGCTTTGTCTCAATTTCATATTCGTAAACCATTTTCTTATTCCACATCCTCCCATGTGATAAAATTCCTATCTCGCGAGTAGATTCCAACTACTCGACTTCTACCGAATTCCTATGAGCATAAGCATAGCAGTGTCTACTTAATGGGCCGTAGACCTACCCAAGACTCCATAGGATTTGTGGGCCAGGCAAGTGGATGTCAAACACATTAAACGTAATGCACAATCATCTGAAGACGTAAGGTGAAATAAAAACTGCAAAACACTGTAAGGAACTTAAATGCAAATCGGGGCTTGCCTGAATGCACGTCTGAGCCTATGTTAGTTTCTGGCAGCTCGACCTCCAAAGCTTCCGGCTGCTCCTCGATTTCATCTACTACACGATATGCATATACTAGGTATGAATGACTTTGAAAATAATTAATATGCTTGAGTTGTTGTGAATATCCTAGGATGAAAATAAGAGAATTAGCTTAATTGGCTTTGGGACTGTTATGGTAGATACTAGTGACTATATAGAAGACTCTTGCAAAGAACAGGAGATAATCAAGGAAGTTTGTTGTTCTTAAAAATTATGATAAGAAATAACCTTGTCTAAATTTTGGTTGAAATTTTTGGAGACCTATCATGGCTACCAGGGGTGGTATCGTGTAGAAGGGGTCTCACTGTTTCTAGGAAAATTTGTTTCACTATTTTCTAACTTCCCTACAGGGAGAAACAAAATTTTCAAGTTTGGGTAAATTTATGGAAATTGATTTTCCATTTTTCTCAATTTATAACTACATAGAGATTTGGAATATTAATCAACCCAGTATTTTAAGTCCAATGAACTTGAAACTTGTACTGGAGATCAAGTGTATTAACAATATTGTTCTGACAAAAATTGGGAATTTTCCAATTAACTGAACTGTAGGAATGAATTCTTTAAGCATTTTTTTATCTGAATTATAGAGAAATTTCTATGGATTTTCATACAAATCCAAGTGCGCCACTGGAAAGTATTCTTCATGCTGGTTCTAACAAAATTTATTTGGGAATTTTTGGATAATTCTACTGGAAGTTATGGATTTTTCAAGTTTGGCTTGAATCTGGATTCATTTTCCTATTGGAAATTTCAAGGGGGCTGGTCACACTTCATTTGAATCGGGCCAATCAGAACTGAGCCACACCAGGAGCCACGGGGTTAACCCGCACAGCCGCACCGGATCCGTGTTCACAGCTGATCCTACGCGAGAGGCATCGTTGACAGGTGGGACCCGCACCCTCCGTCTACCTCCCGACGCGGCGACGTCTCTCGCCGGAACCGCGGCGGCTCTTCGTTGGACCTTGTTGCGTTGACCTCCTTTTGGCCTCGCCTTGACCTCTCAACCATAAAATAGACCGCGCAAGCCGATGGTGGTGTCCAATCAAGTCGGCGATGGACGGAGACGGTGATGCGACAGTGACGGCGGAGCTAGGGTTTCGATGTTCGTCGGAAATGCTCAGAAATGGCGTAATCGGAAAAAAGGTCGGAAATGTTTCTGGGAGCACTAGGATGATGATTTGGGGGTTAGATTGGTGTGACATCGCCGGCAAAGCTGAGTTCTATGGCGAAGTACGATTTATCGACCGGCGGCAGCGAAATCTCGAAATCTAAGGTGCTCGGTTAATAACTTTCAGGGTTTTTTTTGCAGGGAGCTTCGTTAGGACATACAGAAGCTATCTGCTAATCATATTAAAGAATGATTGCAAGAATGAAACAAATTTAAGCGCGAAGTCTTGCTGTTCTATTGAGAAATAGTTCGGTTATCGAATGAGAACTCGAGCTACTCTTCATGTCATAGGCTTAGATTCTGTGAGCATAAATAGGAGAGGATTGCGAACCTTTTTGCTTAAGGGATCGAGGATGGAGATGGCCTTGAACTGGAGCTCGACAGTGGGACAGTGAAGGTTCTCGGCGGCTTCCTCGACGGCAACCGGAAAATTTTAAAATATCCCAAGCAGAAGCTATGTCACGATCAATGACCAAATAGAATACGTAGAGGAGGTTGTGACAAGCCTTTTATCTACATACAGCTCGGGGAGAAATGGCTTCAATCGTCGGCAAAAGCTCGATCGAACAGAGGCGGAGGAAATGGTGTGAACTGAAGTGGAGCTCAACAGCGACGGCAAAGAGGGGGGGGTATTTATATGGGCGGAGGGGTGAGGGGAGCGCGCCACGGCGCAAGCAAGCAGGCAACTCAGTGGATGCATGCCGCGTCGCGGTGTCGTGCACTGCCGGCGTCGATCGTCGGGGAGATCTGGATACAGAGCACCCCCGTGGGTTGCACTCGAGTGGGTTTGGCTGACACTAGGTCCCACCTCCTCTTATCCACTTCCCCTCTCTGCAACTTCAATTCTCCTACCAAACTTGATCCAAAATTTCTAGATTTTTGTGGGGAGTCTAAAATAAATATCTGGAATTTGATTCTGCAATTGGATTTTGATTTGGAGCAAGTTTCATTTGAATTTCAAATTTGAATTTGAAATTGGATGAAATTCAATGGTGTCACTGAATTAAATAGCAACTGAGTTCCAAAAATTGTGAAACTTTGAGGATAAGTCAAACAAGTCATGCTGACCATGATGGTGTGTTCAAATCTTGATGTTCAATTAAGTTGATTAGAATTCAAAATTTGAATTCCTAATATATTCTGAATCTCAAATAAAATAGCAAATGGAGTTCAAAATTTATGAAACTTTGCAGGAAGTCTATTTGGAATTTTAGGAAGCCATAGAAAAATTTGTGGCCTCAGAATTGAATAATTTTGACAGGGCCAATGTACTGTAGCATATTCAATTTGAATATATATATTGGATACTGCATATTAATTTGACCTAGGATCATTCAAATAATTCCAAAATTTGAGGAGAGGTCAAAAGAATTTATCTAAGATTATTGGTGAAGTCCACTCCTCATGTTAATAAAATTTATGCATGAGTGGAAGAAAATATTTGATGAGATCAAGTTCATAAGCATAGCTATAATTGGTCTCTATTAGGGTTGATAAACAACTTACAACTGAACCTCATATGAAGGAAAATGTGGGATTTTACTTTCTGCCCCCCTTAAAAGAATCTCGTCCTGAGATTACAAAAGGAAGGATAAAAGGAAAACATCTAATGAACATATGACGTTAACAAGTCCGGATAGTTGGTTCTAAGATATTCCTCGCTTTCCCACGTTGCTTCATCAGTGGTGTGGTTTCCTCATAAGACCTTGTAGATTTGCAAAGTACGGTTTTTTGTGGTACGAGTCTTCTCATCGACTATCTGGGTTGGATGCTCAGAGTAAGTAAGATCTGGTTGGAGAGCTTCCAAATCTGCATACGGACTTCCGCTGGGGCCTTGAGACATTTTCTCAATTGTGAAATGTGAAACACATTGTGGACCCCTAAAAGCGATGCCAACAGCTCTAGCCGATAGGCTATAGGTCCGCATTGCTCACTTATTGCAAATGGTCCGATGAAACATGGAGCTAGCTTCCCTTGTACTCCGAAGTGATGAATCCCTTTCATTGGGGATATACGAAGGTAAACGTGATCCCCGATGTCAAAGTGAATCGGTCGACGTCGTTTGTCCGCATAGCTTTTCTGGCGAGACTGAGCAATCTTGAGGTTGGCTTGAATAACTCGTACTCGATCTTCGGCTTCCTTTACCAAGTCTATACCATATGTTACTCATTCAGCGGATTCACACCAGTTCAAAGGTGTGCGTCACTTCCGGCCATAAAGAGCTTCATATGGTGCCATTTGGATGCTACTCTGATAACCGTTGTTGTATGAAAACTCCGCCAATGGTAGACGATCATCCCAATTCTTACTATGGTGGATGGCACAGGCGCGGAGCATATCCTCTAGCACTTGGTTTACTCGTTCTGTTTGACCATCAGTCTGTGGATGGTAAGCTGAGCTTCGAATCAATTTGGTACCGAGAGATGTGTGGAGCTACTCCCAAAATCGAGCAACAAACAAGGTTCCACAGTCTGATATGATAGTGCGGGGTACTCTGTGTAAGCATAAGATCATGGCAATATACAACTCTGCATATTGTCGTGCCACATACTTGACATTGACTGGAATAAAGTGAGCCGATTTGGTGAGTCGGTCGACTATCACCCAAATCAAGTCATGTTTCTGAAAAGTGATAGGTAATCCAACAATGAAATCCATCCTGATGTCCTCCTATTTCTAGGCCGGTATGCTTAAAGGTCGTAGTTGTCCGACTGCCTTCAGATGGTCGGCTTTCACTCGTCGACACGTATCACATTCGGACACATACTTCGCTATTTCCCTCTTCATACGAGTCCACCAAAATTTCTTCTTCAAGTCTTGGTATAATTTGTTACTCCCCGGATGAATAGAATATTTGGACAAATGAGCTTCGTCCAGAATTTTCTTCCAATGTGCCACATTGCGGGGTACCACGATGCGGTCTTTGAACCAGATGGTACCATCATCGTCACCTCGGAAACACTTCGTTTCCCCTTTTTTCATTTGTTGGCGAATATGCGGTATGCCCTTGTCCTCCTTCTGAGCCTCCACAATTTCCTCCCTTATGGTAGGAATGAGGGATAGATTGTAGAGCGCCCCATACGGAACCAAGTAGAGACTCGGTTCTTCTTCCTCTAGCAAGTTGATAGAAAGGTTATTGATTTGGGACTTGCGACCTAGCACATTTGCGACTACATTTGCTTTTCCTGGATGGTAGTGGATCTCAATCTCATAGTCTTTGATTAACTCCAACCATCTTCGTTGTCGCATATTCAAATCTTTCTTGGTGAAGATGTACTTCAAGCTTTTGTGATCGGTGTAGAGATGTACTAGGTTGCCCCATAGATAGTGTCTCCACATCTTTAATGTTAGTACCACGGCAGCGAGCTCAAAATCATGAGCCAGATAATGCTGCTCATGGTTCCGAAGCTGCCGTGATCCATAAGCGATCACCCTTCTGTCTTGCATTAATACGAAACCCAAACAAATTCCAGATGCATCACAATAAACATCAAAGGATCTTGTTGTGTCTGGTTGGGCTAATACTGGCGCTGTTGTGACGTGTTTTACTAAAGCTTGAAAACCTTCCTCACATTCATTTGTCCATGCATATTTATTTCCTTTCTTCAGAAGTTCCGGCATTTGTTTAGCTATATTGGAGAAGCTTGCAATGAACCTCCGGTAATATCCTGCTAAACCCAGGAATCTTCAAACTTCATGCACAGACTTAGGAGACTCCCATTTGAGTACTTGCTTAATCTTGCTTGGATCAACTGCAATCCCTTCGGCAGAGATGATGTGCCCTAGAAATGGCACTTGGTTGATCCAGAACTCACATTTGCTGAACTTAGCATACAACTTGTGGTCCCGTAATCACTGAAGCACGATGTGCAAATATTATGCATGTTCTTCTTCGGATTTTGAGTACACAAGGATGTCGTCGATGAAGACCACGACAAACTTGTCCAAGTTCGGCATGAATACCGAATTCATGAGATACATGAAATGGGCCGGTGCATTGGTCAATCCGAAGGACATGACAAGGTACTCATATAATCCATACCTCGTGGAGAATGCTGTCTTAGGTATATCCTCTGGTCGACTCCTGATTTGATGATAACAAGAGCGAAGATCCATTTTTGAAAATACCCGAGCACCCACCAATTGATCGAACAAAATATCGATACGGGATAGTGGATACTTGTTCTTGATCGTGACAGCATTGAGTGGACGATAGTCCACACGTAGTTTCAACGTTTTATCCTTCTTTTCCATGAACATTGCAGAACAGCCTCAAGGTGATGAACTTGGACGGATGAAACCCTTGTCCAAAAGTTCCTTCAGCTGCTCTTTCAGTTCTGCAAGTTCCTTAGGTGCCATCTTATACGGCTTCCTCGATATTGGCACTATTCTCGGTACAAGTTCAATCTTAAACTCAACATCTCTTTCTGGTGACATGCCAGGAAGATCTTCAGGAAAAATGTCCGGATACTCACATACTACTGGAATGTCTTCGAGTTTACAGGCTTCAGTGTTATAAGCAGTTGGAGCCACGTGGATATTACTCTCAAGAGTGAGAGTTTGGGGAGAGTGGAGTAGAGAATTTAGATATATCCTCCGAGGAATGATGTCAATAATAGCACAGTTATATTGCAAGCATTCCATCCCTAAGATGACATCTAACTTCTGATGCTCTAGTATAATGAGAGAAATAGGGTATATGTTCCCACCCAGATTAAGAGGTACCCTATGGACCATCTTATCTGCGACTACTTTTCCTCCCGGAGAACAAATCGTATATGGGGTTTTTGTGGAACAGATAGGCAACTAGTATTGACTGATATAAGAATTGCTAATAAAGTTGTGGGAGGCACCGGAGTCGAAAAGGTTGACTACGGGATGACCAATGGGAGAGAACGTACGCGTGAGTACGGGTGCGCCTTCCGGAACGTCCTCGATGGCGAGGTGGTGGACGTTGCCGGTTCTAGTGGCTGGCTTCTTGGGCTGGTTGCGAGGCTGGTTTGCCCCCTGGTACGATGACTATCCTCTGCTCTGCGGGCAGTCCTTGGCAAAGTGCCCCGTATGTCCACACGTATACCACGTGAATGGTGTCTGACCGGCACGGAATGGAGGACGGAATCCGGGTGCACACGGTGGAGGTAGAGGTGCACGCGGAATCATCCCTTGTTGCTGTTTTTGGCAGAAGTCGGCGTTGTTGAATGGGCGACCACGAAACATCGGTGGTCTCGTTGGCGGCTGCCACCTCTGGCCCGATGGTGATCGATACACCATGCGGTACTTCTGAGGAGTACCCACTCCGCTGCCCTGCGGAGCACTCCTTTTCTTCTTGTCAGAGAATAGCTTCCTAGTAGCGTCCTCCTGTACGATCGCGACATTGAACATGTTGTTGAAGCTGCCGCTGTTGAACAAGGAAAGCTTGTCCTTCATCTTGGGGTTCAAACCCCGATAGAAGCATTCCCGCTTCTCATCTTCAGAACTCACTTGGTCCTGAGCATATTGGGCCAAGTGGTTGAATATCTTGGAGTACTCGTAGGCACTCCTTCCTCCTTGCTTCAGCTCCAAGAACTCTTGAAGCTTCCTCCTCATAACACCGGGAGGTCTGTGATAGGCGCGAAATGCCTCCCGGAATTCCTCCCAGCTCGCGGCATAGCCGGCTGGTCGTGGGGCAAGGTAATTTGCCCACCACGCACCAGCAGACCCTTGTAATTGTTGGGCCGCGAACAGGGTCTTCTGATGTTCGGTTACTCATAGCAAACCGAACTTGCCTTCAATGGAGCGGAGCCAGTTGTCCGCCTCCAACGATTCATCGGCCTCCACAAGGACCGGCGGGTGCGTTGACATGAAGTCCGGATATGAACTCGGAGAAAGCTTTCGTGGACCCGCATGTGGTTGCCCTCCTTGATGGGACGAATGCTGAACCAAAGTCCGCAGTAACTCTGTTTGCTCGTCGCGTGAGCCAAGCACTGCGGCGAGAACATCCGCTAGACTCCTTGGAATTTCAGGAGGTGGTGGTGGAGGAACTCATTGCTGCGGTGTTGCAGCTGTCTCCTGGGTCGGAGATTCATCCTCACGACAACGACTTGATCCTCCCATTTCAGGCGTCGAGCGCGTACGCACCATTCTGCATCCAAATGACTTAAAATCAGCACATATATTTTTTTCCTTTATCCATTTCATTATCCAGTAGCATGACTTATTGACAAGGGAATAAGTGCATAACATTCACATATATTGATAAAGTACAAACTTTATACGAGATATATTATCTCATGACCAAGTTTACAATAGTGTACTCCATAACGATGGACTCCCCCTATGGAAGTGCATCTCTACCATACTTGGTCCCCACGAGATGTCATACACATCTTGTCATCTTAAACATAACCACTGCTATTTTTAATATGATACAAAATGGCCACAAAATAAACACGAGCAACTATTAAACTATATGTTGCCCCGTGACGGCATAAGTGCTGCCCCATCCCACTCCAATACGTCCTACTCGACGTACTCGAGTTCCTTGGGATGTTTTTCTTCTTCTTCGTCATTCGAATGCAATTGTTCACCCATAATTAGTGGTATATCATGGGCCGGTGAATACACCACTGGTTACAATTATGCTTCGGCCTCAATCACATTATCCTGAAGTTGTTCTGCCTCAAACTCCCAATTCTGAGTTGTATCAGTGGCGGTGTCCCGCTCTTCAGTGACTACTAACAGCTGCTCCTGCTGTTGTTGCACCTCTAACTGATTCGCTGGCAACTCACCACGAGCCTGCTGCAGTTCATTGCGAGTTTGCCATTGTTCATCACGAGCTTTCCGTGGCCTAATGCGAGCGTAATGCAGCTGACTCTCGCACTTATTTAGTCGGTGATTTGTTGGAGCTAGGAGCGAACGTAGATTCTCGTTGATATAATCAAGGGTATCTCCTCGCTCAGTTGCTTGCCGCAAGGCTTCGACTTGCTCCAAAATAATTGCGCCTTGTGTAGAAACCACCATATTGGACGCAGCCGCATACGTCCCAAGTGTCGTCGAGGTTGTGTCTCCATAGGGTGTATAAGCAGCAACCATACGATGCTGCCACTCAAAACCGGTCACACCACGGACCGGAATAAGGGCAAATTGAGTCCCAGCCATGGCATCTTGATGAAGCTCACAAAGCTTCATAAGGGCCTCGCCTGCTGCGATTGCCCAAGTGTCCTCCAAATGAGCCCCCTCGATAGTAACCGAGAAAGGAGCCCATCCATAATGACGTGGACTAGCCGGGATTTCTACCAAGATGGTACATGACCGAACGCCTCTATTAATCGTTTCTCTGCCGCAATAGCATGGCATCTCGATGAAGCCAAACTGTTGGAGCACTTCCCGCAGCATACTTGGGAAACCCGGATGGCTAGCGCATGTGGAAAATATCCATCCGTCCGGTGATAGAATCATCACATCCGCCATCTATAGAAAAGAATAATGGAACACTGAGAAGGTTTCCAACTCCCGATAGTTTTATGAAAATTTTAAAACTGGAGTTGCAATCACAGTCTGTTCCAGCTGACCTTCATGTATAAATTGAAAATTTTCATACAGGAAACGTCAGAACCAGATGTGGGGTTGAATACAAAAGTTGTAGTACACTTTACAACCTTTCCAGATTGTGCTCTAACAGCTCTAGGTGAGCTAGGAAATAGAATCTATACAGGCTTAAATTTGACCCAAATTTTCTTGAAATTTTGACAGAACCTCTCCTGTATATGTGGTGATTTCCACAATTTATAAAGGTATATCATGACAATATATTGAGGTACTGACAAAATAAACATAGTATAACATCAATTTAAAAATACAGTGGTAAAAGATTTTGGCCATGAAACATTTGTTACATAGGTATAGTGCGCTAATCCTAAACTATGTGCCAACTGTTTCAAGTTCTGATCTGCCAGAACCAAGTTCGCAACCATAGGAATTTAACACAGATACACCAAGACTTAGGCCATGAGTGCAACACAAAGTTGATAGAGGACTTGCTAAGATTTCCTGAAATGTATATATATGACCATGTCACTATTCTGGATCAAAAGCTAGAGCTATCTAAACTTAACAGATGAACTGACTGTTGTCCAACAGCAGCCCTGCAGTTCACTGTTTTGAGCTCGAAATTTAAATTACCTCCAATTCTAATCAAGAGAAACTTTAAATAACAAAACTGTAGATCTGCTTCTACCCTTTTCATATATATATATATCACAATAAGGCAGAAGATTTTTCTACAGTGAGTTATTGGAAAAATACTGAGACTGGTACACTGGTAGGGTCACCTGGAGTAGTTTAGGCATACCCCAAATTCCAACAGATTATCAAGCTTGTCTGCTTTGATGGTCAACAGAAAAGTTGTAGAGGTCTTCGAGAAATTTTCATCCATATAGGATACCCCTATGTTTATTCCTAATTACCTAAGATTAAAATCTGGCAAAATTGAACAAGCTTTGGCCAGAAAATCAAGAATCTTGGTGCTAACCCAATGTTGAATCGAAACTCATTTTGCGGAGTCCAAACCTACCAGCAACTGATAGTCAGCCTTTCCAAAATACAATGCGTCCATTTTTTTCGTTTGGGGATGGTCAAGTATCAAAGTTGATACCGATGGTACTACGTGCCTCACCAAAGAAAATTGTAACCGGTATTTCCGGATACGTTTATAGGTGGCCATAGTAACGTTCACTCGCAAACGTGTTCCACACGGGTCGCTACCGTAGTCAATGCTGCAGAAGACAAACAATCTCCTTTCACACCTTCACACCTCAAGGGCGGCACGGGAAAACACGACAGACAGTCACAATAATTTATATGAAAGTAAATGCATACGACTCTGGTGTGAGTCCCCTCGAGCGATCTCATGTCTCGAGGTACATGGCTGTAATACGTCTGTACAGCAAAGACTCCCGCACGAACCGTCTTATACACGCTCGGGCATACGTGTTTCGCATGCTCCCATAGAACATGAATGGTTCTTGAGATGCATACTATCGGGTTATACACCACCCGACGGGGGCTCCCACTAACTTTGAAGCACGCTGGGGTACCATGTGTCATAGGTTCTCTGAAACATTAGAAAGCTTCAGAGACTCCTATTAACATTTCTGTACCAAGCCACGGAAAGACTTCCATGCTACCTCTCACATGGTGAGCTTGCCGCAATTGATCCGCTTATAGTGGCATACCTTACCTCTTACTTGACATCGGAGCGTTGTTACATAATTAATAACATATAAGTTACTTTATCACCTTTATATCATATACTGATAATACTCCTTATAAGGGCATAAAACTAATTCCTCACTCAAATCCTAATTTTTTAAAATATGCTCTTTTCAAGTACACTGTTCCCAATGATGCTCTGATACCATGTCTGTGGTGATCGGAATCCCGACCTCCAAGGATCTCATTGGGTGGTGTCGTGCGATGCGACACCCAACAGTATACAAGAAAAGAACGAGAAAAATTTACAATACCAAGTCTTTATTGAAAAGCACAGCGGAAGTTTTGAAATACTAAAGAAAGGAAAGAGAACTATACATCATAGCTACGCTCTCAGCACTAGCTATGCAAAAGCAAAGTCATCCATGTCCTGGATACTTCGCACTAGCAACACACAACTCACGACGGCGTGCAGGGTTCTCACTCTGCTGTAAACCTTGGAGGGGGTGCAGCCTCATCATCAAACCCGTCATCAGTCGTATAATATGCAAAAACTCGTTAACTGCAAACGTGAGCATAAGGCTCAGCAAGACTAACCCGTCTCACTAGACATATGCAAGGGTGAATACTAAGTATAGGTAAGGTAAAGCATAAAGGACTCGTCTACAAGTGGATCTTTATAGTCATGATTTAAATAGCACATGACATTCTTCAGGCACGACACATCATAGGCTCCTCAATCAAACTAGAAACATTTTTCCGATGATATGACTTGCACAAAGCACATAATGCTTTTATAGGTAAAGTATGGTGAAACTGTAAACTTTTAATTGTACTATCTCTAAGCCAAACAAGGTTGTCCAAGCAATTTGTAATCCAATATATCATATTCTCCTGACTTCTTCAGTATTTACTACGTCACAGCGCAGTGAACAAGTGGTACTCTATTACCGCGAGGGACGGTGATTGCAATCAGGACATACCCAGAACAACACGACACATACGCACTTTCAGAAATGTCCGCAGGTACTTACAGCAGTACCTACATAACATTTCAGTACTAGTCGTATATGGCCACTTTCCACTAAACACTCGAATGTCGAACCGGTCGATCCGTCACGAGCTGGAGGTCACTGCGTGGGGCGTACTCTGACGTGCCCACCAGCTGATTTACACCTTGCTGCCCTCAACCCACGCCTATAAAATGGAACGGAATGCCCCGACAAACCAGTATGAAGCTAAGTCAGTTTACTGGAGCCCATTCCTCCAGTATGTCGCCGGTACAATTCAAGCTTGTCCAGCAGGGCCGCACACGAAACGGTCCTCAATCGACACAATTAGGGCTATGCACGTGAGACCACGTCTCTCTGCATCCTACCGACTGCTCGGTCTCAATTTCATATTCGTAAATCATTTTCTTATTCCAGATCCTCCCGTGTGATAAAATTCCTATCTCGCGAGTAGATTCCAACTACTCGACTTCTACCGAATTCCTATTAGCATAAGCATAGCAGTGTCTACTTAACGGGCCGTAGACCTACCCAAGACTCCATAGGATTTGTGAGCCATGCAAGTGGATGTCAAACACCTTAAACGTAATGCACAATCATCTGAAGACATAAGGTGAAATAAAAACTGCAAAACACTGTAAGGAACTTAAATGCAAACAGGGGCTTGCCTGAATGCAAGTCTAAGACTATGTTAGTTTCTGGCAGCTGGACCTCCAAAGCTTCCGGTTGCTCCTCGATTTCAGCTACTACACGATATGAGTATACTAGGTATGAATGACTTTGAAAATAATTAATATGCTTGAGGTGGTGTGAATATCCTAGGATGAAAATAAGATAATTAGCTTAATTGGCTTTGGGACTGTTATGGTAGATACTAGTGACTATAGAGAAGACTCTTGCAAATAACAGGAGATGATCAAGGAAGTTTGTTGTTCTGAAAATTATGGTAAGCAATAACCTTCTCTAAATTTTGGTTGAAATTTTTGGAGACCTATCGTGGCTATCAGGGGTTGCATTAGGTAGAGGGGGTGTCACTGGTTCTAGTAAAAAAAATTTTCACTATTTTCTAACTTTCCTACAGGGAGAAACTGATTTTTCAAATTTGGGTAAATTTCTGGAAATTGATTTTCCATTTTTCTCAATTTATAACTACATAGAGATTTGGAATATTGATCAACCCAGTATTTTAAGTCCAATGAACTTGAAATTTGTACTGTAGATCAAGTGTATTAACAATAGTGTTCTGACCAAAATTGGGAATTTTCCAATTAACAGAACTGTAGGAATGAATTCTTTAAGAATTTTTTTACCTTAATTATAGAGAAATTTCTATGACTTTTCGTACAAATCCAAGTGCACCACATGAAAGTATTCTTCAAGCTGGTTCTAACAAAATTTATTTGGGAATTTTTCGATAATTCTACTGGATGTTATGGATTTTCCAAGTTTGGCTTAAATCTGGATTTATTTTCCTATTGGAAGTTCCAAATAAAGGGGGCCGGTCCCTCTTCATTTGAATCGGGCCAATCAGAACTGAGTCACATCGGGAGCCATGTGTTAACCCGTGCAGCCGCACTGGATCCATGTTCACAGCTGATCCCACGCGAGAGGCATCATTGACAGGTGGGACCCGCACCCCTCGTCTACCTCCCGACGCGGCGGCGTCTCTCGCCGGAACCGCGGCGGCGCTTCACCGGACCTTCTTGCGTCGACTTCCTTTCGGCCTCGCCTTGACCGCTCAACCACAAAATCGCCCATGCAAGACGATGGTGGTGTCCAATCAAGTCGGCGATGGCCGGAGATGGCGGTGCGACGGTGACGGCGGAGCTAGGGTTTCGGCGTTCGTTGGAAATGGTCAGAAATGGCGTAATATTCTCGGGAAAAAGGTCGGAAATGTTCCTGGGAGCACCAAGATGATGATTTGGGGGTTAGATTGGGGTGACATCGCCGACAAAGCTGAGTTCGACGGTGAAGTACGGTCTTTCGACCAGCGGCTATGAAATCTCGAAATCTAAGGTGCTCGGTTGATAACTTTCAAAGTTTTTTGGCAGGGAGCTTTGCTAGGACATACAGAAGCTGATAGGAGAATTGGTCCCGATCTTCCAAAAGATAATGGATAAGTTGATTGATGGAGATCTCGACGTTGATGATCCGAGGCTCTCGAGTAGAACACGAAAAACCCCTGCAATCACTACACCACTGCTCCGTTGGTTATCAACCGTACTGCACACAATTGACCTCGCCAAGAAGGCTAATCCCTGCAAGTGCAACCGAGAACACAAGCAAGAACGTAGAAGACACGATCTAAAATCGCAAAGTAGGGGTTTCACAAACCGTAGAACGGCGATATTATTAATCTAAGCAAAACCCAATTGTCTATGGCGGCTACCATGCAGTATATATAGGTGGGAGGACGTACAAGGGGGTGTTAGGGTCGTGACCTAACCCTAAGACACAAAAATAATGGACTTATACTTGATACAATGCCCAATGGCCCAATACGGTGGCGCAATACCCTGACAGATTTTGTGCTCGATATTGTTTCGACAATTCACAATGACTCCGAAAGAATTTTGATATGAGAACAGTGCCATTGGAAAGGCTATCCTCTCCCCTTTCCGTGCATATGTGGAACGTCCAACGGAGTTCGTATTTGTCCTGGGCATCCGTTTTAGTGCGTACTGCTCATGGACTCCGAGTTGGACACAATTTTGAGTTTGGCTCGGTTTCCATCTTCTTTGAACGAATTCTCTCGTCCTCCACGTCCCAAATACATCCTCCAAGTACTCTTTGAACCTCTCCATATATCCTAATCATAACTAAATCATTAGGTAGTGATCATGCTCAAAAACATATAAGGAAACATATAAGAACGAGCTCACCTCTGAAATTAATTGTTGTGTATGAACTCTATTGATTGCATCTTGTATGTTCAATGGAGTGTTGTTTGTATCCATAGAAGTGATGTCCTCATCATCCTCCCCTTCTTGAATTGGAGTTATCCTCGACTCAAGTTCATCTTCTCTCATGTGTGTATCAAAGGAGGAGGCCAAGGTGGTGGACGACATAGTGCGCCATCTTGATCTTGTCCATCAAATAAGAGTGCACATTCACTTGTGCCAGGATCCCAAACAAATAAACTTTTACCATATTTGTAGGTGCATTGTGTGCATGATCTCGTCATTCTCTCCTTATTTATGACAAGCCGTCCTCGGCTTGCTCGTATGTCCAGGAAAAAGGATTGCTTTGGGGGTAAAATGAACACTGTCCATATTGCACAACCGCAGCGAACAATGCTTCTCTTTTATTTGTTGTCCCTGCTGCAAGGGAAAAATACTAGAAAAACATGACAAAGCAATATTAGCGTTACTGCATTCATTTACTTTAGGATGTTGCTGCAGCACAAATGGAGTTTTCTCATTTGAACATACGTAAACTTTATGCACCATAAACACACCACTATGCTCATATTTGCCTATTGCAAGAAAATTATTTCATGTCAACAAAGATAATTCAGTTTTCAAATATATTCTTCTCTCTACAGTATATAAATCACAAAGAGTGTCAAATTCAATATAACCCAAAGTATTTACAGAAGACAACAATTGCAGTTCATCTCTTTCACATGTAATTGGAATCAAATGCTTAATTTCATCACAAGTGAGTGATAAAGTATCAAATTCATTTGATTATTCTAGCATAGGTACAATATATTTATCAGCACATAACTCTTTCTTAGCGCAACGATCTGCATTAAAATTAACATGTGACAATGGTGTACAAATAAACGATTCTAATAGTTGCTCCTCGAAAATAGCATGATTCGTGGAAAAATTCAGAACATCAAAAAACTTCTCACCTTCTGTATTTGTAGAATGTTTTGCCTTACCATTTTCAGCAGTCATTTCAAGTACATTATGAGTTGATCCATCGAAAATTTCAAAAGTGTTGACGAAAGCCTCGTTCTCTTTTGCATCATCTACATTATTTTCTATATTGTCCTGCAAAACGTTAACCACAAAAGGCGGTACAACAAGAAATTTCTCCTCAAACTGATGCACTTCATCTTTGCAATTAGACACATTCATAAAAGTTTCTCGCATATAAATTTTCATATCCTTCCATGTTTGAGGTTTTTCTAAATCAGTTAAATTTTTCCACCAAGTTAATGCAAAACCTACTAATGCACTTTTAACATTTCTAATATTTCTCCTCTCACACATATGACATTGTCCAAAATTTTTATCCAACTCTATTTCCCAAGCAATATATTCATCGTAACCAAAACCATCATAAAAAGGAAGAGATGGGAGAATGTAATTACTTCTTGGGGAAGGAGTTGTAAAGGTGGTCCGAATGTCACGTGAAACCTTGGTTGATGTTTGATTTTTAGTGAGCAATTCCATTGTCGTCTTCATCATGTCAATCATCTCAGCATATAATGCATGATTCTTGCTTTTACCTGACATTGTTAGTAGCAAACAAAAGACAACAAAAATATGTTATCCCTATCAACTACAGAGGATAATGTCAAAGTGGATGTGGAATCACACACTCTCAAGCATCTTACCACGCACTTACAAGTGTTCTTACCGACACTGCAGGTGGCAAACGGTGGACGGTTTGAAGAAACCAATGAAGCGTGGGATGATTGCAAAGGTGTATCGATTCTGCTCAAGAGTAAGGTGTAGCTTGGATGGCAATTATATGTAGCAAGGATTAGCAACAATGAAATCAGATAGTAAAGTTGAATAAGTGTCCAAAGTACTTGTCAATGTTGCTGGCCTAAATGTGTTCCTAGTAGTTCAAGCAAGCAAGACATGAGATAAAACTAGATGACACAAAGGATGCAAGCACTTCTGTTTTTTTTTGTTTTTTTTTCTCCTATTTTTTTGCGGCTTTTGTATCTTATTTTGCACTTGCCTTTTTCTTTTTTTCCTTCCCTTTCTCATAATGTTCTTCAAAAGAATTACACAATAAAAGGTAACCAAAGATATCTTGTGTGTCTGTCGCACATTTTCTGCTCAATCTGCCAAGGACAAACATGCATACTTAGAGGATCCAACTAGAAAAACTAACAAAAGCAAGATTGTAGATATATCTCTCCTCTTTAATTTCAATATATGGAAGATCTATTTTGGAAAAGAACAATAGGAGATATTGCCCCCAAAATACAGACTGTTCAGAATTTCTAGGTCAATAACAGATTTGGATCTAATGCAATTTTGATATCGATAAATATATTTTGTGGGAAAATGATGAATAAGAAAGCTTTAGAGAACTTCTTAAGATTTCCATAAAGTACAAGAACACTAAAATACGAATTTGTATGAGCGAGATATGATGAAAATACCAAAGTAGACAGAGGTGAATCTAATCTGGACTTGATGACGTGATTTAAAAGGATGAGTCACACAATGCAAAACTCAAACTAAGACAAAAAACACTTTCTAAACCAGCAATTTGACTCAACAACGGACACAAAATCAACAAAACCAAACTGAAAACGAAAGTTGCAAAGGCTCAATGGTTGTTTGGACAATGTAATGAATAGATCTACTAAACTGCAAATTTTTTGTGGTTTTTTTGTGGACTCTAGGTATGAATAACAAAACTAATGTAATGGATAGATGAATAACCTAACGGGCAACCTAAAAATCTTATACCAATTGATGAGGAAAATATGATAAAGTCCCGATCTTCCGAAAGGTAATGGATAAGTCGATTCATGTGGAGATCTCGACGTTGATGATCCGAGGCTCTCGAGTAGAACACGATTTTGAGTTGGGCTCAGTTTCCATCTTCTTTGAACGAATTCTCTTGTATTCCACGTCCCTAATACTTCCTCTGAGTACTCTTTTAATCTCTCCATGGACCCTAATCACAATTAAATCATTAGGTAACAATCTATACTCAAAAACATATAAGGAAACATATAAGAATGAGCTCACCTCTGAAATTAATTGTTGTGTATGAACTCTATTGATTGCATCTTGTATGTTCAATGGAGTGTTGTTTGTATCCATAGAAGTGGTGTCCTCATCAGGAGCTATCTGCTAACCAGATTAAAGAATGATTGCAAGAATGAAATGAATTTAAGGGCAAAGTCATGCTGTTCTATTGAGAAATCGTTTGGTTATCGAAGGAGAACTCGAGCTACTCTTCATGTCATAGGCTTAGATTCTGTGAGCATAAACTAGAGAGGATTGTGAACCTGTTTGCTTAAAGGATCAAGGCTGTTGATGGCCTAAAACTGGAGCTCGACGGTGAGACTATGAAGGTTCTCGGCGGCTTCCTCGACGGTGATCGGAAAATTTCAAAATATCCCAAGCAGAAGCTATGTCACGATCAATGACCAAATATAATACATAGAGGAGGTTGTAACAAGCCTTTTATCTACTTACAGCTCGGGGAGAAACGGCTTCAATTGTCGGCGAAAGCTCAATCGAACTGAGGCGGCAAAAATGGCGTCAACTGATGTGGAGCTCAACGGCAGCGGCCAAGGGGGTATTTATAGGGGCGGAGCGGTGAGGGGAGCGCGCCACGGCACAAGCAAGTAGGAAGCTAGGTGTATGCATGCCACATCGCGGTGTCGTGCGCTGCCGGTGTCCATCGGCTGGGAGAGCTGGATACAGAGCACCCCTGTGGGTTGCACTCGAGTGGGTTAGGCTGACAGTGGGTCCCACCTCCTCTTATTCAGTTCCCCTCTCTGCAACTTCAATTGTCCTACCAAACTTGATCCAAAAATTCTAGATTTTTGTGGGGAGGCTCAAATAAATATCTGTAATTTGATTCTTCAATTGGATTTCGATTTGGAGCAAGTTTCATTTTAATTTCAAATTTGAATTTGAAATTGGATGAAATTCAATGGTGTCACTGAATTAAATAGCGACTTAGTTCCAAAAATTGTGAAACTTTGAGGATAAGTCAAGCAAGTCATGCTGACCATGATGGTGTGGTCAAATCTCGATGTTCAATTAAGTTGAACAGAATGCAAAATTTGAATTCCTAATATGGTCTGAATTTGCTAAGCATCTCAAATAAAATAGCAAATGGAGTTCAAAATTTATGAAACTTTGCAGGACGTGTATTTGGAATTTTAGAAAGCCATAGAAAAATTCATGGCCTCAGAATTGAATAATTTTGACAGGGCCAAATGTACAGTAGCATATTCAATTTGAATATATATATTGGGTACTGCATATTAATTTGACCTAGGATCCTTCAGTCAAATAATTCCAAACTTTGAAGAGAGTTCACAAGAATTTATCTAAGATTATTGGTGAAGTCCATTCCTCATGTTAATAAAATTTAAGCATGAGTGGAAGAAAATATTTGATGAGATCAAGTTCATAAGCATAGCTATAATTGCTCTCCATTACGGTTGATAACCAACTTACAACTGAACCTCATATGAAGGAAAATGTGGGATTTTACATTTTATATGATTTCAGTGATTTTATTGAATTTGAGCATGTCTCAGTCGAGCATTAGAGGCTATGAAGGCTCATCGTTAATGAAGTCATTGATCGAGAGATTTTCATTACTGTATACATGATTAGATGATGACAGTTATGATGTGTGAAATTAGTTACATTGTAATCAGGATGAACAATCTTTGTTGTGTAATTAGTATGCTTGATAACCACAGTTGACACTTTGTTAATATTAGATTGGTCAATATAATTTAACGTGTGATCTTTTTGGCTATACATATGTTCATGAAAAGTATGAACAGTATGTTAATATATGAACAATATGTTGCTGACACTAGTAATACGGCTGCAAAATCCTGGCTAGCTCTAGGATGCAGCCGACCATCAGGATGACAAGGGTGGGGGCACCTAATAGGAGACCCTGCCTGTAAACAACTCGCGACGAGCTGTAGCAGAGAACATCTCGGATAACCTACATAAAGGAGACAAGCTTTCATAAAGGTCATCTATGTTCAGTAAATAAATCTGCGATGCGATACAATATAGTACGTCTTGAATCAATCAATATATCTGCGACGTGCATTGCTAGGGCTTGTCGCGCATGTATGCCTATGGGCGACGCGCGCCACCTGCGTCTCCAATGGCCCTGTAAAGACAGTCTGCTATGGCATTAAGAAAGGAGACACACTTCTTTTAAGCATGTCTCACACTTAGGATGAACGGCGACACACCACAAGCTCGTCTCTGATGACAACTGTTGATGGTTGTTATATGCCAATTTCACTGTCAATATAACCCAATTATGTGAAGGAATTATAATTTCTTGCACACATCACTTTTCTATTTAACCTATTTCCACTTGTCATTGGAGAAAGTAGTGCATGCAGGGATTCTATGCAGAAATGAAGTGAAACAAGGAGATGGATCCTACAAAATATCATTCTAGCAAATCAGGCGATGCCACGTGGTACCACATGGATCAAATGGCCCACAAAGAGAAGTATCTCAGGCCATCCAACGATGTAGCACATATATTAGTCAATGGGATCCACCTGTGACTCACTTGGAGAAAGCACACAACAAAAGGGGCCAGGACCAGGTCGGCCGACCCCCCTAGTCGGCCGACTAGTTACTGGCGCCTTTCTCTGTCAAACTCCACGTGGTGGCTTATCTCGGCTTAAAGTGGTCATGGGTGACTGATTCACGCGCTTTTGGTGGCAGAATCCAATCCTTCTCCAAGCTATAAATAGGACCCCTCACCCCTCACTTCAACACACACCACTTGAGTATTCTTCCTTTGTATCCACTACTCTCCATAGGTTTAGAGGAGTATAGGCTATAGAGAGGAGAGTCTCTAGTCCACAGTCCAAGTAGGAGAGGAGTAAAAGGAGTCTCTTCCTAATTGGGAAAGGTATGTCTCACATATTCTTATTTGTATTTGTGACTTTATTCATAATAAAGATGATATCTTTAGTCTACTATTGTTCATATACTTGGATGAAGCGTTTCTTGTTTGATTGTGGATTCCATGTATGCGGTAGGAGTAGTAGTTATGATTGTGTTATACCATTCTTATTTCATCATCATAAACACTATAAACCCCAACTATAGTCTAATTAGCTATGATATGACTATGTTATATGAATCACTCATGGTATGAATTAACATTGGTTCAACGATTATTTAGTTCATTGCCTCAGGATGGCTTGTGCCTAGGCTCTTAAGGTAATTACTTAATATGCTAGCATGGTGCCAGGATAGAGAGTAGCGTTGAATGTCTTGTAGACCCACAGATTGAAGAGATAGGCAGTAGGTGGTGACAGACCTATCTGTCCTTTGTAATCCTCCACATTCGGCTATGCCATAGGGTCTTGGCGGGAGTCGCCTAGTGTTGCTAGGGGTAAACCCGTGCCCGATGTGTGAATCCACTTAGCATGAGAATTCTTAATTAACATGATCATTAGTAATTAACTTAGGCTATGTATATGTACATTAGAAGCATAGTAGGAGAATCTACCTAACTCTTAGCCTAGTTCCTCTATTACCTCATTTATCTCCTTAGGATAGAATGCTCTTGTGTGTGTCACACTACCTCAATTACCCTTTATCCTTCCTTGCTAGAACCCTACCTAGGCCAACCTAGCCTTTCCACTTGATGATTGCTTTACTTCCATCTAGCCTTCCTTTGGGGAAATATAAATGACACCCTTTGGAAATACTCTTAAAAGGGGAAATGCTACATCGATAGTTTCCGTACGCTTGCGGACGTTCACTTGAGAATTAAATCCTACCAACAAACATTTCTGACACCACTGGTAGGGATGAATTGTTAGTAGTGCATAGGAAATATCAAATAGCATTTCTGGTGCCTTTGCTGGGGAAGGCAGCCGAAGTATTGCATGATTGAGTGAATAATATAGGACCCTGGTAGGTTTTAGTAGGATGACCCTTCTTTGTTTTCGCATTTTTATGTGAAAACAGGGTAGTGTATGTCTGGTTTCCACTAGCCGGAAAACTTTGTTGAAGATCCCAAATCCCTTCTGAGAGATAGACCTCGTGTCGTGACTCCTCGGAAGCTTCGAGCGGCAAAGCATGCCAGCATGACCACACCAACAACAAAAACACCAATTGCCCAGGAGACCCTTCGTGTGTTTTCAGCTCCCTCTCCTAGCAATGTGCCTGTTGCGCCCACTGTTAACATGGGAGAGGTAATCTTCGAAATCAATACTGGCCAAATCACTATGGTGCAAGCCAACGGTGGAAAAGAAAAATTGGGGCACACCACTTTGGAAAGGCCATTTGTGACCTTGGAGCAAGTGTGAGGGTGATGCCCACAGTGGTTTTTGACCAGCTGAACTTCACGGATCTTACTCCAACACCAATGCAGCTCGAACTATCTGATTCTTCAGTTCGTTATCCGGTGGGTATTGCCGAAGATGTCCCAGTGAAAATCAGGAACTGCTTCATACCTGTGGATTTTGTGGTGCTTGACATGGAGGTTGACAAGGATACGACACTCATTCTTTGCCGACAATTCCTTATCACTGCGAAGGCTCGCATAGATTTGGGAGTTGGAGAAATCCACTTCCATATAAATGGCAAGGAGGAAAAGTTTAACTTTTGCCCAAAGTTGGAGCAATGCTCCATGATCCGTATCAAGTATGGGCCAAATGTTAGATAGATTTAAGAGGTCAAAATCACACCTATAAAGGTGGACCCGTTCATTGCATTCATGAGGAATTTAATCTATGAAGAAAACATGTCTTATCGTCCACGACGACACCCCAAGAAGACGGAGTAATTCGGTCCTCCTCAAAGGCCCAAGTCCACCAAGCCACCAAAGAAGGTCTGGCAGAAGAAGCAAGACAAGCCATCCAATCCCATCCCTCTGGGCCCGGATGTCAAGAAATGAAGAAGGAGGAATGTCCATCTCATCAGATAGTGGTGAGACCTAGCCAATAGGTCAAATTGGTAGTTATCCTTTGTTTGATTCGATTTTTCGTTTCCCTTAGTTTTATTTTCTGCACCACATATTTGATTTTTCCTACCAAGTTGAGAATCTTATATTCTCAACTATCATTTTTATTTCTTTATTTTTCAAATAAAGGAAATTGTTGGCCTTTGAAAAAGAGATTTTTTATTTGGAAAACAATTTTTCTGAAATGCAAAAGTGGTATTTCACCAACGTGCTGATTCCAGAGCCGTTGGGGAGCCACGTGCCAAAAGGGAGAACAGGAGGGCCCACCTATCAGGTCGGCCGATCTCCCTGTTCGACCGACTAGGGGAAAGAGCCATTTTGGCTCTCTTTCCTCCAACTGCTACATTTGGTTCCCTAGTGACCGTTGGGGATTGCACACTATAAAAGGAGGATGTGAGGAGCACTTCTCTTCACACTTCACCTCATTTCTTACATCCCCAAAGTCACTCTTGCTCACATTGGTTTTCTTTCTCTACAAGTGCTCTTGATAAATACCCAACCCAAAAAGATTTGCTTTTGTTTGCATTTGCAATTTGCTCTCATCTTCTTCAATGGAAAATTCGCCGGGTTTTTGTTTTCACTAACATCACCTATTTCGAGTTTTTTGCCTTGTTGTGTTCTTGCTTGTTGTGGCCATGAAAGGAATGAAGAGGTTGTTTTGAAAGAGGTGGTAGGCTGCAAGCTCAAACCATGGTGGAGATTCAAGTGCACGGCCCTCTTCCTTTGCTACACCAAGTTCACGGAGGAGTGTCGGAGAGGACACTCCCATGGGTGAGAGGAGCAACCCTCACCAACTTCTTTATGACGAAGACCTCGACATCCAAAGTGAAGTTGAAGATCAAGCACGCAAGCTCCTCCAAGATCGTGACTTTTCTCATACTAAAGCTTATGATACGGATTTGTTCTCCAAAATAGGTATGGATTCCAAATTATTTTCCATTTGGCGTGCATTAGGATGGGAAAAATTTTCTCACGTAGAAGCAAAAGGTTCACACCTTCTCTCCATACAATTCCTTTGCACGCTCAAGATAGGATTTGATGGTATTACTTTTAAATTATTTTAAAAAGAATACAACATCCTATGGAAAGAATTAAGTGAAATCCTAAGCTTCCATAAACGTTGTTTGCTAGATTTAGACACTTAGCCTTAGTTTAACAAACAAAGTTTTTGACAAGATTTAACTGGTGAGGTCAAATGTAGTGACCTAGGAATAGCCACTTGCACAACCCTACTTTATGCTTCATGCATATATGGGTGGCTATGACTATGTTCCCTAGAGGAGATATAAGGATAGTGCGTGATGATGAGCTCAAAATTTATTTGCCATGATTAAAAAGATAAAAATTGCTCCAGTTATTGCCAATGGTCAGATTACATTCCAAGGGTAGGGCCAATTGAATGCACTTCATTGATTACCCGTATTGCTACTAGGGTAGGAGAATTAGAATATTCTTCATTTGAATACATTGAAAATAAAGAGAATTAATTGATGAAGATTATTTAGCGCAGGGACAAACACTCAAGCAAGATCAAGATGGCTCTTTGATATTTTATTACCCCGACTTTGTCAATGAAATTTGGTTACCTAACCCGGATTATCATTTGTACAAATGTCAGAGGCTAACCATTGACCTACTTCCCATCGAGGAAGCTGGAAGAAGTAATGTCTCTTGCAGAGTAACTAGAAACCGGACAAGGAGAGTGGCCATGCCCCCAACAACCTCCACGGTCCTCGAATATGAAGAGGAAGGGAACCCAACGGGTGATGCACCCGGATGGACTCAACCTCCTTCGTATGAGACCGAAGGTACGTCTTGGCATGGATGGCCAAGTGCTACATGGGAGACATCCTTATCCACTTCATTCTCTAGCAGCTTGCCACCAACATCTATGAGATGATGTCATTCACTTTGGCTAGAAGTTATCGTGACTATGTCCAAAGAACGACGGACCTCTCTAGATGTATGGAGGAGCTTGAAGTAAGGACATGTGACATCTATACCACTCTACAAGGGCATGTCCAAGGTACCCGAGACTGGAAACAATACATGGACACTCAATTCACCAACTTCAACTCCATGCTACAACAACAACATGCAGATCTCGCGACATACTTCTGTCATCAAGGGTTCAACCCTCGACACGGAGGTGAGTGAAGAACAAGGTTGGGGGAGGAACCCCACTTGAGGTAAATTGTATCAACCCCGTGCATATTTATTTTCCACTTACCCATCATCCACCTTGCATATAATAAAATAGGATAGATTTCATTTTCAATAAAACAAAAGATATGAGGTAAGATTGACTTGGAATTCACATAGATGAAATGAAAAATAGTTGCTCTGTTTTAATTTTCCTAAGTCCCTAGTTTACAACTTACTACTCTACAACATATTGCTCTCATTGGCTAAATTTGCTTTTGCCTTGATTTGGAAATTGTATGTAGTAAAAGCTTAATCCATTCCATGTTATTGTGAGATATGATATAGTGATAGGGTGTAACACCCTCATTTTCATGCATCATGCCCTACATACATTCATATACATGTTTAACATTAATCCACATAACGAGGAATAAGTTTAAAATTGATTTGGAACAAAACCGCACTTAAAATTTTGGAAAGTGCAGACTAGTCCGATTTTTGTGAGGACTAGTCCGATTTCTCTCTAACCTCGACTAGACTTGTCCGTTTTTGCTGTGGACCAGTCCGATTTTGCCTCTGGACACTTTCGGACTTGTCCGATCTTATGAGGACTAGTCTGGTGCTCCAAGAATCCTTGAAAATTTGTTAAGTCCCTTGACTTATCCAAACTAGTCCGGTGTTCCAGCGGATTTGTCTGTTTTTCACTCTGACTAAAGTCGGACTAGTCCGATTTTTGGACAGAGTTGTCCGATTTCTCTCTGGAAAACTTCAGACTAGTCCGGTACTTTTCGGACTTGTCTGATATTTCGTGACTCCGAATGGATCTTATGTTTTACGACTTGTTTCTTAGGTTTTACGTTAAGTGGGCCTAGGGACACCGTGGCTAACTCTTTTAGAGCCCATGTGGGACTCTAAACCGCCCACTACTCATCTCAAACTCGAAATCCATCTAACCCTATCCTCCACCTCTATATAAACAACCCCACCCCTTGGCTTGACATCTATTTGCCACTTTTCCACCCCACCCAAACCCTAGTTCGTGGAGAGCCACCATCAAGGAGGGGGAAGGAGATCCCAAGGAAGAAGAAGAGGAGGAGGAAACGAAAGAGGATCAAGATCTCCATCAAGTTTTGTTCTTCATCACCAAATCATCTCCAAGTTCATCATCAACCCTAGATCATCAAGATCCAAGTGTTGCCTCCAAGTTTCTTGAATCATTGGAGTTCTAAACACCTGGTATACCTTCTATTTCCTTTTCCTTACGTGAATTCGACCCCTAATCCCCAAATTCACGTCGATCTAGAAAACCCTAGTTTGCCAATTCTGCGAAGTGCGGACTAGTCCGATTTTTCTGCTTTAATTGTGTTAAATTAATTCTAAAATTAAATCGAATCAATTCCAAGCATGTATAAACTTGTTAAAATCTTTAGAACTAGATTGTGATCATATAAAAGCAATCTATTAACAAGTTATACCTTGCATTTGCATAATCATGCATGTCATGTCATATCGAGTAATATTTGTGCACTCTTTGATTGTACTCTTGTCTTGTATGTTTATTGTGCGGATTGGACGGATTTGCGTTAGAGAGTGTTGCGGAGGATCTACAACACCAAGAGTTTGAAGTCCTTGACCCGAATAAATCCCAAGAGCAAGGCAAGTGTCCTTGGAGCATATTGATCCTGTTTTTTAAAATAAATGCTTTGTTTGCAAAACTGCATGCTTGTGTCAATTTGATGGGAATCCTATGGTAGGAAGTTTACTAGCTTTGTTTAACCACCCTTGTCACCTGGAATATGTGGTAGAGAGTCGGGATGGGATTTTTACCTTTTTGCTTTGCTTAATTAATTGCGATGGAAGAAAAACTACACTATTTAATTTAATTATGCATTAATGAGATTGTGGTTGACATGAACTGGTTCAATCTGATATGGTAATGGGTGCTTTAAGCAAGCCTGGTATGTGGATGGGTTGGATGTATGGTGGTTTACTTGCTTTAGATCTAAGGACCGGTTCATAGAGCGACCATCCAGGATTTACAGTGCCACCATGAAGCCAAGTATGGGTGCGGCGTAGCTGATTAATTAGGGCTTGCTAGAGCTATTTGGACCGTTAAGGATGCTCGGGGAAGGGGTAGTCGGATTGGGTTTGTTGATGATTGGTGGGACTACCCTGGGATCCGAACGGCTCAAGTGGGGGCCCTTGGTTGAAGATGTGCTCAGTTGGAGGCATCGCAACCGGTGAAACCTCAGAGCGGTCTAAATAGGCTAGTAATCCCTTTGTAAAGGCTATTTTGTGATCTCTTGGCCACACACCTACGGAAATGCGAGATGGCATAATTGAGATTCTATGGTCATCGGAAGGCGATAAAATCTCAAACACGTGGGTAAAGTGTTACGACCTCTGCATAGTGTGTCTAAAACTATCATGATAGCCGTGCTCCCGGTTATGAGCAACCTGGACCCTCACATGATTAGAGGAAATTTGGGATTTGGGATGGTTATGGTTGGTACTATGGTTATGAATTGAATTCTGGTATTGAATATGGATATTGGTATATGATGATGGATATGGAATATGGACTGGTATTATGATAACTACATGGCTTATGATGGGTTTACTTCGTATACATATAATATATTGCTTTTCAAATGTTTTAATGTACTTTTCAGCACTTAGCCATTATTATATTTGTCATTTGTATCAGCTACATGTCATATTTTCCACACTTGCTGAGTACGACATGTACTCACTCTTGCAATCCCCCCCAACAGTTGCAGGTCGGGATTGAGAGTATAACGATGATAATGCGGAGTTCTAGACCGTGCCTACCTTCAGCTTTGCCTGTGGTGTTGCATGGAGTTGCGCTATACCTTTTGCTTAGCTGAGTAATTGCATATTTAGTTATTTCCGCTGCATTAGTTGAACTTGTCGTTAATATTCATTAGAACTTGTATTCGAGGATAATATTGTTTGTTTAATAAAATTTGGTTATTTAATCTTGTTATGTGGTAATTTTCTATATATTTTTTTGTGAATGCACTCGTGTATGTGTGTTGAACATCCTTGGCACACATATGCGTTCACTTGGTTCATCTTCGGAATCGGGTGTCACCAATTGGTATCAGAGCCACTGGTTGACCGTAGGACACAGCCTAGATAGATTGGACACTTTATAGCACATAGAAACACTCAGGAATCGATGTGTTCTTGCTTGGTGTGCTGCTTGCTATATATATTGGTTGCTTGTGTGCTTAATAGAGGATTTTGGGATGTTTTAGAATTGCCATGTCCACGTAGGCTAGTTAGTTGTCTAGTTTCATATCCTTTGATGCATATAGTTGGGGACGTTTTCTAATTCTTACCTATTGCTTTTCTCCAGATGGTGAGGATTCACAACCAGAGGGATGCTAATGATGAGAAGGAGAACCATGGAGCACCCCAGGACAACAATGGAAAAGGACCTGCTCATGGAGCTATCAACATTGAGCAGCTTTTGGCTATGCAGAACCAGCTCATTCAGACCATGATACAAACTATGGGATAGCTGCAGGCTGGTAACATCAACAATCAGCCCCACATGCCTCCACCGCCACCCCCGCCTCCTCATAACCGGTTGGTAGAGTCTATGAGGACTAGTCCACCGACCTTTGCTCAAGCTGCTGACCCTATGGATGCGGATGATTGGCTCAAGTTTGTGGAGAAGATGCTTGCTATTGACCAACGCATCAACCGGGAGAAGGTTATATTTGCATCTCATCAACTGGTTGGCGCAGCTGCCGATTGGTGGGATTCACTATGCAATGCTCATGAGAAACAAGAGAGAATTTATTGGGCGGAATTCAAGGAGAGTTTCCGTTCCCATTATGTGCCGTAAGGTGTTATGATTTTGAAGAGGCAAGAATTTGAGAACTTGAGGCAAGGAAGATCGAGCGTTGTCGAATATCTCAATAAGTTATCTCAACTTTCAAGGTATGCGCCTGAGGATGTGAGTGGGGACAGCCGGAAACAATACTTGTTCATGAGGGGCATGAACAATGAGATCCAAGTGCAACTACTCAACTATAATTATGCCAACTTTCAGAAGCTTGTGGACAAAGAAATTGTGGTTGAGAACAAGGTTCGTGAGATGGAACAAGACAACCAGAGAAGGCGCCATATCAAGGACAGCAACAAGGAAGTAATGTGCGCCCTCGCTTTACACCGCCCAATGCGCCTTACTTCAGCTCTTTTGCACCTACTCATCGCCCTGGATTTGCACCGCGCCCAGGTCAGTTTGTGCAGTAGCGCCCTGTTATGCAAGCACCGAGGCCTCCAATGTCTTATGCGCCTCGTGCCAACTATCCTGGAGCCAATGCTCAGAACCAAGCTCATCCCAATAATTCTTGTGGAGTTAAGAAGTGCTATACTTGCGGAAAAGCTGGACACTTTGCACATCAATGTCCTAAGTCAGGCCTTGGCCAAGGAAGCAATGCGCCGAGGCAAAACCCAAGACCCAATGGAGGACAGCCACAAGGAAGCCGTGGACAGCAGAATTTTGCTCGTGGCAACGTGAACCATGTCTCTACGGAGGATGGTCAACAAGCGGATGACGTAGTCATTGGTATGTTTCTTGCGAACTCCAACCCGGCGACTATGTTATTTGATTCTGGAGCATCGCATTCATTCATTGCATCGAAATATGTTGTCAAGTATAGTTTGCCTATCTCTATATGAAGTTTACTCTATTGGTTAAGTGCCTATCTCTATATGAAGTTTACTCTATTGGTTAAGTCTCCGGGAGGAGAGATGAGGACAAATATAGTATGTCGAAAAGTAAGCCTTTGGATAAGGGGGTAGACTTCTCCGCCAACCTCATTGTTTTGGATTCTCGAGTATTGAACATTATACTTGGAATGGACTGGTTGAGGAACCACAATGGAGTTATTGAGTGTGCCACAAAGATGGTGAAGCTGACTAATGAAGAAGGGATCACCGTAGAATTTGAAGGATCTCAAACCGCACCGAAGCGATTGGAGCTGAATCATATGGACAGTGCCACAGTTGAGGAGATTTCGGTGGTGTGTGAATTTTTGGATGTTTTTCCGGACGAGTTGCCAGGTATGCCACCTGATCGAGACATTGATTTTGTTATTGATTTAATACCTGGAACTGCACCTATAGCTAAGAGGCCGTATAGGATGCCTCCTATGGAATTAGCGGAGCTCAAGAAGCAAATTCAAGATCAACTAGAGAAGGGTTTTATTCGGCCCAGCTCCTCACCTTGGGTAGCACCCGTGATGTTATTGGACAAGAAGGATGGATCCCAAAGGATGTGTGTAGACTACCGAGCTCTCAACGAGGTAACCATCAAGAACAAGTATACCTTGCCCCGTATAGAGGACTTGTTTGATCAAATGAAAGGTGATTGTGTCTTCTCTAAGATTGATTTGACATCGGGATACTTTCAAATGAAGATTAGACCATTAGACATACCCAAGACATCTTTTAGGATGTGGTATGGATTTTATGAGTACACCGTGATGTCCTTTGGATTGACCAATGCACCTTCCTACTTTATGTACCTCACGAATAAGGTTTTCATGGAGTACTTGGATAAATTTGTTGTGGTGTTCATTGATGACATCATGATCTACTCAAAGGATGAGAAGGAACATGAGGAACACTTGAGGCTTACATTGCAGAAATTGAGGGAGCATCGATTGTACGCCAAGTTGAACAAAAGTCAATTTTGGTTAAGGGAAGTGTCCTTTTTGGGTCATATCATTTCAGGAGGAGGAGTCTCGGCTGATCCAGGAAAAGTGAGGGACGTGTTAAAATGGGAATCCCCGCAAAACGTAAAGGAAATAAGGAGTTTTCTTGGAATGGCTAGATATTACCGTTGATTCATCAAGGACTTTTCCAAGATAGCCAAGCCAATGACAGAATTGCTAATGAAGGGAAAAGCTTTCCATTGGACTCAAGCTTGTCAAGAAAGTTTTGGGAGTTGAAGAAGAGGTTAACTATAACCCCAGTTTTGATATTGCCGGATGTAAGCAAGAGTTTCGATATTTATTGTGATGCATCGAGACAAGGACTTGGATGTGTTCTTATGTAAGGTCAAGTGGTCGCCTATGCATCAAGACAATTTTTAGAAACATGAGCAGAATTACCCAACGAATGATTTGGAACTTGCAGCCGTGGTACACGCATTGAAAATTTGGAGACACTACATCCTTGGACATAGGTGTGAAATTTATACGGATCATAAGAGTTTGAAGTATATTTTCACACAAACGGATCTGAATTTGAGGCAACGAAGATGGTTGGAGCTTATCAAGGATTATGATTTGGGAATCAATTATCATCCAGGGAAGGCTAATGTTGTGGCCGATGCATTGAGTTGGAAAGGAGTAAGTCATCAACTCACAGTTCGATAGTTGCCATTCGAGTTATGCAAGGAGTTCGAACGGTTGAATCTGGATTCATAAATGAGATGGGGATGATGGAGTGAAATCCGATCTTGGAGCAAGAAATACGAGAGGCAGAGACCAAGGATGAGGAAATTCAGGAAATCAAGGAAAGGACTCAAGAAGGGAGAGAATTCAGAATTGATGAGGATGAACGTGGCACCCTATGGCCTGGTAAGAGGATTGTTGTGCCTAATGTGAAGCATATTCGGGAGACAATAATAAAAGAGGCACATGACTCACCATACTCAATTCATCCTGGTTGTACAAAGATGTACAAAGACTTGAAGACGTGTTATTGGTGGGCTAGCATGAAAAAAGGACATAGCTGAATATGTAGTATTGTGTGATGTGTGTCAACACGTCAAGGCGGAACATCAAAGGCCAGTCGGATTATTGCAACCATTGAAGATCTCTGAATGGAAGTGGGAAGAGATCGGTAAGGACATCAAAGTTGGTTTACCACATACTCAGTCCGGTTACGACTCAATTTGGGTAATTGTGGATCGATTAACTAAGTTAGCCCACTTTATTCCCGTCAAGACTACCTATAATGGAGAGAAATTGGTGGAACTATATATGGGAAGAATAGTATGTTTGCATGGAGTTCCGAAGAAGATAGTCTCGGATAGAGGTTCACAATTCACTTCCAGGTTTTGCCAAAAATTGCATGAAGCTTTGGGAACGAGGTTGAATTTTAGTTCAGCATATCACCCTCAAACGAATGGACAAACCGAGAGGACCAATCAGATTTTAGAGGACATGTTAAGAGCTTGTGCTTTAAAGCATGGGAAAAGTTGGGACAGAGCTTGCCATATGCAGAATTTTCATACAACAATAGTTACCAAGCAAGCTTGAAAATGCCACCATATGAAGCACTTTATGGAAGGAAGTGTAGGACACCTTTATTCTGGAATGAGGCCGGAGAAACTCAAGTATTTGGTCCAGATGCGTTGCAAGAAGCCTAAAAGCGAGTCCAAATAATTCATGAAAACTTGAGGGCTGCCCAATCAAGACAAAAAGGCTATGTGAACAATAGGAGAAGGAAATTAGCCTTTGAAGTTGGAGATTTTGTTTACCTCAAGGTGTCAGCAATGAGAGGTCATAAGAGGTTTTAACATGAAAGGCAAACTAGCACGTCGCTATATCAGACCGTTCAAGATTTTGGACAAAAGAGGAGAAGTGGCGTATAAATTGGAGATGCCAGCTCATCTTTCAGATGTTCATGATTTGTTTCATGTTTCCCAGCTCAAGAAATGCTTGAGAGTATCGGAAGAACAAGTGCCAATGGAAGAATTGGAATCAGGGGCAGATTTGACTTATGCTGAATAACCGGTCAAAATCTTGGAAACCAAGGAGAGGATCACAACGAAGAAGGTTATTAGATGGTGTAAAGTTCAATAGAAGCACCACACAAAAAAATAAGAAACATGGGAATTGGAGGGTGATCTCAAGAAGGAATTTCCCTGTCTTTTCTCTTCTTCGTCGAATGTCGAGGGCGAGATTCATATTAAGGGGGGTAGGTTTGTAACACCCTCATTTTCATGCATCATGCCCTACATACATTCATATACATGTTTAGCATTAATCCACACAAAGAGGAATAAGTTTAAAATTGATTTACAACAAAACCACACTTGAAATTCTGGAAAGTGCGGACTAGTTCAATTTTGGTGAGGAACAAAACCGCACTTAAAATTCTGGAAAGTGCAGACTAGTCCGATTTTGGTGAGGACTAGTCCAATTTCTCTCTGACCTCGATCGGACTTGTCTGTTTTTGCTGCGGACTAGTCCGATTTTGCCTCTGGACACTTTTGGACATGTCTGATCTTATGCGGGCTAGTCCGGTGTTCCAAGAATCCTTGAAAATTTGTTAAGTCCTTGGTCTTGTCCAGAATAGTCTGGTGTTCCAGCGGACTTGTCCGTTTTCCCCTTTGACTAAAGTGAGACTAGTCCGATTTTTGGCCAGATTTGTCCGATTTCTCTCTGGACAACTTCAAACTAGTCCGGTCCTTTTCGGACTTGTCCGATATTTCGCGACTCCGAATTGATCTTTTGTTTTACGACTTGTTTCTTTGGTTTTACGTTAAGTGGGCCTAGGGACGTCATGCCTAATTCTTTTAGAGCCAATGTGGGACTCTAAACCAGCCTCTACTCATCTCAAAGTCGAAATCCATCTAACCCTAGCCTCCACCTCTATATAAACAACACCACCCCTTGGCTTGACATCTATTTGCCACTTTTCCACCCCACCCAAATCCTAGTTTGTGGAGAGCCACCATCAAGGAGGGGGAAGGAGATCCCAAGCAAGAAGAAGAGGAGGAGGAAACGAAAGAGGATCAAGATCTCCATCAAGTTTTGTTCTTCATCACCAAATCATCTCAAAGTTCATCATCAACCCTAGATCATTAAGATCCAAGTGTTGTCTCCAAGTTTCTTGACTCATTGGAGTTCTAAACACCTGGTATACCTTCTATTTCCATTTCCTTACGTGGATTCAACCCCTAATCCCCAAATTCATATCGATCTAGAAAACCCTAGTTCACCAATTCTGCGAAGTGCGGACTTGTCCGGTCCCTAGCGGACTAATCCAACTTTTCTGGTTAAATTGTTTTAAATTAATTCTCAAATTAGATCGAATCAATTCCAAACCTGTATAAACTTGTTAAAATCTATTAGAACTGGACAGTGATCATTTACAAGCAACCTATTAACAAGTTATACCTTGCATTTGCATTAATCATGCATGTCATGTCATATTGAGTAATATTTGTGCACTCTTTGATTGTATTCTTGTCTTTTATGTTTATTGTGCGGATTAGACGGTTCTGCGTTAGAGAGTGTTGCGGAGGATCTACAGCACCAAGAGTTTGATGTCTTTGAGCCGAATCAATCCCAAGAGCAAGGCAAGTGTCCTTGAAGCATATTGATCCTGTTTTTAAAATAAATGCTTTGTTTGCAAAACTGCATGCTTGTGTCAATTTGATGGGAATCTTATGGTAGGAAGTTTACTAGCTTTGTTTAACCACCCTTGTCACCTGGAATATATGGTAGAGAGTCGGGATGGGATTTTTACCTTTTTGCTTTCATTAATTAATTGGGATGGAAGAACAACTACACTATTTAATTTAATTATGCATTAATGATATTGTGGTTGACATGAACTGGTTAAATCTGATATGGTAATGGGTGATCTAAGCAAACCTGGTATGTCGATGGGTTGGATGTATGGTGGTTTACTTGCTTTAGATCTAAGGACCGATTCGTGGAGCGACCAACCAGGATTACAGTGCCACCAGGAGGCCATGTATGGGTGCAGCGTAGCTAATTAATTGGGGCCTGCCAGTGCTATTTGGACCATTAAGGGTGCTCGGGGAAGGGGGTAGTCGGATTGGGTTTGTTGATGATTGGTGGGACTACCCTGGGATTCGAACGGCTCAAGAGGGGGCCCTTTGTTGAAGATGTGCTCAGTTGGAGGCATCGCCACCGGTGAAACCTCAGTGGGGTCTAAATAGGCAAGTAATCCCTTTGTAAAGGCTATTTTGTGATCTTTTGGCCACACACCTACGGAAGTGTGAGACGGCATAATTGAGATTCTATAGTCACGGAAAGGTGATAAAATCGCAAACACGTGGGTAAAGTGGTACGACCTCTGCAGAGTGTGTCTAAAACTATCATTATAGCCGTTCTCCCGGTTATGAGCAACCTGGACTCTCACATGATTAGAGGAAAATTGGGATTTGGGATGGTGATGGTTGGTATTATGGTTATGGATGGTTATGAATTGAATGCTGGTATTGAATATGGATATTGGTATATGATGATGGATATGGAATATGGACTGGTATTATGATAACTACATGGCTTATGATGGGTTTATTTTGTATACATATAACATATTTATTTTCAAATGTTTTAATATACTTTTCAGCACTTAGCGTTATTATATTTGTCATTTGTATCAGCTACATGTCATATTTTCCAAACTTGTTGAGTACGACATGTACTCACTCTTGCAATCCCCCCAACAGTTGCAGGGCAGGATTGGGAGTATAACGATGATAATGCGGAGTTCTCGGCCGTGTATACCGTCAGCTTTGCCTGTGGTGTTGCATGGAGTTGCTCTATACCTTTTGCGTAGCTGCGTAGTTGCACATTTAGTTATTTCCGCTGCATTAGTTGAACTTGTCATTAATATTCATTAGAACTTGTATTCGAGGATAATATGGTTTTTGTAATAAAATTTGGTTAATTAATCTTGTTTTGTGGTAATTTTCTATATACTTTTTTGTGAATGCACTCGTGTATTTGTGTTGAACATCCTGGGCACACTTATGCGTTCACTTGGTTCATTTTCGGAACCGGGTGTCACATAGGGCTGCTATTCCTAGTTTGATAGTGAAGCTTAGATTTCTGGAGAAATTCTAAAAAGATTTATGTTATCCTCGTTTGATTGGAAATACCCACCAAAGCCATATTGATTTTACAAGGTTGGAATAAAATCTGGAAATGTTTCTGTAGATTTTTGAATTTTCTACGGGCATAGGAGATTTTCTATGGGCATGGTACTTCTGTGGACCACCATGTTTCCTCTTATCAGAAACGAGCTTGCACTGAGCATCCTCCTGCACTATCGAGGCATTGATAATGTCAATGAAGGTGTCGCGATTGCATTGTGCGAGTTCGACATTCATCTTGGGATTAAAGCCCCGGAAGAATTTATCTCGCTTTTTATCTTCTGTTCCCGCATACTCTGGCGCATACTATGCCAAGTGAATGAATGCGCGGGAGTATTCATGAGCACTCCTCCCGCCTTGCTTCAGCTCCAAAAATTCAGAAGCTTCTTCTTTATTATACCTGGAGGTATATGGTAAGCGCAGAACGCCTCCCGGAATTTGGTCCATGTGACCGCATGACCAGCAGGCAGTTAAGCAATGTAGTTCGCCACCAAGCACTGGCGGATCCCTAGAGTTGTTGCGCTGTGAACAGCGCCTTCTGTTGTTCAGTGCATCGTTGCAAACAGAACTTCGCCTCGAGGGTGCGGATAAAGTGTTCCACCTCCAAAGGCTCCTCTGCCTCCATGAAGACCGGTGAATGCATTGCCAAGAAGTATGAATGTGAACTCTGTTGGGGCTGGCATTGCTCATTGTCTTGACGCCCCCCTTGACGGGACAATTTTGCACCAACATACACAACAACTCGGTTTGCTCGTCGAGCGAGCCGAGTACAGTGGCCAGAATCTCCGCAAGATTTCTTGGAGGTTCAGGTGGTGGTGGTTGAGGAACTTGTTGCTGCGGTGTCGTGGTTTGCTCCCAGGTTGGAGAGTCATCCTCACGACCCCGACTAGAGCCTCCCATTTTGGGCGTAGAGCGTATACGCACCATTCTCCATCCACATGATTTAAAAATCAGCAACCTGTTTGTTTGCTTCATCCGGTCCATACCATAATAGTGCGAGCATTGACAATGTGATAATTGCATAACATTCACATATATTGAAAGTGCACACTTTATACAAGATATATTATCTCATGACCAAGTTTACAATGTGAACTCCAAAATGACGGACTCCCACTACGGAAGTGCATCTCAACTATACTTGGTATCCATGAGTCATCATACACACCATGTTATCTCCTACACACCCACTACTATTTATAATATGATACAAACATGGCTACAAAATAAACACAAGCAACCACTAACTATACGTTGCCCCGTGATGGCAGTAGTGCTGCCCCATCCTACCCCGATGCATCCCTGTCGACTTACTCGAGTATCTCAGGATCTTCCTCGTCCTCGGAATCTGAGAGCACCTGCTCACCCAAGTTCAGCGACATGTCATCAGCCGGTGGATACATGACTGGGTGCGGCATGTGTGCCTCGGCCTCCAACAAGTCATCCTGAAGTTTGCCTGACTCGAATTCCCAACCCTGAGCTTCTTCGACGGCTTCACCTCATGCCTCGGTGATTACCAACATCTTCTCTTGCTGTTGCTGCACCACCAATTGACTCGCCTGCAGTTCACCACGAGCTTGCTGCAGTTCCTTGCGAGTTTGCCGCAGTTCAGCACGAGCTTTCCGCAGTCTAGTGCGAGTGTGATGCAGCTGATTCTCGCATTGATTCAGCCGGTGATTTGTCGGAGCCAGGAATGAACGTAGGTTCTCATTGATGTAATCAAGAGTGTCACCCCATTCAATTACTTGCCTCAAGGCTATGACCTTCTGCAGAATGATTGCACTTTGCGTAATAACTACCATGCATGATGCAGCGGCATAAGTCCCAAGTGTTGTTGATGTCGTATCGCCGTCCGGTTGAGAGGTCTCAACCATACGACGTTGCCACTCAAAACCAGCCGCACCACGGACCGGGAGAAGAGCAAATTGTGTCACAGCCATGGCATCTTGATGAAGCTAGCAAAGCTTCATAAGCGCTTTGCCCACTGCGACGGCCCACGTGTCCTACAAATGAACTCCCAGGGTGGTGACCGGAAAAGGAGCCAATCCATAAAGACGTGGACTAGCAAGGACGTCGACCAGAATGGTGCATGACAGTACGCCTCTGTCGACCGTGTCTTGAACCCAATAGCATAGCATTTCGATGAAACCACACTGTTGGAGCACTTCCCGTAGCATGATAGGGAAGCCCGAACAGTTGGCACGTGGAGAACACCCAACCGTCCGGCAACAGCATCATATTCGCCATCTATAAAAGAAGTATTTGAATGAGACAAATACTAAAATTCAAAAAACTTTGTTAATAAGCATACCATAGATGTGATAATTGAATTCTGAAAGTGAATTCAAATTCAAATGCCAAATGAAACATAACACTGGAATTCTGTCTCAGTTTCTGTTCATGCTGACCAGTCTGGAGAAATTCGAAATTTTTATCAATTTAAAGCACATTGTGGACTTTAGTTCAACTACAAAGTTGTAGTACACTCAAATATATTTCTAGAATGTCTTTATTTGCCTCCAGATCATTTCTGTATAAGGAGATATGATTTTTTAAAGTTGACAGTGTTTCTGGAAAAAAATTTGACAGCACCTCCTCAGTTTAAGGCTGATTTTGTTCACATTGTTCCAGACACAAAATATCAGAATATGCAAAAAAGATAAATTACACAATGTTGCGTACATCTTCAGGATTATAGAAATGCATTACATGAAATCATTCGTCAATATTACTAAGAGATATGATAAAGACAGTGACAGGATACAGAAACTGTCTAGTCTCTGTCCAGATTTAACAGAGTTTGGAAATTTGAATTTTTCATTAGTTTACAGGGGGATTCTGATCTGGAGTTGAACATAAGAGTTTTAGAGGACTCTATAAATTTCCAACCATATTTTGTAGACCGTTAAGGGTGAATTATACAGGAAGTTATGCTATTTCAAACTTAGTCAATTTTCTATCCAGTTCACAGTTTGAACCAGGAACTGGGCAATTAAAGTTCAAATGAAGTTTTCAAGTTTTAAATCTTGAAATCCACCTTGGCGCTGAAAATGAAACTTGTGGAGGGCTTCCTCAAGTTCCCAAACCATATGCCTGCTTACCGCAGCGACCACATGATTAATTGTATATCTGACCAGCACGCAACAAAACAGAGATTACAAATTCAAACTTAGTCGTAAGTTGGAAATTTTTACTTGTTGTCTAGTCGAACCTCCAGCACGGATATCGTCATCGACGTGCCTGATGAAACTCAAATGCAAGCTGGTATTATGCCCTCACCAAAGAAAATCCTAAGCCGGTATTCCGGCATACGTCTCAACCGTAGCACTAATGACGTTCACTCGCAAACGTTTTCAACTCGATCTACTTAAATTGTGGTTAGTGTACCTGCAACTACACACAAACTACTGATCAATCATATTGTGCCGTACGGCACAGCCCGCATGAGCGATCATGTCACAATAATATATATGAAAGTAAAAACATTCGTCCCGTATCATTCCATACGGGCCGCCCCAAGCTAAGCCACGTCACGAGGTACATGACCGGGTTTTCTACCACCCGACGGGGTCCCACGTCTTTGCATAGTGCTGCACCAGTAAGGGGCGCATTGGGTTATGTCCCACCCGACGGGGGCTCCCACTTATTTTTGAAGCACGCTGGTCATATGTTCTCAGAAACATGGAGAGTTTTAAAGACTCATATTAACTTTCCGTGCCAAGCCACGGAAACAATCACATGCTACCTCTCGCATGGTGAGCTTACCGCAATTATCCTCTTTCGGTGGCGTACCTTACCTCTTACCTGACGTTGGAGCATCGTTACAGAATATAATAACACATAAGTTAGCTTGCCACCTTAAGTAAATAATACTATAATAGACCTTATGTTGGCATAGTAACTAACTCTCACTCGACTACTTTTAAGTTGTCAAAATAAGCTCTTTTCGAGCATGCTATTTCCAATGCAGCTCTGATACCAGGCTGTGGGGACTGGGTCCGCACATTCCAGGAATCGCAGAGGGTGGTGCCGTGCGATGCGGCACCCAACAGCACACAAGAAAAGAATACGACAAAATACAAAGTTTTATTTATATAAACAGCGGAAGTATTTTACAATACTTATTATACAGCAAATGATAATACTAATAACTAAACTCTCATCCTAGCTATGCAAAAGTGCAGCCATCCAGCCCGAGGATGCTACACACTAGCAGCGGACAACAATTTACGACAGCGTGCAGGGCTCCCACTCGACGGTATACCCCGACGGCGGCATCGCCTCATCTTAGGGACCTTCCTCATACGTATCACCTGCAAACAACTTAATAAAGCAACCGTGAGCATGAAGGCTCAACAAGACTTAACCGTCTCACATAAAAATAGGACTCTACATGCAAGGATACTTAACATAGGAATAGATATAGCAGTAAATGACCAGCCTAAATGATGATCCTTAATTTTCAAGTTATTAACAGCAGCTTAAAGGTTTAATAAAATTTAGTGAGCATATTCTATAGCAATTATAGTTTCAAAGCAATTATAATTCAATACATCATATTCTCCTGGCTTCTTTAGTATTTACCACGTCATGGCACTGTGAACAAGCGGTGCTCAAATAACCTCGAGGGACGGTGATTGCAATCAGTAGACACCTGGATAACACGTCACATACACCCATTTTGGAAGTGGAGCGAATCACACCTCAATACTATGTTGTATGCAGCAATATTTCAAAGGAAACCTAAATGTCGAACCGGTCCTTCCGTAACGGGAAGGAGGTCCCCACGCGGAACATCTCTATGCCTACCAGCAGATTTACACCTTGCTTCCCTCAACCCACTCCTATAAACCAGTAGGGTAAGCCTCGACACCCAGGTTAACCAATTACATTGATTTCCTGGTTTCCATATAGCCAGTATGCATCAGGTACAGTTCAAACTTGTCCAGCAGGGCCGCACACGGATCGGTCCTCAATCGACACAAGCTGGGCTAAGCACGTGAGACCGCGTCTCCCTGCATCCTATCCTGCTGCTCGGTCTCAATTTCATATACACAAACCATTCTTTGATAAAATTCATCCCATGTGATAAAATCGTATCTCACGAGTACTCGACTTCTACCGGATTCCTCAAAACATTAGCATGGCATTTTCTACTTCTCAAGATGTAGACATACCCAATACTCCATGGGATTTGTGGGTCATGCAAGCGGAGTAACAAGCACCTTAGCCCTAATGCACAAAACTCATCCTAGACATAAGTGATACAAATAGAAACTTTAAAATAGCACTTAAATGCAAACCGGGGCTTGCCTGGCTGTGAGTCTGAGGGAAAGTTAGCTTCTGGGAGGATGCTGTCCATGGCCTCTGGCTCCTCCTCGATCTCTGTCACTATATGATATGCAATATATAAAGTACATGAGTGATAGTGAAACTATATAAAAGATCATATAAATACTGATTAGGTAAGAATATAATTTTAATTGGCTTTGGAATTTTAACAGTGCATACTAGGTTCTTTGTGGAAGATCTGGACCAAGAGTAGGAGATGTTCAAGGAAGCTTGTTGTCTCTAAAATTCCAACAAATGAAAGCCTTCTCTGAAATTTGGTATTAAATATGGAGCTTTGTCATCGCTAACGGTAGATGATCATGGTATCGGAGGTCTCATTGATTCTAGGAATTTTTTTTTTCATAATTCCCTGAGCTTAATACAGGGAGAAATTGATTTTACAAGGTTGGAATAAAATCTGGAAATGTTTCTGTACATTTTTTAATTTTCTATGGGCATAGGAGATTTACAAACTGTTCTGTCCAGTAAATGACGTCCAATGACCTTGATATTTTTACAGGAGATCCAGGGTATTTTCAAGAGTGCTCTGATCAAAATTGGGAATTTTCCAATTAGCAGAACAGGGGTAATTAATTTCCCAAGCAGTTAGGTCATAGGAATTAATTAAGACAATTCTGGGACTTTCATGTCAAACAAATTGAACCACTGCAATTTCAGGATTAAGATGAGTCTACCAGAATTTATTTGGAATTATTTGAGCAACTCTAATAGGGTTAATTGAATTTTGAAGTTTGTTCAAAATCTGGAATTAATTTCCAAAAGAAAAGTTTGAATAATTCAACCCGTTCCACACATTTAAAATGGGCCAATCACAACTGGGCCACACAAAGGGCCACGGGGTTAACCCGTGTAGCCACACCAGATCCAATGGCCACAGCAGATCCGGAGGAAGAGAAATAGATGCTGACATGCAGGGCCCACGACGTCATCTTCAACCTCGGGCACGCGACACGGCCGCGGCGGCACTGCGTCGGCGAGCTCGCCGGCTCGGCTTTCCCGGCTCTCTTTACCCCCAAAACTCACCGCCTAACCATTTTCCAGGGTGCTGAGCATGATGGGGAAGCTGTCGAATGCCGGCGATGGCCGAAATCCAGTGCGCGATGGAGGCGGCGGCTAGGGTTTGTGCTATGTCAGAACTACACGGAAATGGCTCAAACACATCGGGAAAAGGCTTGGGAGGTTCCTGGGAGCATGAGGAAGGTGAACATGGGGAGGAAAAGGGGTGTAACAGCCGGCAAAGTTGACCCCGACAGTGAACCACGGCGCTTTTTGAAGGCGCCAAGGAAAACTCCAAATACTCCGTATGTGGTCGATTATTTTCATCAATTCTTGATCTAGGTGATGTGCCCAGACATGTAGAAGGTATCCCCTAACTGGATTAGACAATATTTGTGCATAGAAACATAATTGAATCGATGACCTTGCTCTAAGTGTAAACTTGTACCGAGACAAAGATTAGGACTACTCATTCGATAAAGGATGAAACGAAGAACATTTTTACCGTGAGAAAGGAGGTGTCTGGGTGATCCTATTTTCTTCTGGGAGCAGATTGAGACAAAGCTTGTAGCACCGGTGCGACGGGGAGGCAGTTGCATCCTCGCGGCGGTAGAACGGCGGCATCGGCAAAACTGAGAAATACCACAGATTTAGGTCAGGAAACTTTGAAACAACAGTTGGAGAAGGTAGAGCGACGAGCAGGGGTACTTTTATCCTCTTGGAGCACATTCAATCAATGTCCACAATGCTGGGACGAAGCCAAGAATAGAGAGGCGGCAACAATGGCAACGGGACTTTGTTTTGGTGAAACAGGGGACAAAGTAATCATTGGTGTGGCGCAGCAAGGCCTTAAGAAGGTGGAGGAGTCACCTAGCCACGCAGCTGCTTGATTGTGCATGCCCCTGCCGCGGTGGCGCACCCTCCCGACATTGAAGCGTGGGGACAACCGTGAAAACAGAGCACTCACGGCTGTGTGCTACTGACCAGTGGACCCCACTGCCCCTTTCAACTCTATCACCTTTGTTCCTTTAATTCACTCACCTATATCTAGGATTTGATTCTGAATTCAAAACTTTGAATTGATCAAGTTTCGTAGACCTCGAATTGAATAGAATTTGAGCTCCAAAATTTATGAAAATTGACAGGGATGCTCTTTGGAATATTTGGAAGCTAATGGTGAACTCAAATTTTTATTTTGACAAGTTTTGAACATGTGCTTTTTTGAATTTTTAAATTCCCTCTTGAAGGGTTTAATTCCTTTTTTCCATTTCCTCTTTGTTTCTATTCTCCATTCAAAATTTTAAATTGTCCTTTCTGACTTTGCACTATGAATTTTTAGAGCTTTTACAGGTCCTTCCTTCAGTCTCCAGTTCGTCGACGACTACGTCGCCCATGACGTCAAGCTTCTTGCCGTCAGAGGTAAAGGTCAACGCCACCAGCGCCATCTCCATCTCTGGCTCCGGGTCAGTCAGATGTACTGGGCTGAAACCAAATGGCACCAAAGCTTCATTGGCATGCCCTAAGAAATCCCTAACTTGCTGGGACTCAGTTGCTCTTAAGCTCTTTAGTTCCTCCAGTGACTTCCTGGCTGCCGAAAGTTTCGCAGAACCTTCCGTGGAGAAGCGCTCGACTTCCTTAGCGTGCTAATGAATACTTTCAACCATATGCTTTTCTTGGTCACTATGCTCTTTCTTCTGGAGGTGGATAGGGTTCCTCCTCTCTACCAAGTATTTCTCCATGGCCTTAACCTTATCCCCCCTGGTGGAGATATCAATCTCTCTTCTGGAGATGTCTACTCCCATCCGCCATATCTGCTCCTTCTCTTGATCGCACCACTTATCAAACTGTTTGGCGCGATCAACCAAGCTCTGCTCTCCCAGCGACAGCCTCTGGGTGACCTCCTCCTCCCTCTTTTTGAGGTATTCCTCTTTCTCCAGGAGCTTATCCTTATTTTTATCGAGGGCTTCCCGACACTTGAGTAGATGCTCATTAAGCTCATTGAGGCTGTCCGAACGATCATCGGCTGCCTCATTGACCTCCTAGCATGCTAAAATATCTCCCAGGTCTTGTCATCAAGGGCCTTGATCATGGCCTCTCTTTCATTGAGCCCGCGGTCCAACCGTGCTAGCCGGGCCTTCTCCTTGGCCACCCACTCCGTTTGGTCAGCCAGCCAAGATTGCATCAGCTTTGTCTCGAAATGAAGTCTGTTGCGCCAACGCCATAAGGTGTTGCACTCTTCTTCAAGAATCTTGCTTTTGTGGTCGAATGCAAGATGGACCTGGCAAAGACTTGAGCAAGTGTCTTCGATAGATAATGCGAGGGGGATCAGCTCTGGGTCCACATGAAGTGCCTCAACAGGCTCCAGTGGGTCTTCCAAAATCACTATCGGATCCCACGGCGCGAGCATGTTATCCAGTAGCTCCACATCGCCGGGGCCGACCTCCGGGAGCTCATCAATATTCACTGCGATAGAAGAAGGTTCCATCGCAAGAGCTTCAACCTCCAGGGCTGATGAAGAGGGTTCCTCAGCGGGAAGTTCAATCATTGGCTCAGAATATGAAGGACCCACAACCTGATCTTCGGGTCGCTCCAGCTCAGACATAACCACCTCCAGAGCCGCAGCTTCCGGAGCTGACACTAAAGCATCGGCTGGAGCTTCACCCTCTTTAGGCACCAATGTCGGAGCTTCTATAACAGGCTCCAGAACTACCGGAGCTTCAACAAACTCTTCCTCCACGTAGTCCAGTGCTACCACGGGAGCTTCAGTTGTCGGCTCTGGACTTGTTTCCACAACAGCCGGCGCCAGAGCCATCGTGTCATCTTCCACTTCCACTACGGGAGAGGCAGGAGCCGGTGTGGGAGCTTCAACCGATGCGGCCTCAAGAGCCGCAGTAGGCACCAGAGCTATTGTGCTTGTTCTCAACCTTCTAGAAATAGAAAAAAAGGAATTTATGACAAAGCAAGGAACAAAATCAAAAAGAAAACTAAAGAGCCGATCTTTACCTAGGAGTATTGCCTTTCCAATCAGCACAAATCCTCTTCTTCTGGCACTGGGAGCTAGAGCCTGCCCGTCGTCGGTGTGGCGTATGCTCCAGGACCCGCACCTGGAGTTGAGGCGACCATAGGCGCTGCCACTTCTTGGACCTCCGTCGTCGAAGGTTGTACCCCAAAGCTATCGACATCAAGTCAAGTTCTTCTACAAACTGCTCTGTTCCGGGCCGCGCGTGCACCTCCCTGTCGGCCGATGGTTGCCGACCTTCTCTCCCGCCAACAAGGCCACAAAAAGGTTACCCACTCTTCCTTCTTGACCCCCACAATTTATATCAAGCTCTCATCACATGTATTCATCGGAATTTACCATCTCGCATCCGGTTTCCTTTTTGAACTGACGGTAGGACACCCCCAAATTCATCGTGCCTGCTTTATCATTTCTCATTCCTATAAGGTAGCTTGTTCTCTAGGTTTATAAGGTTCTTCTAGATCTCGGAGATGAAAATAATTAACCATAACCCTAGTGCAACATGATTTCATGGCCTACATCGGAGACGCCCACTGTTCATCGATGAACTCCTATCTTGGATCCTTTTCATCATGATTGGAGACCATATTCCTGCTCCTCATCGTCTCAGAGTACCACAGGTTAAAAAAAATGAGGCTAGTAGTCCTTGTTCAAGCATGTACAAGCTCGACGGCGAGCCCCAAGCCTCCGCCGTTGGTGTGGGCCATGTTTCGGTAATCCTCAGCCCCAAACGAATTCACCAATGAGTTTCCCACCTCGTTTTACCCTCAGTTGGAAAAAAATCATCAAGGTTAAAGCACCGGTGTGCCACGCTGGCGAAGACGCCGCCGGTCACTGTAACCCTAGCCGTCGACTAGAGGTTGAAGATGATGGCGGTGCCGGGATCTTGTGTGGCCAGGGATCCCGTGCACCAACACTCTTGTTTTGTGTGGCACCTAGTGTGACTTTCATTTGATTGGGCAATGTAAATTAGTGGGCCCCATCGGTCAGCAAAACTTGTGTCCTCAGGGATCCTCTGTGAACCTCAGATCTACTGTGGCTACGCCCACTAACTCCGTAGCCCAAGTGTGGCCCTCTTCTGAGTGGCCCAGTTCAAACCAGTGGGCCTAAGTTTCATTATTCAAAATTCCCTTTTGCAAATAATTCCAGAATTCAAGCAAAATTTCAAAAATCGAGCTCTCCTAGTATATTTGATCCAAAATTCTAAATAAATTCTGGTTGACTCATCTTGATCCCAATTTTGTAGGTACGAAATTTTGGGGACATGAAAGTCCCAGAATGTTCAAAATTTATTCCTTTGAACTAACTGCTTGTGAAATTAATTACTCCTGTTTTGCTAATTGGAAAATTACTAATTTTGGTCACAACATTCACTCTAGTATAACTGATCCCCAGTAAAAATTTCAAGTTCATTGGACTTCATTTTCTGGACCAAACAGTGTTCAAATCCCCAATGTCCATAGAAAATTCAGAAATGTACCGAAACATTTCCAGATTTTATCCCAAGGTTATAACATCAATTCCTACCTGTAGGAAGCTCACAAGATTGTGAAACAAATTTCTGTAGAACATGTAAGACCTCCTCTACCATGATCATCCACTCTTAGCCATGTTAAAGCTTCAGATTTAGTACCAAAATTCAGAGAAGCCTTTTATTTGTTGAAATTTTAATGACAACAAGCTTCCTTGAACATCCTCAATTCTTGGCCCAGATTCTCATCACAGAACCTAGAATCCACTGTAAAAATCCCAAAGCCAATTAAAATAATTTATTAATGAAAACTGTGTTTAGAAGCTCATATATATAGTTCTATGTCACTAATATACTTACATATTATGTACATCATATAGTGACCGAAATTGAGGAGGAGCCAGAGGCCTTGGACAGCAGACTCCCTGAGGCTAACTTCAATACTGACTTGCAGCCAGGCAAGCCCCAGTTTGCATTTAAGTGTTTTTTGTAAAATTTTGATTTGTATCACCTATGTCTAGGGTGAGATATGTGCATTATGTCTAAGGTGATTGAAACTACACTTGCATGTCTCACAAATCCCATGGTGTATTAGGTAGGTCTACAACTTAACGATTAGAAAATGCCATGTTAATGTTTTGAGGAATCTGGTGGAAGTCAAGTAGTTGGAATCTACTCGCGAGATAGGATTTTATCACACGGAATGTGTCGGTGTTTGAATCCGGCAGATCTCCCGATACTACTGTTGGTAGATCGCGGAGTTGTAGTTCGGTAATGGGCGCGCAAAGATTCAAGAAGGTGAATGACAAGTAGACACAGAGATTTACGTGGTTTTGGCCACCTGAGCGTAATACCCTACTCCACGGGCTGTGTTGGTGTTGTATTGAGTGTGTGAGTCTAGAAGAAGCTCCAGAAGAAGAAGCTCGCCTAGGTCAGGTAGTCTAGAAGAGGTCTGGAGAGGTCTCTTGTTTATTATCGACCAGTCCTTTTATAGTTCAAGGACTGGTCGTTACACCGTTAGCCTGGCTTGACATGTGGCCCCGGCGGTTACACATGCTTGATACACAATTAATGAGGTTAATTACCCTTAATAGCCCAGTAACGGGCCTTAACAGTGCCGTTACCGGTATTAAGGTCCATCCGATCGTGCGTCATTAATATGGCATTAATGACACTTAATCGGGTCTTGAAGTCTTTGATTGCTCCTTGAAGGTCAGGAGCAGGTCCACCAGCCTGATTGTTGAGGTTGAAGGTCCGGCGGTTCAGTCACGTGGCAGCTCCAGAGCTTAGCGTCGTGGACGGGTAGGTCCGGTGCTGTTGGACACGTGTCGGCATCGGAGCTTCCCTCTGTCTGGGGTTAGGTCCGGGGATGTCACACTGGTATCTAGTCCGGAGCTTTCCCATATGTGGGCGATCGCTCCAGTCTTATGATACACGTGGCGGCCCTGGGACTAAGCATGTCGAGGAAGCAGGTCCAGATACGCCTGACATGTGGGCCTTCGGAGGTCTTCAAATCTGGTTGATGGAGTTTACTTGTGATCTTTGCAATCCCAAGGGGTATTCGGTACGTAGGGTACCGACATTATGGATTTGATCAAAGAATGGTTTATGAATATGAATTTGAGACCGAGCAGCGGGATAGGATGCAACGAGACGTGGTCTCACGTGCGTAGCCCTGCTTGTGTCGATTGAGGACCGATCTGTGTGTAGCCCTGCTGGACAAGTTTGAACTGTACCGGATGCATACTAGCTATATGGAAACCAAGAAACCGATGTAATTTGGTTAACTTGGGTGTTGAGGCTTAGCCTACCATTTTATAGGAGTGGGTTGAAGGCAGTAATGTGTAAATTTGCCAGCGGGCACAAACACGCTCCGCGCGGGGACCTCCTGCCCGTTACAGAAGGACCGGTTTTGCGTTTGGGTTTCCTTTGAAAGGTTGTTGCATACAACATAGTATTGAAGTGTGATTCGCTCCACTTCCGAAATGGGTTTATGTAATGTGTTATTCGGATCTATACTAACTGCAATCACCGTCCCTCACGGTTATTTGAGTACCGCTTGTTCACTATGTTGTGACATAGTAAATACTGAAGAAGTCAGAAGAATATGATGTATTCAATTATAATTGCTTTGCAACTATGATTGCTATGGAATATGCGAACTAATGCTACTATTATTGAACCTTTAATCTGCTGCTAATAACTTGCAAAATAAGGATCAAAAGGTAGGCGAGTCATTTACTGCTATATCTATTCCTATGTTAAGTATCTCTGCATGTAGAGTTCCATGTTTAGATGAGACTGTTCAGTCTTCCTGAGCCTTCATGCTCACGGTTTCTATACTAAGTTGTTTGCAGGTGAGACGTATGAGGAAGGGCCCGAGGATGAGGTGACACCCAGTCAGTTATACCGTCGAGTGGGAGCCCTCCACGCCGCTGTGATATGCTGTGTGCTGCTAGTGCAAAGCGCTCTGGGGCATGGACTTCTTTGCTTTCGCATAGCTAGTGCCGAGAGCATAGCCATGATGTATAGGTTTCTTTCCTACATTAAGTATTGTAAAAATCCTGTTGTGTTTATTAAATAAAAGACTTGGTTTGTATTTTGTCTCGTTCTTTTTATGTATGTTGTTGCGTGTCGCATCACACAACACCACCCGATGAGATCCTTAGATGTCGGGACCCCGGTCCTCGCAGCCTGGTATCAAAGCATCATTGGGAACAGCGTGCCTGAAAAGATCATATTTTTGAAAACATAGAAGTATATGAGTGAGGAATAGCTATATGCCCATTAAGGACTATTACTAGTATAAGTTATTGAGGTGGCAATGCTAACATACTTGTTATTATATTCTATAATGATGCCCCGTCATCAAGTGTAAGGTACGCCACTAAGAGCGGATAAATCTCGGTATTGCTCACCCATGCGAGGGTAGGAGGTATGGCATGTCTCGTGCCACCTAAGTGCGAGGCAGTGAATATGTTTCGAAAGTGCATCTAGGCAATCCCTTGTAGGTTTTGGACGATTGATGACAAACAAATGAGATCCTAATGAACTCGTTAAGATGACTGCAGGTTAATTTAAATGAGAAAGTTTGGTGCACTGAGAAAGTGAAAATGAAGTGGTGTTGAAAAAGAGAAAATCCCAACTGACGATTGAAGTGCAAAGTAGATTTAAATGTATAGGATGTGTGTGAGAGACACATCCCAAGAGCTAAAGTATTTGCATAGGGGTAAGGGCTTATGTGAGACCTATGTATGTTGAGTACATTGGCTTGTACTGAATACATTGGCTTTGATAATCTAAGTTCTAAAATTCTACCAAAACACCCATTTTAGCAAGGTCCGACTCTAGCTCTGAGCTTCTGCAAGGTCCAACAATAGGTCTGACTTACTTTGTCATGGTCCAACATGTTTTTGGGTAACTCCGGTGAGCTTTGTCTTTAGCTCTGGCATGTCTTCGATAGCTCTGGCATGTCTTTGTTAAGCTCCGATATGTTTTTGCTAGGTCCGGCTTATGTTGGTTAGATCTGACATGTTTTTCTAGCTCTGGCGCTAGGTTGTACTAGCACTGGCAAGCTCCGGCGCTAGGTTGTACTAGCTTCGGTAAGCTCCAGCGCTAGGTTGTACAAGCTTTGGTAAGCTCCAGCTCAAGTACGGTTAGCTTTGGCATCATTCGGAGCTTGATCGCAATGTTTCTGCTTTTACATTGAAATATTTCAAACTTGCTTTACATTGTTTGGAAAGTTTGCTTAGTATTCTTTTACTAAGTTTTTGGTGTGTTCTGGTGGTTATGGTTGATATATTTTTTCTATGGTTTGCAACATGCTTATGTGAGGTGTTCACGTAAGGTGTTGTGGTTTCGGAACTAAGGAGAGTCAAGTCGAGGACATGTGCTCAGACATATTGGTTGTTTATTCATGTGCAGGTGTTGTTTGAGTTCAAGACATGGCTGCTGACGAGATCTATTGAACTAGTCTTAGGGAGAAGATGAGGTTCAACAACAAAGTTCGGAAGGAATTGTGGTTGAGTTGATCGGGAGGTCGCACAACATGTATGAATCAAGAACAATGCACATGAAGGTATCGTAGACGTTGTTGGAAGATGTTTGCATGCGTGCAAGGAGCGCATGGACATGGCTACATGGTTCCGAGACGTGATGAAGAGATGTGGACGTAAAGAATTGGTCGGAAATGTCCAACCAACTTAGTTATGGACTCAGGATGCGGTTGAGTCGTGTTTGACTCAAATTTGGAAAGTTTTTAGTTGGTTATGATAGGATTTCGTGTGGGTCACGAATTTGAGTTGTTTTAGGAATGTGGGATATGTTCCTAAGGTGTTTGGAAGTCTTAAGATTGCTTCTATCTGCATAGAGAAGAGTCTTGAGCAGTTATGTAAAGTTTTGATTCGTGAACTGAGTAGGATTAGAGTCCTAGTTAGTTTTGGGTTGGCCTACGGGCTGGTTATATAAGAAAGGGAGGCCAGAGCTCGTGGTAGACGACTTTGGGGCTGTTCCTCTTTTGTTCTACTGAATAAATATTGTAGTTTAAAGGAACCTTTGTGCCTTGTTAGTCCGACTTGTTCTAGACAAGTTCTTCTCGTTGAGTTTTCTGCACAGCACTACCTTTCTCTGGTGGTTTTATCATAACTCGAGTTTTACAGATCCAATTGACGTGATTCTTTTTGGGTTATCTTCAAAAATTGATTATCTATCATCTGTCAAAATTTCACGATCATTGGATTTTGCGGTTTTTTATCTACACGAGTTTCTTTGCAGTATTGCAGATCTGATTTTTGACTCGGTAGATCAGATTGACCTTTGTTTGATCTTTCGATCGTAACATGAGTTTCTCTCGACGGATTTTAGTGATTCTCATTGTGCCATTTTCGTGATTTGATTCTCTCTGATATCTATAACTTTTCTCATGGTGAAACACGTTTAGATTAGTCTCACACACAATTTCTTTAACAGATCAATTTTCTACCAAGGGGTTTTCATTGCTTCCACTGAAAAAGATCTAAATCTACCATTCACCCCCTCCTCTGGTAGCTTTGTGATTTGCACGTGTTTTTGAATAATGATCACGGAGAAATACTCTGCCAAACCTTGTGTGTTTAGTGGTAATAATTTTCCGGTTTGGAAGGCACGTATGGAAGCTTTCATCCAGGCACAAGGCTTCACAGTATGGGAGAAGGTATACAAGCCTTAGGATGTGTCGTCAAATGATCAAGTTACAGCTACAAATCAGATAGATGTCGATAACAACAACAAGGCTCGGAACTTGATCATACAAGGATGAACTCAAAGCGACTTTGACCGTGTTGCACACCTCTGATCTGCATATGATATGCGGAAAGCACTTTATGACTACCATGAAGGATCCAACATGATCAAGGAGGTAAGGCAAGACATGTTCAAGACAGAATACATGCGCTTCGAGATGCAACCCGGTGAGTCCATTGATGATCTCTTTGCTCGCATTAATAAAATTCTCAACAACTTGCATAGCGTCAATGTTAATTTTTCAGATGTTGAGAATGCTAGACAGCTACTAAATGCATTAGACATGTCAATTTGGGAGATGAAGGTTACATCTATTCTTGAATCTACTGTCATGATTACACTTACTTTAGATGTACTATATTCTAAATTGAAAACTCACGAAATTGACATAATATCGCGTAAGAACCCCAACAAGTCTCTTGCATTTGTTTCTCAACGTGATATGCCTAGCTCCGACCAATATTCATCTTGTGGTACACTTGCTTTGTTGTCCTCTCTAACCCTTCAATAGATTGAGGAGTTTCCAGAGGAGGAGCTAGTACTTCTCTCTACTAGGTTCTCGAAAGCATTGCAAAATGTGAGAACTAGAAGGAGAGGAAGCTCCGGACCTCAACTATGTTTCGAAAGTGGTAAGACGGGACATTTTTGTTTAGATTGCCCTAACCTTTCATGTCCTACTTCTAGGGATGAAAAGCAAACAAGGATGAAGCACTCCTCTGCAAAAGATACGAAGAAAAAGAAGGGTTTTACAGGACATCAATTGGTGAGCAGTTTTATCTCCGCACTTTAAGAACTTGGCTCAAGCGATGTGGACATTAGAAGTGACGTAGATGAAGATAATTTGGCAAGCTTGTGCTTCATGGCAGGCATGTCAAGATCTAGTAGGGAGGGGGCTGAACACAACAGCGACAATGAAGAGGTATGTCGTACTTGCAGAGAAATGTGATTCTATTTCTCGTGCCACTGTTATTGTTAAGAAAAAGGACAAAAAGCTTAGGGGCAATGCTGTTAAAATTGAGTCACTAGAATCTGAAATTAATCGTTTGAAAACCTTGATTCCTAGTGATGATTCTTGTTCCTCGTGCGATTTAATATATGAACAATTGTCCTCCTTAAGAATATCAAACTCCTAGGAAATTTTTGGCTGATGCGATTGCAACTGCTTCTTATGTCTCAAACCATGTTTTCTTGTGCGCTAAGCAAGGTAAAACACCATATGAGCTCCAGTTTGGACATAGGCCTAGTGTTACACATTTTCGGGTCTTTGGCTGCAAATGCTTCATTAAGAAACATGGTAATCTTGATAAATTTGAACCTAGATCCATTGATGGCTTGTTTCTTGGCTATCCATCTCATACTAGAGGCTACCGTGTGCTTTTACTTGACACTAACAAAATTTTGGAGGCTAGTGAAGTGTCCTTTTATGAAGCTAGCACAGATACTAGCTCAAACATTGCAGATCCGGATCCATATCCACAGGAGGAGAGCATTTTCGTTGAAGATGAGGAAGAAGTGTTGCTGCTGCCCGATAATTGAGCAGCTAATGACATTGTTCCAGCTCCTGATTTTGATTCACAACCAGCACCAACGACCACCATTGCTGGTCCAGATCCTCCTAGAGTCACAAGCTCATCAATTTGTGATGAACATGAAGAAGGAGAAGCTTGTGAAGTGTCCACTCCCCTCCGGGTTCTTCAAAGTCATCCTCCACAACAAGTTATTGGATGCTTGCACGAACGAGTCACAGGGTCAAGGTTTTGTGATCCTAACTCTCATGCTCATTCTGCTTTTGTTGCTTCTTTTGAACCCAAATATATATCACATGCACTCACTAATGAATCTTTGACTATTGCCATGCAAGAAGAGTTAGAAAATTTTGAAAGAAATAATGTTTGGAAACTTGTAACTCCACCTCAAGGTAACACTTTAATTGGAACTAAATGGGTGTTTAAAAATAAACAAAGTGAGGATGGGGTTGTGGTTAGGAATAAGGCTAGTTTGGTTGCTAAAGGTTTCACTCAAGTTGAAATTCTATATTTTTATGAAACTTTTGCTCCTGTTGCTAGATTTGATGAGTAGTTTAGGCCCGATTTTCTGAAAGGTAAGTCGATGGGGTGGAGAACTCGACGTTGATGATTCGTGGAACTCGAGCAATTCGAGTACCCCTTCAATCACTACACCGCTGCTCCGTTGGTTATCAATCGTGCCTTACACGCTTGACCTCGCAAAGAAGGCTAATCCTTGCAAGTGCAACCGAGAACACAAGCAAGAACATGAAAGACATGATCTGAAATCGAAGTTGGGGTCTCACAAACCGTAGAACGGCGATATTATTGATCTAAGCAAAACCCACTGAATATGATCAGCGGCTGCAGTTTTTAAAGGCTAGGGTTCGGCCAAAATATGCTTAGACGCGTCCCTAATGGACTCATACGGGATACAAGGCCCAAAGGCTCGATTCGGTGGCGCGGCACCGGACAGAAATTAGGACTCGATTGTTTCAAAGACTCCCAATGACTCCATGGAATTTTGAGGTCGTACAAGAACCATTGGAAAATTTATCTTATCCTCTTTCCGTGCATATGTGGAACGTCAAAAACAGAGTCCATATGCATCCTGGGCATCCGTTTTAAGGTGGACTGCTCCTGGACTCCGAGTTGAACTCAAGTCCGAGTTGTAAACTGATTCCATCAACTTGTGGGCGTCCCAGCAGGTTCTCCACATTCCCAAGGCCTCTTGCCTTAACTTGTTGATCTTCTCCATTGTACCTATAACAATTAAATCATCACATATCAATCTATTCTCAAACTCACGTGCAGAGGATGTTAGGAACAAGTTCACCTGCTGATTTATTAACCGTGCTCGTGCTCTTGTGATTGGTCCTTGCAGTTCAATGTGCGTCTCTGCTATTGTGATGTCCTCATCATCCCCCCCTCTTGAATTGGAGTCGTCCTTGACTCAAATTCATCTTCTTCTCCCAAGTACGGTCGCAAATCTGAAACATTAAATGTGGGACTAGCCCCAAAATCGAGAGGCAACTCAAGCTTATATGCATTATCATTAATCTTTTCAACAATCTAAAAAGGACCAGCAGCTCGTGGCATATGTTTAGATTTTCTCAAGTCAGGGAATCACTCTTTTCTCAAATGTAACCACACCAAATCACCCGGTTCAAGTTTTACTTCTTTTCTACCTTTACTACCTGCAATCCTATACTTCTCATTCATCCTTTCAATTTTTTCTTTGTAGTTTCATGCATCTGAAGAATGAATTCATATTCTTGTGTAGCATCCAAATTTATAGTTTTAGAAGGAGGCAAAGATAGTAAATCAATAGGAGCACGGGGATTAAAACCATACACTACCTGGAACAGACTTACCTTCGTCGTGGAGTGAATGGATCTGTTGTAAGCAAATTCTATATGTGGTAAAAACTCCTCCCACAACTTCAAATTTGTTTTCATGACAGCCCGCAACATAGTGGATAAAGTACGATTAACTACCTCGGTTTGTCCATCCGTTTGTGGGTGACATGTAGTTAAAAACAGCAACTTCGTTCCCAAATTATACCACAAAGTTCTCCAAAAAGGACTTAAAAATTTTGCATCATGATCAGAAACAATGTTATTTGGCACACCATATAAACGAACAATTTTCGTCATAAATAAATCAGCAATGTTTGAGGCAATATCATTCTTATGACAAGTTATAAAGTGTGCCATTTTGGTGAAACCATCAACAACTACAAAAATACTATCCCTCCCCCTCTTAGTCCTAGGCAATCCCAAAACAAAGTCCATAGAAATATCCTCCCAAGGTACACTAGGAACAGGAAGAGACATATAAAGACCTTGTGGGTTAAGGTGAGACTTAGCTTTATTGCAAGTAGTACACTGTGACATGTAGCGCTCGACATCAAGCCTCATCTTTGGCCAAAAAAAGTGTGTGGACAGCACGTCTTCAATTTTCTTCACTCCAAAATGTCCCATCAAACCTCCTCCATGTGCTTCCTGCAAAAGTAGTAGACGAACGGAGCTAGCTGGAACACATAGCTTGTTAGCACAGTAGAGGAGACCCTCTTGCAGCACATATTTATTCCAAGTTCTTCCTTCTCTACAATTTTCAAAAGCATAGTTCAAGTCCAAATCAGTAGGATATAATGCTTTTATTGTTTCCAAACCAAAGATTTTATGACTATGTTGGGACACCATGGTATAACGTCTAGATAATGCATCGGCAATGACATTTTCCTTCCCTTTATTATGCTTAATGATGTATGGAAACGACACTATGAACTCAATCCATTTAGCATGTCGTTTATTCAGATTGGTTTGACACTTAAGATACTTCAATGATTCATGATCGGAATGTATGACAAACTCCTTAGACCAAATATAATGTTGCCAAGTTTGTAATACTCGCACTAGGGCATACAATTCCTTATCATAAGTAGAATAATTCAAGGAAGGAACATGATGTTTTTCACAATAGAAAGCAACGGGCTTATCTCCTTGTATGAGAACGTCTCCAATACCAATGCCGCTTGCATCACATTCTAGCTCAAAGGTTTTGTCAAAATCAAGAAGTTGTAGCAATGGTGCTTGTGTAAGCTTTGATTTAAGAGCATCAAAAGCTTGTTTCTGTTGTTCGCCCCATCGAAATGGCATTCCCTTCTTTGTTAGCTTGTGTAGAGGTGCTGCAATGGTGCTGAAATCCCGCACAAATCGGCGATAAAAACTTGCAAGACAAAGAAAACTACGAACATGCGTGACGGTTGTTGTGAGGACCGGAATCCTGACATCTGAGGATCTCATTGGGTGGTGTCGTGCGATGCGACACCCAACAGTATACAAGAATAGAACCTGAATAAGTACAAGATGAAGTCTTTTATTTATCATAGAGCATAAGTTTTTACAATACTAGTGGAAGTAAAGAAATATATATATATATATATATATATATATATATATATATATCATAGCTACGCTCTCAGCACTAGCTATGCAATAGCAAGGTTATCCATGCCTTGGATACTTTGAACTAGCAACACTCAATTAGGGCGGCGTGCAGGGTTCCCACTCGGCTGTACACCCTGGAGGGGGTGCAACCTCATCATCAAACCCTTCATCAACTGTATAACCTGCAAAAACTCGTTAACTGCAAACGTGAGCATAAGGCTCAGCAAGACTAACCCGTCTCACTAGACATATGCAAGGGGAACACTAAGACATAGGTGAGGTGAAGCGTAAATGACTCGCCTACAAGTGGATCTTTATAATCAGGTTTTATGTAGCAAATGACATTCTCCGAGCACGGCACATCATGGGCTCCACAATCAAACAAGAAACGCTTTACCGATGATATGACATGCCCAGAGCACATAATGCTATTACAGCTAAATTATGGGGAACTGTACACTTTTAATTGTACTATCTCTAAATCATGCAAGGTTGCAAAGTAATTATAATTCAATACAATATGATTTTCTGGCTTCTTTAGTATTTACTACGTCACCGCTCAGTGAACAAGTGGTACTCTATTACCGCGAGGGATGGTGATTGCAATCAGGACACACCCGGACAACACGACACATACGTTGTTCGGAAATGTCAGCGAGTACACCTGTACCTACATAACGCTTCAGTACTAGGCGTATATGGCCACCTTTTACAAGAAACTCGAACGCCGAGCCCGTCTCACCTCCGCGAACAGAAGGTATCCGCACAGAACACCTCATATGTCCGCCGACTGATTTACACCTTACTGTCCTCAACCCACCCCAATCGATGGTTAGTTAATGGGCCTCGATACCCCAGTTATCAATTTACATCAGTTTATTGGATTCCATATGTCCATTATATTGCCGGTACAATTCAAGCTTGTCCGAAGGGGCTGCATACGGACGGGCCTTAATCGACACAGGCAGGGCTATGCGACCGAGACTCAATTCTCGCCGCTTCCTATCCATTCCCTGCCGGTCTCAATTTAATTATATTAAGCCATTTTCTATCTAACCAATCCTGTGAGATATGTCCTACATCTCTCGCGAGTAGATTCCAACTAGTCGACTTCTACTGGATTTCCTATGCATTAGCAAAGCAGTTACTACAGGTCAAACTGTAACTCGTTCCAACCAATCCCTAGGATTTTTGGTCATGCATGTGGAGTATCAATCATCCTAAACGTAATGCACAATTCATATACTACTCATCATAGTGATAAAGTAAAATTTTATAAACGACTTAAATGCAAACCGGGGCTTGCCTTGTTGCAGGTCAGAGTCTAAGTTAATATTTGGAAGGTGCTCTTCCAAGGCTTCTGGCTCCTCCTCGACTTCGGTCACTATACGATGTGCATAGAATACGTATATGAATGACTTTGAAAAAAATAATTATTACCAAGACCATGATTTAATTTATGGTGACCATTATGTGATAATGACTTAATGGGCTTTGAAACTTTGAAGGTAGGTATTAGGGACTATGATAGAAGCTCTTGCAAAGAAGAGGAGATGATCAAAGTAGATTGTGGTCTCCAAAATTATGGCAAGCAATCAACTTCCAAAAATTTTAGAGAGGAAACTGTAGCTTGAACATAGCTAACAGGTGATAATTAAGATAGAGGAAATTGTCCTGGTTCTAGCAAAATTTGGTTCCTAAATTTCTAAGCTGGGGTGAAGGAGTTATTGAATTTCTAAGTTGGCAAGAATTTCTGGAATTATCTTGTAATTGAATTTTTAACCTTTTACTCAATGTTCAGTTTGTGACTGAATTAGGACTAGGATAGTAGGTCAATTAACTCCAAGATTTTTACAGGAACTAGTGTATGACTTAAGGAAAACTCAGTCCAAATTTGGGACATAATAAAGCAACTGAACATCTGTGAAAATTCAATAACTGAAAAGGGTAATTGAACTATACAGAGGTTTAAACAGGTGCAATGGCTCCCAAACTTTTTTGGTATTCAAGAATAGGACACTAAATGTTTTGTGAATTTTGGGGATTTTTCCAGTGGTTAGCTTATCTGGAAAAATTGTATTTGCATTTGGATATATTATTTCCTACAGAATTTAAAATTAAGTTTCACAGAACCTATCTGGTACTAAAAGAAACTAGAGCTCAGGAGCTTTCAAACAAAATTTGTTCGAAGATTTTTGGAGCAGTCTACAGAGAGATATTCAATTTAGAAGTTTGAAAAATTTTCTGGAATTAATTTAATAACATATCGGCGCCAGAATTCAAATTCAATCAGGTGGGTCCCATGGGCCACGTGGTGTGCTCTGGTCAATGCAACACCACGGTCCACAGATTTATTCGCGCGCAGCCGCACGGAATCCCAGCCGCACCGTGATCCCGCAGCCACTGGCAGGTGGGGCCCCACGGGGTTGTCTTCTACCTCGGGCCAACGCCCGCGTGAGGCAGCGCCCGCGGCGGTGACTCGCCGGCGAGCTCGCCGCCGGCTAAACCGACGGGCCAAACTCGCTCAAACTCGCCGCCTGGGGGTTTTTGGAGTCGCTGAGCACGACGGTGAGGTCGGTGGGACCAGAAACTCGCTGAAAATAGCCGTGCGACGGCGCCAGCGGCGGTGAGTACTCGGGCAACCTGGAACTCGCCCAGAGTAGCTCAAACCACTCGGGATATTTTTCAAAACCCTACTGGGACGATGCATATCAAGGAACTGGACGTGGAAGAGGAGGAAGCAATCAGAAACTATGAGCTCGACGGCGAACCAAGGTTCCCTCACTGGCGGCGAGCAAAACTCGATTTCCTCGGCCATTGCTCGATAACTTTTAGGGGTTTTTGCTGAGGTAGGATCGCTAGGACCTATAGAAACTATCTCTAAGCAATTGCAAAGAATATTTACTTGTAGAATCGTAATTGAAACGGAAACCTAGCGAGTTTCTTCACATCGGCCGGAAGGAAGAAGACCGATAACTTGCTCATTTCCCAATGAAAAGGGAAACGGTTTGAACCGAGAGTTAGAGCTCGACTAGGCGCACCTTTAAGCTTTAGGGATCGAGGCTTGAAACTGCGCGAAACGGCGGTGCACCACGTAGCAGAGGTGGGTGGCGACGATGTCGCGCGGCGGAGAAGGGATCGCGAGAGGGGGAACCACCGATCGGGGAAGGGGAAATATCGGAGCGGCGGACGGCCTTTTATAGCGCCGCGGCAAGCAAGGAAGCAAGCAGCTCGCTGGAGCTTGCATGCGCGCGCGCTGTAGAGCGGGCGAGTGCCGGTGCAGAGATGGCAGGCGGCCGACCTGACCCGTTCAGCAAAGGCTGACCTGTGGGGCCCACAGGTCAGTCAGACTCCAACAGTAAAGTTAAAAATTCATTTAAAAATAGAAGATCAACTCCAAAAATCATGAAATTTTGTGGAGATGGTAAATGAATTATTCTGAACACAATGGTGAACTCAAATCTTATGTTCAAATGTCGGTGGTTTGGAACCAGCAGATCTCCCGACACTACTAAAGTGTTAGAGGAGTTTGATGTTCGGTGTGGGCGCGCGGAGATTCGAGAAGGTGAATAGTAAATGACGTAGGAGACACAGGAGTTTACGTGGTTCGGGCCGCCTGAGCGTAATACCCTACTCCACGGGTGTGTTGGTGTTGTATTAGCTGAATGAGCTTGTGACGAGTGTCTATGGCGCGTGTGTAGCGTCACCGAACTTTTAGAGTCCATCGTCGGCCTGTCCTTTTATAGTACAAGGGCAGGCCGTTACAAGTTGGCCTGGCCCGACATGTGACCCCGGCGGTTAATAGTATTGATATTCATTCAACAAGTTTAATTGCCCTTAATGACCGGGTAATGGGCTTCGACAGCACCGTTACTGGTAATTAAGGTCATCCGACCGTGTGTCATTAATATGGTATTAATGACACTTAATCGGGTCTTGAAGTCCTTGATTCCCCTTTGAAGATCCAGATCCGTTATGAAGTCTTCTGGAGGTCAGAGGCTGAAGCTCCGACGGGTGGACACGTGGCAGCTCCGGAGCATACTGTGGGAAACAGGAAGCTCCAGAGCTACCTCACACGTGTGAGGTCCGGAGCTTCTCTCGGTCTGGGGTTAAGTCCGGAGGTGCCTTCTTGGTACATGGCCCGGAGCTTCCCCCTTGTGGGCGGTAGCTCCGGTTTGATAGTACACGTGGCGACCCTGGGATTAACCATGTTGGAGAAGCGGGTCCGGTTACATCTGACATGTGGGCCTCCGAAGGTCTTCTAATCAAGTGTGTGACTTTTCTTTGATATCTTTGTAACCTCAAGGGGTGTACGGTTTCCAGGGTACCGACAGTGGCCCCCTGGACCTACCTCCGGATAAGACCACTGGGGTGAAGTCATTCCGCCGGAGGTGGGTCCATCCTCGCGACTTTTGAACTGAGTCTTCAAAGGTCTTCAGAGGTGCCGTTGGTGAGGGTTTGGAGTTAAATCCTCGCCACGTGGCTTGTCCCGCGAGCGGCAGATGAGATTTTTGGCGTGCAGATCTCACGCAATTGAAGGTCGCCGGTTCCCGATACGAAAACCGTATCGTTCCGTGCGCCTTGTCAGACCGCCGCCTTCAGGTTTCCCGCCTCTTAATGACAACCGTTCGCCTGGGTAAGAACCTCGACTTGATCGTCGGGGTGGTCCCGGGCCCCCTTGTCATCGGCTGGGTGGAATTTTTGAATGGTATCTTCGACTTCCTTGCGGTTTCCATCCAAGCATCGCGAGGGCTTACTTAAGAAGGAAAGCACGCACCGTCGGTAGTTCTTCACGCCTCCCATCTGATCTTGCGCTCAAACTCCCAACTTGTGCTTCGCTTTTCTTCTCTTGCCTAGTTGTGCCGCGATGGAGTTGGGTCTCCGCGAGAGTCGCTTGAAGACCGACGGCGACCTGAAGAAGGTCCGGGCCCTCATGGGGTGGTCCTCGGACTTCTTCAACCGCTCGGTCCGCGCCGGTGGAGAGCTCCCGTTCGAGAAGGAGCACTCCGGCGAAATGGTGTACTTCTCCTCGTACGCCATGGTGGGGTTGATCCCACCTTTTTCTTCCTTTTTCTTGATGCTGCTGGACTTTTATGGTCTGCAGCTATACCACCTTGGCCCTCACTCCATTCTCCTCGTGTCTATCTTCGTCCACTTCTGTGAGATGTGGGTGGGCATCCCCCCCTGCATCGAACTCTTCCGGACCTTCTTCACCGTCCACACCACTGGTAGGAGCAATGAGTACCTTGGCTTCTACTACTTCGTGAAGCGCAAGAAGTGCCCATTCAAGTACCTCCGGTCGTTCCCCTCTGGGAAGTGGGATGACTGGAAGAAGGACTAGATAGTCATCCGGGTGGAGGAGCATGAGAGGCTGGAGCTGCCTGAAGGCCTCCCCAACATTGACACGACGATCTGGAGTGAAGCTCCGGTGCTGGCGGACGCCTTCGACCCTGTTCTGACCAGGATTCGTCGGTGCGTGGAGGGGGATTAACCCCTCAAGCGATGTTTTGTAACTTCATGGTCAACAGGTGGGCACCGCTGAAGAAGAGGGAGAAACTCGCTTGGGCCCTCAACAGCGTGATGGACGACGACCGGGTCGAGATCGGGTTGAAGTCCAACATTGTGGGGAAAACCTTGGAGTTCCACCTCAAGAAGTTTCAGCACGGCATCGACGTCGAGGGTGACGACTTGACTCCGCCATCGGCTTTTCTTCCTCTGAACGTGGAAGTTGAGTTCAGCAGGGAGCTCCGGCGGAAGATGCCCATGCTTGACAACCTTGGTGTCGTCGAGAGAAGATCAACTACCAGGGTGGCGATCCCTGGAGTGTCCGAAGGTGGCTCCGACCCAGCTCCGAAACCGAGGGAAGAGGTCGTCAGCAAGGGCAAGGAGCTGGCGGATGAACCCGTGAGCCGGAAAAGGAAGCTGCAGTACGCCGACGAAAGGTCCGTCAGGCCCGCTACTTCTGCGTCGGCTCCTTCTCCCCGTTGGGGAAGGTCTTCCACAACCACGGCGACTGTTCCCGTAGTGGGGTCCTCCCAGGGAGAGACTGTTCCCGCAGTGGGGTCCTCCCGGGGTGTTAACTCCGGGCACGCGACTCCAACACCTGGGCCGGTGGAGGCCTCTAGGTCCGGGGGTTCTTCCCGATTGAGGGGGGCCTTGACCCGGGAAACACCCGTGGCCGCGACGAGTTCCGGGGGGCCTTCCGGAGCTTCCACGCCGGCTATGACCAGCCTGGAACGCCCGGGAAAAAGATTCCGCGCAAGCTGGTGCGGAAGCCTCCCATGATAATTTTTAATCTTTACCTTGGACAATTGTTTTGCTATAGTGATTGCTTTTTTAAGTTTCTTCGTCCATCATTTGCAGCGTTCCCAAGAAGTAGTGAGGCTCCACCCTCAGCCACAGCAACTGAAGCTGTGAGGGCGGAAGCTTCTGCTCCTGTCCCAGTGCCGCCCCAAGTGGTGGCTGAAGCTGCGATAGCCCCGGCGCTGGCTATCGTGGTCATGGACCTCGACTCATCCCCAGAAGCTCCCGTGGTAGCGCCGGACCACGGGAGAGAAGACGCGCCAGCGGCACCTGTCCCGGAGGTTGAAGCTCCAGGTCTTGGTGCTGAAATGACAAAAGTTCCGGCTGTTGAGCCAGAGGAAGCAGTAATTCTGGCCTCTGAGCCGGAAATTGTCGAAACCCCAGCGGTTGAGCCGGAGGTGATTGAAGCCCCGGCGTGCGTGCCGGAAGCTGAGGAAGTTCTGACAGTTGGGTCGGCTACCTCTGAAGCATCGGCCGCAGAGCCGGTCATTGTTGAAGCTCCGGCCGTAGGGCCCGTCGAGGTTGAAGATCTTCCGGCTCCCGAGCCGGTTGTTGAAGAGGTGACGGAGCTCGAGCCCCCATCGGAGGAGGTTCCAAGGCCAGAGCCAGAAGTGATGACGTCAGAAGTACTCACGGCCGAGCCGGAGTGCCCAAGCGAAGTCGCTGGCCCCCTGCCTGAGGGGGTGAATGAAGACCTGGCGGGGGGGCGGGGGGGGGGGGGGGGGCCTTCCTCGATGGCGACTGAGGCCATCCCAGAGGATGGCCCTAGTGCCATGGAGACTCAGGGGACCACTCTTGTGGAGTGGGACCCAATTTTTGTATTTGAAAACCCGCTGGAACCAGCGGAGGAGGCCCCAGCAGGTCCGGAACCTATCCTGTTGTCACTGTCTATTGACAACGCATGTTCCAGTCTGCGTCAAGTCCAACTGGCCTTCTTCCATGACAGTAAGGCTCTTGAAGAGGAGCGCCAAACCCTTAGGCGGTGGCGTAACCGGCTCTACTTCGATACCAAGCTGGCGCAGTCGAGGCTAGCGGATGACAAAGAGTGGATCAAGCGAGAGAAGATCCGCCTGGAGTACTGGGGCAAGTTATTGTATGACAGGGAGAGTTTGACTCACGCCCTTGACGTTCAATCCTGGGAGATCTACGATCAGGCCAAATCAGCCAATAGTGCGGCCGATGAATGCCACGAAAGGCTTGAGGCCATTAACACTACACTCAGCAAGCGCCGGGAGGCACTTGAGGAGAGGGAGAAACGGCTCGAGGATGAAGAGCAGAAACACCTAGAGCTGCGGGATGACGTCCTGAGGAGGGAGGAGGAGCTCGCCGAGAAGGTGGCTCTGGCTGACAAGGGCCTCGAGGAGCGCGCCAAAAAATTGGAAGAGCGCTGCCAAGAGGAAGAGGAGATGGCATGGGTGCGAGGGCAGGAACTCTACAAACAAGAGTGTGCCCTTACTGCCAGGGAGAAGAAAGTGAGGGGTAGAGAGAAGGACCTGGTCGACCGCCGGAACAAGATCCACCTCCGGGAGGAGGAGCTCGGAAAACTCGAAAAGCGGGTTGCTGAGAAGATTCAGCAAAACGCCAAAGAAGTTGAGCGCCTCGCCCGTGAGAATTCTGAACTGATGGCGGCCAGAAGATCCTTGGAATAAATGAAGGTCTTGAGGACTGCGGACTCCCTACAGATTTGGGAGTTCCTCAGCAAGGCCAACGACGCGCTGACACCGATGGGTTTCAGCCCCGTGCGCCCGGATGATCCGGAGCCGGAGCCGGACCTAGCACTGCAGGCGTTGAGCTCGGCAGGTAGCAAGCTCTCCAAGGTGAACGATGTCATCGTGGACCAATTGGAGGTTGAGGGGCAATCCCTGGCAAAGAACGTCGCAGAATATGTGCTGACATGCTACACCAGCCGGAACTCCCAATTTCCTCAGGAACCGATGCTTGAAGGCCCCGTCGAAAGAGAAGGTGAAGCTACCCGAGCCAATGTATCGGAGGATGCCCAGAAGGTCGCCCAATTCTTCCATAGGGTCTAGGATCATCTCTGTAGTTCTCACTTGTACTTTCTCTTCTTCTTCCTCAATTTTGTAATCCCTTGTTTCCAGATGTAATCCCTTGTCTCCAGATGAATGAAATCCCCAAATTTTTGTGAATTTCACTTTGTGTCACTTTTTGTCTTCATCACTTTTGTCTTCACTTGGCCCCCTGGTAGATGTACACAATTTGATTGCGAACATGTACCAAGAGGATATTACGTTTTTTTGAAGACTCATTTGCTCCGAACTTATAGAATTTAGGTCTGAAGTCTTCGATAGTGAAGGCCCCCTGAGGTTGTCGGAGCTTAGAAGCTCCGGCATTTGTCTATCGCCGGAGCTTAGTAGCTCCGGCAATAGTCCCTATCAACGCATATAGCATCGATAGTTAGTCCTCCGGGGTGTCGGAGCATAGTAGCTCCGGCAGTGACCTTTGCCAACACTTAGTTTGTTGGCAGCAGACTCCGTTTGCGGGGTCTTCTCACCATCTTTTATTCAGCGTCGACGGCTGGCCCCCTAGCTTTACCGGAGCTTGATTACTCCGGTGATGCTCGTTTTCAATGCGTAACATTGATTACAAGCCACCTAGGGGAGTCGGAGCTTTGTTAGCTCCGGCTTTTCTCCATCAACGTGTATTTTATTTTTCCTGCACACTGAAGTCAAGAAAAATAGTAAAATTCGTTTCTCGTCTATAACTTCGTCGCAGCTTACGATTCTCAAGAAAGTTTTAGGTCAAACGAAATTCTAGACACAATCGAATGCATTGCCTTTTCTTCCGGATTCAATTGTATTTGGACTCGCCTTACTTCGGCCTACCGGGGTGTAGGTAGAGTGGCGTACTTAGGGTGCTTGACCAGGCTAAGTCGATAGCACACTCCAGTCCTAGATTGGCTTGGCGGCTTTCAGGCGAGTTTGCCAGGAACAATATTTGAATCCAAAAGAATTGACAATACAACTCGTATTGTATATAAACCGGTCGAACTAAAATTTCTTAAGAACTGCACGTCTTCGTTATAGACAAGAAAGAGAAAAACAAAAAATGTTGAGCCTGTACAAAATAAATGCACGTGGAGTCTGTTTCACATGAAGATGTCTTTCATTATAGGTCCGGGGTACAGGGGAAACAAGTACACTCTTAGGGTACGGAACCAGGCTAAGCGTGTTTCATTTCTCGTTTGACCCAGGGTAGCTAGCCACACTTTTAGTCCGGAGACTGTGACAAGTGTTGCATGAACTTTGCAGACCTTTCGGGAAAGGTCCGGCTGCTCTCCCGGAGGAACTACCCGAATCTGTACAATGACTCTATAACATACATCTCAAGTTACTCAAGACTCACCTCCGTGGTATTAAGTGTAGAACTTACGAAGGTGCTCGATGTTCCAAGGATTTGGGAGAGGTGTCCCATCCTCGGTAGCCAAGCGAACGCTTCCGGGTCGGGATACTTTAATCACTCGGAATGGTCCCTCCGAGCCGGGGGAGAGTTTGTTTAACCCTTCTCTGGATTGTATCCTCCGAAGCACCAGGTCGCCTTCCTCGAGCTATCAGTTGTGTACATGCCGCTGATGATAACGCCGTAGGGCTTGGCGATATCTGGCATTCCGAATAGCTGCTCGGCACCTTCCCTCCTCAAGGAGGTCTAGGTCTTCACGCCGGAGATGGTCCTGCGCGGCTTCATCGAAGGTCCGGACCCGGAGTGAACCCAAGGTGATTTTCGAAGGAAGGATTGCTTCAGCTCCGTACACCATAAAGAAGGGTGTCTCTCCAATTGACCGGTTTGGAGATGTCCTATTGGCCCATAAAGTGGGCGGAAGCTCTTCGATCCAGTTGGCTCCATCTTTTTTCAGGCGCTCATAGGTGCGCGTTTTGAGTCCATTAAGGAATTCAGCATTTGCTCTCTCGGCTTGGCCATTGCTGGCTGGGTGAGCTACAGAGGCGTAGCAAACTTGAATGTCGAGGTCTTCGCAATATCCTTAAAATGCAGAGCTTGTGAATTGGGTCCAATTATCAGTGATGATTTGTTTGGGACTCCATATCTGCATACAATGGACTTCAAAAAGTTGATAGCAGATTGCTTGTTGATTTTCACAACTGGAGTTGCTTCCGGCCACTTGGTGAACTTATCAATGGTGATGTACAGGAACTTGTAACCTCCGAAGGCTCTTGGGAAAGGTCCCAAGTTGTCCATCCCCCACACAGCGAAAGGCCATGTAGGAGGTATCATTTGTAGAGGCCGAGCCGGTGTGTGAATTTGCTTTGCATGAAATTGACATGCTTCACATTTCTTCACCAGCTCAGTTGCATCCTGGAGTGTTGTAGGCCAGTAGAAGCCATGCCGAAAGGCTTTACCGACCAGCGTGCGAGAAGACGCGTGGTTCCCACACTCGCCTCCATGGATTTCTACGAGGAGCTCGCAGCCTTCTTCCCTTGTGATGCACCGCATTAGGATGCCGTTGGCACCGCGCCGGTAGAGATCCCCTTCTACCAACGTGTATCTTTTAGCCAATCTGACTACCCGGTTAGCGGATACATCATCGTCGGGAAGGATGTTGTCTTTCAAGTAGTTCCGGATCTCTGAGATCCATGCATCGGAACTAACTTGAGCATTTGAGTCTTGCGTGCTGGGTTGCTCGGAGCTTCCGGCGGCACCTATGACCCTTGATGGCTGCCATGGTAACAGGGCCATCGGGACCGTCAGCTTCGGGATGCTGATCTCGCCCCCTTCGCTCAGTTCGGCAGGCTGAGCTGTCGGTTTCGACAACCTCCGGACAAAAGTTCCGTCAGGAGCCGGAGCTCCGGTTGACGCTTTCGTCGAGAGTTCGTCAGCTTCAGCATTGTGGGCACGCTGAACATGGTGGAGATCTAGGACTTCAAAGTCCTTTTGAAGCCTCTGGACTTCAAGGAGGTAAGCAGCTAGCTGGAGATTATTACAGGAACATTCACCCTTCACTTGCTTAATGATTTGTTGCGAATCTCCCTTGACCAGCAGTTGCTTGACACCATATGACAGTGCCACCTTTAGTCCGTATATAAGCGCTTCGTACTCTGCCATGTTGTTGGTCGCATTGAAGTCAAGGTGTACCATGTATTTCACCTTCTCCCCGGTCGGTGCAAGGAGAAGGATTCCATCTCCGGCCCCCTTCTTCTGCATGGAGCCGTCGAACTAGAGGGTCCAGTGAGGCTCGGTGAAGGCTGGAGCTTGATGCTCCGTCTTCTGCTCACTAGGGCCCCCAGTGTTTGATGGGGAGGGAGTCCATTCTGCCACAAAATCTGCCAATGCTTGACTCTTGACTGCTTGCCTTGAAATAAATTCGAGATCAAATTCAGCCAATTCCGCTGCCCACTTTGCAATATTCCCAGTTGAATTGGGATTATGCAAAATTGCTCGAAGTGGGTAAGAGGTCACCACTGAGACTTTGTGAGCTTGGAAGTAATGGCGAAGCTTCCTGGAGGCAATAAGAACTGCATAGAGCAGCTTATGCACCTCTAGGAATCGAGTCTTGGCATCATGTAGTACTTCACTAATGAAGTACACCGGGTGCTGAATGGTTCGGACCCTCCCGGAGGGGTCCGGAGCTTCCTCTTCACTGACCCGGATTCTCTCGGAGGAATCCGGATTTTCTTCGGGGACTTCCGGGTCCTGGCTGGAGGAACCCGGGGCTTCTTCAGAAGCGACCTGGAGCCTCCCGGAGGGGTCTGGGTCTCCTGAAGTAACTTATTGTGGATCCGAGTCTGGGAGCTGGGACCCAGACTCGCTTTCAGGTACCTCCGGACCCTCCTGAAGGGGTCTGGATTCCTGAGTATGAGGTAGCTCTGGTCTCTCCGCAACCAGAACCATACCGACGACTTCATCGGTTGCTGAATTGTAAAGCAACAAAGTCTCACCAGGGTTCGGAGCTACCAGAATTGGTAGGGTGGTGAGGAACTGTTTCAGTTCCTGGAACGCCTTCTCTGCTTCTTCAGACCATTGAAATGGTCCGAACTTCCTCAATAACTTGAAGAAGGGGAGTGCCCGTTCCGCTAGTCTTGAAATGAACCGACTGAGGGCTGCTAGACATCCAGTCAACTTTTGGACGTCTTTGATGCGGGTTGGTGTCCGCATGTCTTCAATGGCCTTAATCTTCACCGGATTAGCTTCTATGCCCCGGTGACTTACCAGGAAACCAAGAAGTTTTCCGGAGCTAACCCCGAAGACACACTTGTCTGGGTTTAGCTTTGTACGGGTGGCCCGCAGCTTGTCGAAGACAGCCTGCAAGGTGTCATGGAGTGACTCCTTGTCCCTGACCTTGACCACGATGTCATCAATGTACACTTCCACTATGTCTCTAATGAGTTCTTCAAAAGTTTTGTACATAGCTCGTACAAAAGTTGAAGATGCATTCTTGAGACCAAAGGGCATGGTTGTATAACAGTACAATCCATCTACTGTGATGAATGAGGTATGCTCTTCATCTTCCCTAGACATCCTGATTTGATGATACCCGGAATATGCGTCTAGGAAACACAGTAATTCACACCCGGAGGTGGAATCCACTATCTGATCTATTCTAGGTAGTGGGAATGGATCTTTTGGACATGCCTTATTTAGTGTGGTGTAGTCGATGCACATCCGAAGCTTTCCGCCAGCCTTGGGCACAACAATTGGATTTGCCAGCCATTTTGGATGGAAGACTTCTCGGATGAATCCAGCTTCGAGTAACTTCTTCACTTCTTGTCGGATGAAGTTCTGTCGCTCTACGGATTGCTTCCGAGGCTTCTGATGCACAGGCCGGGCATCGGGGTAGATCTTCAGATTGTGCTCAATCACTTCCCTGGGGATCCCAGGCATTTGTGACGGTTGCCAAGCAAACATGTCGACGTTAGCCCGGAGGAAAGTGATGAGTGCGAGTTCCTATTTGTCGTTCAATCCCCCCGATATACGGGTGGTCTGAGCGGCATCGGAACCAATTTGGACGACTTTGACGGGAATGTCGGTGTCGCCGCTTGGCTGCACACGAGGTGCACAAGTCGAGCCTCGTTGACGAATGCTCGGGGGTTTTGGAGCTTGCTCCTGTCTGGAGTCCTCCTCTTGCGCCGTGGTGAGTGCATGGAGTTCTTCCAGAGCAGTTACTCCAGCAGTACGATCTCCGCGGATCCGGAGAATGCCTACTGGCGTTGGCATCTTCAACACCAGATAACCATAATGAGCAGCTACCATGAATTTGTACAGGGCAGGCCTACCCAAGATGGCATTGAAGGGTAAGTTGATCTGAGCGACGTCAAAGACCAACTTCTCGGTGCGGTACTTCTCCCGAGTCCCGAAGGTAACGGGGAGAGTAATAGCTCCGAGTGGGGTAATGGCCTCCGAACCTACTCCGGAGAAAGGTCGAGAGGGGTGGAGATCCGAAGGTCGGAGTTGAAGCTTAGTAAAAGCTTCGAAGCTTATGAGGTTAAGCCCCGAACCTTCGTCTACCATGACGTGGTGGAGCTGGATGTTGTTGATGGTAGGAGATACCATCAAAGGTAACTGTCCTGCTCCAACCATGCTCCGAGGGCAGTCTGAAGCATCAAAAGTGATGGATGTGTCCATCCACTTCCGATGAGGTTCCGGCCTGACTGTAGGAGCTACAGCGGCCATATCCCGACGCATAGTCTTGATGACGCGGCGGGAGGTGATGTCCCATGATCCACCAAAAATGGTGTTCATGGTCTTCCGACGCTCGTTATCAGAGACGTCAGAATCATCATCGACGGAGGTGTAAACGGCCTTCAGGACCTTTTTGGGATCCTGAAATCCTAACTCCTCATCAGCCGGAGCTTCGTCGACTTTTTGCTTTCTTTCCCTCTGTCGGAAAGGAGATTCTTCCCGGCGCTTGTTGTAGTGCTCGGCAAGGTTTTGGACCTCTCGGCAGTCTTCCAAACTGTGGCTGCCCGTTTTGTGAATGGGACACCACACTTTGGGTTTGCCACCATCTTCAGAAGACTGTCGAGGTCGATTCTCGGGGTGTGGCCCCCGGCCACCCGGAGTTGCAGCAGCTACAACGTTGGATGTGCCGGCCGACGACTTCTTCTTGCCGTTGGTCGTCTTTTTCTTCTTGCCACCCCCGAAGGTAGTGGCTTCTTCTTTGGAGAATTTCTTGTGACCCTCCGGGGTTGGCTTGGAGTGCATCTCACAACCCTCCGCAGCTCTGGCACATTTGTCAGCCAAGCTGAAGAGTTCCGTGACACTGGTGATCTCCTTGATCGCCAGTTTCTCCAACATCTTCTTGTCCCGTACACCCTGTCTGAATGCCACAATGACAGAGGCGCTAGAGATAGAAGGGATAGTATTTCGTACCTGAGAGAACCTCTGGATGAATGATCGCAGGGATTCTCCCCCTTTTTGCATGACTGCAATAAGGTCCAGTTCAGTGCCTGGTCGGGTGTATGAACTCCCGAAGTTGGCGGTGAACTGCCAGCACAGCTCCTCCCAACTGTTGATAGAGTTGGGTGGAAGGCTCATAAACCAGGATCTGGCGGTCCCAGTTAAGGCCACTGGAAAATAATTGGCCATCACATCGCCATCCTCCAGCTGCCAAGATTGCAGTGGAGTAGATCTGAAGAAATTTGGTGGGATTGACAGTCCCGTCGAATTTTTCTGGCAGGTGAGGCCGGAACTTCTGTGGCCACCTGACCATACGCAGACGCATGGCTAGGGTTGAACAGCCTCCTCCCACTCCTTCAGGAGCAGAAAGGTCTTGAGCTTCCCGTCTTCCACGAGCACGCTCAATATGGACTCGGCCATCCTGCTGGCGGTATCAACGATCAAGCTCCGCCCGGAGGTCATGAGTCGAAACCCTGGATATCGTGTGAGTGCGTCGTGCCCCGGAGGGCAATGACGTCACTTTTTGTGACGCAGCACGTCTCCTGCTATTTGAAACGTGCGGACCAAGTCTACCAGACAAAGTTCGCCGCTGCGACGGGGCTCGTCCTGAAGGAGGAGGACCCTGGTTGCTGAGGCGTTCGGCTGCTGCTGCAACCGAATGCTCCACATCGGCCCTCCACTGCTCTAGTGCATCCCGGGATGCATCCGGAGGTGGTGGGCGTTGGAGAAGAGCACGCGCTGCATGGAGCGCGTGTTCCGGGTTGTCATGATTTGCCGACGCAGTGATTGACGCCGGCACACCATCTTGTTGCCCAGCTTGATTTGCCGGTGAAGGCAGTGGTGGTGGGAGTGTGACTCCTGCTGGTGCTGAGGCTCCTGCTGGTGGCTGCATGTTGGAGGGATTGCCCCCAACAGCCTGAGCAGCAGGTTGACCGTTGGATGATCCAGCAGCTGAGTTCACCATTCTCAAAATCTCAGGCGCTCCCCTACCTGGCGCGCCAACTGTCGGTGGTTTGGAACCGGCAGATATCCCGACACTACTAAAGTGTTAGAGGAGTTTGATGTTCGGTGTGGGCGCGCGGAGATTCGAGAAGGTGAATAGTAAATGACACAGGAGACACAGGAGTTTACGTGGTTCAGGCCGCCTGAGCGTAATACCCTACTCCACGGGTGTGTTGGTGTTGTATTAGGTGAATGAGCTTGTGACGAGTGTCTATGGCGCGTGTGTAGCGTCACTGAACTTTTAGAGTCCGTCGTCGGCCTGTCCTTTTATAGTACAAGGGCATGCCGTTACAAGTTGGCCTGGCCCGACATGTGGCCCCGGCGGTTACTAGTATTGATATTCATTCAACAAGTTTAATTGCCCTTAATGACCGGGTAATGGGCTTCGACAGCACCATTACTGGTAATTAAGGTCATCCGACCGTGTGTCATTAATATGGTATTAATGACTCTTAATCGGATATTGAAGTCCTTGATTCCCCTTTGACGATCCGGAGCTGTTATGAAGTCTTCCGGAGGTCAGAGGCTGAAGCTCCGACGGGTGGACACGTGGCAGCTCCGGAGCATACTGTGGGAAACAGGAAGCTCCGGAGCTACCTGACACGTGTCAGGTCTGGAGCTTCTCTCGGTCTGGGGTTAAGTCCAGAGGTGCCTTTTCGGTACATGGCCCGGAGCTTCCCCCTTGGGGGCGGTAGCTCCGGTTTGATAGTACATGTGGCGACCCTGGGATTAACCATGTTGGAGAAGCGGGTCCGGTTACATCTGACATGTGGGCCTCCGAAGGTCTTCAAATCAAGTGGGTAACTTTTCCTTGATATCTTTGTAACCTCAAGGGGTGTACGATTTCTAGGGTACCGACATCAGAGAAGTTGGAAATGAATTTAAAAATTCAGATTTGAATTTGATTCAAATTTGCTAAGCGCCTCAAATAAAATAGCAAATGAGTTCCTAAAATCTTGAAATTTTGCAGGCAAGCTATTGAGAATATTAGAAGGTCAAGGAAAAATCTAGAGCCTCTAATTTGAACATTTTTGGAAGGTCCAATTAGTACTGCACTTTAAATTGCCTTAATAAACATCATCCAAATAATTCTAAAATTTGAAGAGGTGGTGAATAGAATCATTGTAGAATTAGTGGTGAAGTCCAATACTCATGTTAATAAAATTCAACCATGAGTGCAAGAAAGGTTTGGATGGTATTAAGTTCATGTGTACCACTATATTGAATCTTTAATATAGTTGATCACAAAACTCATAACTGAATTCACATGCCATAAAAGTGGGGTTTTACATTCTCCCCCCCTTAAAAGAATCTCATCCCATATTACAAAAGAAGGCAAAAGGAACAGATCTAACGAACATATGCCGCTAACAAGTCCGGATAGTTCGTTCTAAGCTCCTCGCTTTCCCACGTGGCTTCTTCAGCATTGTGGTTGCTCCACAAGACCTTGTAGAAATGCAAGGTGCGGCTTCTTGTGGTGCGAGTCTTCTCATCGACGATCTGAGTTGGATGCTCGGAATAAGTGAGATCTGGTTGGAGAGCTTCCAAATCCTCAAAACGTATATTCGCTAGGATTTTGAGACATTTCCTCAACTGAGAAATGTGAAACACATTATGGACCCCTGCCAGCGATGGCGGTAACTCCAATTGATATGACACAGGTCCGCATGTTTTGATTATTGCGAACGGCCCAATAAAACCGGGAGCTAGCTTCCCTTTCACTCTGAATCGATGGATACCTTTCATAGGGGATAACCGGAGATAAACTTGATCCCCAATCTCGAAGTGAAGAGGTCGACGTCGTTTGTCCGCGTAGCTCTTCTGACGAGACTGAGCGGCTTTGAGATTTGTTTGAATAATGCGTACTTGCTCTTCGGCTTCTTTTATTAAGTCGATGTCATATACAACTCGTTCACCAGATTCGCACCAGTTCAAGGGTGTGCGACACTTCCGGCCATAAAGAGCTTCATATGGCGCCATCTGGATGCTAGCGTGGTAACTGTTGTTGTACGAAAATTCTGCCAATGGTAGATGATCATCCCAATTCCTACCATAGTGGATGGCACAGGCACGAAGCATATCCTCTAGCACTTGATTTACCCGTTCGGTTTGTCCATCAATCTGAGGGTGATAAGCTGAGCTTCGAATCAGTTTGGTACCCAATGCATCGTGGAGATGCTCCCAAAAGAGAGCAACAAAAATAGATCCACGATCTGAAATGATAGTACGGGGTACTCCGTGTAGACACAAAATTCTGGAGATATAAAGTTCTGCATACCGCTTCACATCATAATCCACACTGACCGGTATGAAATGAGCTGATTTGGTCAATCGGTCAACGATCACCCAAATTGAGCCGTGCTTATGGAGGGTGGAAGGCAACCCAACAATGAAATCCATGCTGATATCCTCCCATTTCCAAGCTGGTATGCTTAAAGGTTGAAGTTGTCCCGCTGCCTTCATATGGTCGACCTTCACTCACCGGCACGTATCACACTCGGATACGTATTTAGCTATTTCCCTCTTCATCCGAGTCCACCAGAATTTCTTCTTCAAATCCTGGTACATCTTGTTGCTTCCCGGATGAATGGAATACTTGGACAAATGAGCTTCATCCAGTATCTTCTTTCTAAGCTCCATGTTTCGTGGTACCACTATACGGTTGTTAAACCAGAGGGTACCTTCATCGTTACTTCGGAAACATTTCATCTCCCCCTTCTTCATTCTTTGCCGAATATTCGACATCCCCTTGTCCTCCTTTGGAGCTGCCATAATATCCTCCTTGATAGTAGGAATGAGAGCTAGATTGTAGAGTGCCCCATATGGAACCAAGTAGAGACTCGGTTCTTCTTCTCCTTCCATTGAAGTAATGGAAAGATTGTTGACATGGGACTTGCGACTCAGAGCATCTGCGACTACATTCGCTTTGCCCGGATGGTAGTGGATCTCAATCTCATAATACTTGATTAACTCCAACCATCTACGCTATCGCATATTTAAATCTTCTTGGGTGAAGATGTATTTCAAGCTCTTGTGATCAGTGTAGAGGTGTACTAGATTACCCAGTAGATAATGTCTCCACATCTTCAATGCTAGTACCACATCAGCGAGTTCGAGTCGGATAGTGCTGCTCATGGTTCCGAAGCTGCCGTGATCCATACGCGATCACACTTCGCTCTTGCATCAACACACAACCCAAACCAATCCCAGATGCATCGCAATAGACATCAAATGATTTGGTTGTTCTGGTTGGGCTAAAACTGGTGCCGTTGTAAGGTGTTTCACCAATGCTTTGAAACCTGCCTCACATGCCTCAGTCCATACATACTTCTGCCCTTTCTTCAGAAGTTCTATCATTGGTTTATCTATCTTGGAGAAATTGGGTATAAACCTCCGGTAATATCCTGCTAAACCTAGGAAACTTCGGACTTCATGTATAGACTTTGGAGACTCCCATTTGAGGACTTGCTTTATCTTGCTTGGATCAACTGCAATCCCTTCTGCTGATATGATGTGCCCTAAAATGGCACTTGGCTGATCCAGAATTCACACTTGCTGAACTTAGCATATAGCTGGTGGTCCCGTAATCGTTGAAGCACGATACACAAGTGTTGAGCATGTTCTTCTTCAGATTTTGAATACACAAGTATGTCATCAATGAAGACCACGACAAACTTGTCCAATTGCGACATGAACAACGAGTTCATGAGATACATGAAATGAGCCGGTGCGTTGGTCAATCCGAAAGACATAACAAGGTACTCATACAGTCCATACCTCGTCGAGAATGCTGTCTTTGGTATATCTTCTGGTCGGATTCTAATCTGATGATAACCAGAACGAAGATCCATCTTTGAAAATACTTTAGCACCCACCAATTGATCGAAAAGAATATCAATGTGTGGTAGTGGATACTTGTTCTTGATAGTGACAGCATTAAGTGGACGATAGTCTACACACAGTCTCAAGGTCTTATCTTTCTTCTCTACGAACAGTGCAGAACAACCCCATGGTGATGAACTTGGACGAATGAAAACCTTGTTCTCAAGTTCGGTTAACTGCTCCTTAAGTTATTCAAGTTCCATGGGTGCCATCTTGTAGGGGGGTCTTGAGATTGGCACCATTCCCGGTGCAAGTTCAATCTTGAACTCTATATCTCTTTCTGGGGGCATACCAGGAAGATCTTCGCAAAACACGTCCGGGTATTCACATACTACCGGAATATCCTTAAGTGCCATAATCTCGGTATTGTGAGTAGATGAATTCACTAGAATGGCTTTCTCAAGCTTGAGGACTTGAGAGGGATGGAGTGGTGAATTTAGATATATTATTCGAGGGACCAGATCTAGAATAGCACCATGGTATTGTAACCATGCCATTCCCAAGATGACATCTAATTTCTAATGCTCCAGTATCAGAAGTGAAGTAAGATATATGGTTCCATCTAGGTTAAGTGGTATCCCAAGAACCAACTCATTTGTTATTGTTTTCCCAGCTGGAGTGCTAATCACATATGGAGTTTTGGTGGAGATAACAGGCAATTGACTTTTAATGACAAAATATTTACTAATGACATTGTGTGAAGCTCCGGAGTCAAAGAGTTTGACTACCGGATGATTGAAGATAGAGAACGTGCCCGTGAGCATGGGTGCGCCTTTCGGAACGTCCTCGATGGCGAGGTGGTGGACGTTGCCGGTTCTGGTGGACGGCTTCTTGGGCTAGTTGCGGGGATGGTTGGCCCCCTGGTACGATGATTGCCCTCCGCCTTGTCAATTCTACGGACAGTCCTTGGTGAAGTGCCCCGTGCGCCCACACGTGAAACACGTGTACGGGGTCTGGCCAGTACGAATGGGAGGACAGAATCCCGGTGCATGTGGTGGAGGTGGAAGTGCACGTGGGATCATCCCCAGCTGTTGCTGCGGTTGGAATCCGGAGTTGTTGAACTGGCGACCACTAAACATTGGTGGTCGTGATGGCGATTGCCACTTTTGGCCAGATGGTGATCAATACACCATTCGGTACTTCTGAGGAGCACCACCTCCGCTACCGTGCGGAGCACTCCTCTTCTTTTTATCTGAGGACAGCTCGCGTGTAGCGTCCTCCTGCATGATAGCGGCATTGATGATGTCGTTGAAGCTGCCGCAGTTGAACAGGACAATCTTGTCCTTCAACTTGGGGTTCAAACCCCGGTAGAAGCATTCGCGCTTCCGATCTTCGGTATTCACTTGGTCCTGAGCCTATTGGGCCAAGTGGTTGAATGATTTGGAGTACTCGTATGCACTCCTTCCTCCCTGCCTTAGCTTCGAGAACTCTTGAAGCTTCCTCCTCATAATCCCAGGAGGGATGTGGTAGGCGCGGAACGCCTGCCGGAATTTGGCCCAGCTTACGACATGGCCTGCGGGGTGTGCGGCAAGGTAATTGGCCCACCATGCGCCAGCAGACCCCTGCAGTTGCTCCGCTGCAAACAGCATGTTCTGCTGTTCGGTTACCTCGAGTAAACCGAACTTTCCTTCAATGGTGCGGAGCCAATTATCCGCCATGGTTCATCGGCCTCTCTGAAGACCGGTGGATGTGTCGATGACAAATTAGAGTAGGAACTCTGATATTGCTGACGCGGTCCATCATCCTGTCGTCCCCCTTGACGGGACAAGTGCCGCACCAGAGTTCGTAGTAGCTCGATTTGCTTGTCGCGCGAGCCGAGCACTGCAGCGAGAACCTCCGCGAGGCTCCTCGGAAGTGTGGGCGGATGTGGTGGAGGTGGTTGTGTTTGAGGCGTATTCTGCCCCAGGGGTGGTGTGTCACCCCCTGCCCTCCACTTGAGCCTCCCACTTCTGGGGCTGCACGTGTACGCACCATGCTGCAATACAACGATTCACACCATAGGTCTCATTGCCTCAAGTTCATCCTTCCATATAAATAGTAATGCGGTAGGTAACAATAGATGATGCATCACATTCACATATATTGATAAAGCACAAACTTTATACAATCTATATTATCTTGGGCCCAAGTTTCCAATAGAACTCCAAAAATAGACAGACTTCATTTAAAGAAGTCATCTCATCTATGCTTGGTCACCACAAGTCGTCATGTCTATGTCATTGTACACCCACCTCGCTACTATTTACAACAAGACTCAGAAAGTCGCAAAATACGCGTGGTGTTTACTACCCATCATTACACTCGGCCTAAAGTGATAAGTACATCAACACTGCCCTCTACTCATAAAACTCGACATCCTGAGGATCTTCTTCTTCCTCGTCATCCTCAGGATTAGGCACCACTGGTATGGGTGTTGGAACAGAAGATGATGCCTCGTTCAAAAGCGATGTCCTTTTGGCAATCTTAGCTTGCCAATCTGTCTGTACCATAAACATCCTCCAGGCCTCATTCTCCTGCTGAGCCTGCTCACAGCTGGTCTTCCAGCTCTGAGCCTCCACTCTGGAGTGATCCCGATCTGCAGTCACCGCGCTCAACTGGGTGTCCCGCTGGTGCCCATAGAGTAGGCTCGCCTCCAACTCAGTTTCCATCTCTAGAGTCTCCTGGCAGACGCTGCTAAATCCATAACAGCGTCATGCCATTGATTCTCCCTGAGGTTCAAACGATGGTTGAGAGGAGCCATCATATCCCTAAGTTCGTCATTTGCCCACTCAAAGTGATCCTCTCGACTCATGGCTTGTTTCAGATTGTCCATCAATTCTTTTATGCATGCCCTTTGATTACCCTTCTCGCGATGTGATGCGGATGCAGACACCGCTAAGGCTGTTGCGGATGTTTCACCGTGCTTGTCCATCTCCGCAAGCAAGCGGGTTGCCCAGGCTTCAGAAGCCCTGCCGTTAACTGGAAAGAACTCATACGGAGTACCCACCATATTACGGTAATGAAGTTTGCAAAACCTCCCTATGGCAACACTTGCGGCGTAGCTCCATGTTTCCTCTAATATCAACCCTTTGATCTTGATGGAGTATGGAGCCCATCCAAGGTGCGGTGGACCAGCAGGCACATCGACGTAGATGGTGCAACTCCACATACCGCTTTCCTGGAACTTCTTGCCCCAATAGCTAGGCAACACCAGGTAGCCAAACTGGCGAAGCAACCTAACAAACACGTCCGGGAAACCGGCTTGCCCGGTGCATGTTGAGAACACCCATCCATTAGGCAACTGAATTCTTGGTGCTGCCATCTGTGGACAACCATACCCGGATGTCAATACACAGTATAGGTATTCAACTCAATCAATTATAATGGTGGACAAAAGAAAATATCCATAATCAATTGATCCAAGAAAATCTGCAAACTGGAAGTGATCATGTTCTGGTTCAGCTGACCGTCCTGTATCAACCCAAAAGTTTCATACAGGAAACGCCAGAATTAAGAGTTATGTTGAATATATAAGTTGTAGTACACTTCAAAACCTTTCCAGATTGTACTCATACAGCTCCAGGTGAACTAATATGAAGAATATACAGGTTTTAAGTTGACTCAAGTTTTCTAGAAATTTTGACAGAACCTCTCCTGTATATGGGCTTAACTCCACATTCTTTACAGGTTTATCATGATAAGATATTGAGGTAATGACAAAATAAACATTGTATAACATCGCGTTAAAAATCCATAAATAAAAGAGTTCCACCCTAAAAACTTTGTTATACTGGTATCGCGCACAAATTCACAACCCTGTGCAAACTGTTCCAAGTTCTGGACTGCAAGAACCAAGTTTGCGACAAATGGAATTAGGCATATCTACACCCAGATTCAGGTCAGGAGTGACAAATAATGTTTATAGAGGACTTCCTAAGATTTCCAGAAATGTATATATGTGACCATGTCACTATTCTGGATTAAGAGCTATAACTATCCGAACTTAACAGTTGAACTGACTGGTTTGCCCCAGCAGTCCTGCAGTTCACTGTGTTGACGTCCCAATTTGGTTTAACTCCAACCCAAATCAGGAAAAACCTACCATAACAAACTTGTAAAGCTCCTCCTACCCTTTCCAAACATGTATCACAACAAGGCAGTGGATTCTTCTACAGCAAGTTATGGCAAAAATACAGAGACTGATACAATGGTAAGGTCATCTGGAGCAGTTACAATACACCCCAGATTTCAACAGATTATCAAGCTTTTCTGTCTTTATGGTCAACAGAAAAGTTGTAGAGATCTTCACGAGATTTCCATCCATATATGATACTCCTATACTATCTATTAGATAACCAAGATTACAATCCCGCGAAGTCGAGCCAACTTCTGCCAGAAAACAAGAATCTTGATTCTATTTATTCTATCGAGTCGGAACCCTTTTTGCGGAGTCCAAACCTACCA